>QRAM01000285.1:0-80682 GCA_013436055.1 Halocynthia roretzi | reverse complement strand
AGATGTTTAATTGTTTACCCTTCTTCTCCTATTTCATCCTGGGGTCGACCTGTTGCTGCATGCGCTGCTTATGTTATAAGAGCGTAGAATTCCTTTTCACCTGACTGCTTACGGCAGGTTTTCTGTAAAAAAATTTTTTCCATTCTCTGCAACTCATCAGCTTCGGTGCTTCATGTTGCTTAGTGGTTCATAGTTTAGTGTCTTTGATATTAGCAAAGTCTACACTGCATTTGCGATATTAGTACTATTGTGTGGAGGATGTAACTGTAGTGGCCAACGGTATTAGTGATTCATAGTTTAGTGTCTTTGATATTAGCAAAGTATACACTGCATTAGCGGTATTAGTCTTATTGTGTGGAGGTTGATGAATTGGTTTCATGACTTATTTCCTTGTATATTACCATCTCGAACTTCGTACGTTCCGAATGATTTTTCCTGCGTATCAGTAACAAAAATTATCGTGAGGGCTGAAAATAAAGTCGACCACTTAATCTCCGAGGTGTATTTTAGGTTTTAACCTTTATTCGCTGGATAAGTCGACCCAAAAAATAAGGCAACATCACTTCCATCTAACTATCAAGAATTTGCATGTGTTAACCAGAAGCTTAGCATGCAAGTAGTATATAAATCGTCGATCTTTCGTACGAGTTGTGGTACAAGACAAGCGTGATAGAATTAGTACTATAATGTATGGATGTTGGTCTGCTGGTCTGTACGGCCATATTTCCGTCTCTGCCATGTATCGACTACTTTATTCTCGGCGTATTAATCCTCAAGGTATTGGGTCACATACGAACTGAAATGAACTCATAAATTGTGGCCTCACATACCTGACCTCAAAATGTACACTGCAGTATGGTGGGTTACACACACCAGTATATCATTCGAGTTGGTGCTTTAGGGATTAGTTATAGTATATCACAATCACAAATAAATCACAGATATGAGTGACGTCATGATATAAATCGATGCTTGGAATGTAAAACACGTCTGCGTGTACAAGTCGTCTATAACGTATACACGGAAATTAACAAAATATCCTCCTATAACAGAGAACCACGGTAAAAATACGTCATAAGAAATAAATCCCACACTGAGGTAAAAATATCACTCATTTTGCCGACTTCCGATTTATGAACATTGCTCGAACTGGAGTGACCCGTGTTTTTTGTTTTATTGCAAACAGACTCATTCATTTACTTTAGATAAAAGCTGCAATCTGTGATTCACTGCGGAAAACTATGGTGAACACAAGTCTACAAGTCTTAGGTGAGAATTTATGGAGCTTGGTAACAGGGGCGTACTAACAGAAATTAGGCCTGTCCGGTATCTTCGTAAAATATCGCCTATGGCCAGCACTGAAATTGCACACCTGTCTAAATATGTGGCACCCATCTTCAAGATAACTTTACCATAATATTAACTCAAAATATACAAGTCAAGCTTGTTAATCTTTTAAATATCAAATTATGGAACTACGTGAATATTACAACTGCTCCTTTCATTCTTTCACTTATGCATGACAAGTGATGAAGGTAATTGGACCAGTAAAAATCTTATTACGGACGTTCACAAAAACAAAACTTAATACTTCGGCTGAATGATGCTTTTAAGTAAGGTATAAATCAATGACACGTTTAATGTCTGTAAACTTCCCTCATATAATAGGTTATCAGAGACAATTCACTTATTTAAATCCCGGTTAGTCTAAAACAGTTCCAATCGTTTAATCTCGTGCTTAGGAAATAATATTATTGTATTACATGTCTCTCCCATCATCATACCTCAGTATATCCATCATCCGTTATCTTTGTATTCTCCACTACTATTGGTTCCAAGTATTACCTTCATTACATGTCTATAAAATTCCACTCCCTATAGCATTCATTAACTAGTAGTAGAAAACCTTATTTTACTTGCTGTAAAATGCCCATCTATAATATCTCACGTTAACTGTGTGATATAGGTTGGGTTCTCGGCCTCCTTGCATGGGGTGCAACAGTCGGGATGACGTTATCCGAGCAATGGCGAATCTCTGATCTTAACGGCGAGGGTGAGGGTATAGTCCTTGATTCGCAGCAAAGACACGAAGGTCTATGGTCATCTTGTTCCGTTGTACCAACAGGACAAACTCAATGCGCAATGTTTCCAATTGAGATTACTCTGAGCACATGTGAGTTTGTGATGTAATACTATGCATGTGTACGTGCTAACGTCACTTATATGACGTCACGCGACGTTATGGATGTAATAATCCCATGGGAATTTGTCATATACTATGCATTTGTACGTTCCCATGTCACTAATATGACGCCAAGCGACCTGATGGGTATCATATAATCCTATGTGAATTTGTGATGTAATACTATGCATGAGTACGTACTAACGTCATATGACGTCACTCGTATTAGCCAATAAAGACCTGCTAAACCTTTTCGTATGGGCGTTGAGGGACACGGTAAAAAAGAGTTATATTTTTGAATTCCTTTTAACGTGCGGCCAAGAAAACCATCGTAGCAGTACAGTCAGCGTTATTTAGTAATCAGTTGGTACAGTTGGTACTGCAGGTTTTACTATACACCTTGTTACGTCACTAATATACAGTGATAACGGTTTATTAATGATAGTATTAATGGCTGGCTTTCATCCCACACACACAGGCTCAACAAAAACCCAATTACCCCGGATGGATTATATTTTTGTTGTTGTATCCACTTCTTAACTGAACCAAAACAGCCTCGTCAATAACCCGTGATCATGGGTTTTCACCCACTTGGGCTGCTCCAGACAGTCGCAAAACAATCTCAAGATTATTCATGGAAGATTTGAATTGCAAAATTTGAAACCGCCGCTTAACCTCACTACCCCTAACCTTTTTATTCCGACACATGAGATAAAACTTCTAGATGAATAGTAAACGGAAAGCGGGCAATTCAGAACAACGCCAATAGAAAAGTTTGTCATTTTTCGAGCAAAGAGTTGAAAATGCAAATAAAAATGTTGCACCAACCCTTTATTTTCCTAAGCCCTTTTTTATATTTGCTTGGGCCAGCGCCCTAATGCTTTATTGACCTTAGTGAAATTTTGCTAAGTTGAATATATCAGTTTCAATATTTGACAATCAGAACCTCGAGTCTCTCCTATCACATATATGTAATCTACTTCATGGGGCACTGAAAAACCACTGTACTGCATCTTCCCAGTGATGTGCCCCCTTCTAATTCGGAGTAAATGCCATGTCAACTTGCCATAACTGTACAGTGGTGTAACTTACTGTACGAGTGCTAGTAAAACAACTGTACAGCATCTTTCAGGTGCTGTACTCTAACTCCTAACACCTTCTCTGTTTCACCTTCTACAACTGTTCAGTCATCATCTGCATGTGATGCGTTTCAAACTAACTCTCAATTTTAGTGGTTGATAGCTTACGTCCATGCATTACATTCGTTACCCGATTTTTCAGCCGTTCTTGTTGGTTGCCGTTCCTTGATGATAATTTCCATTCTGAGTGGATTGATCGGCGGACTCGTCATTTTGCTATCGTTCAAATGTGTCGCAATCGCTTGTCAAGACCGCGAACAGAAATCGTTGTTCGGGAAATATGGAGGAGGAATATATCTTATGTGTGGTACGAAATTATTAGCTGTTGTCAGCATCAAATATCATCCAGCAAACAATGAAATATATTGGCATACCTCACTTAACAACCATCTCGTTTTACGACCGTAAAATAGCGTTTCCATTACCTCTTCACGAATTTCGAATATCTTATGTATTGGCTGTAAAGAATTGTTAGCATCAATACCAACATCACCTAGCAAACAATGAGCAGTACATGTACTCCTCACCTAACGACCGTTAAACGAACGCTCACACTTACGACCCTCATAAGAACTGTCAGCTACGACCGTTCCTCGCACTTACGACTGTTAGATAGTGTTACCATTAGACCTTTACGAATTCCTTTGTTCAGATAATTCATATGAAACTGATACTTGGTAATGTTTCATATTCTCATGAACTCTGTCACTCATCGGATGGCAATAAATCATTATCAATAGATATTTCACCATTTGGTCGTTGGAATAAAACCTGATCGTTAGGTGAGGAGTGTAATAATCATAGTGACACCAACGACAGGATTTCCTGGTCGTTGAAGCAGATCCTGGTCATTAAGTGAGGAGTACCAGTATGTCTAATTTTCAAGCGCTCTGTCCTCTGGTAAATTTATCCTGCTCTTTTTGACGCGTTTCTTGACGTCATCATATTGTGTCGTAGGTGTTTGTGTGACAGTGGCCGCAGCATGGTATATGACTGACACGATCACGGAAATAACCTACACCGACGCGCGCGGTAACCCCATCAGATGGACGACTGGAGAGGGGGTCCAAATCACTCTCGCTGCAGGGATATTGTGGATTATTGCGTCGATAGTGGTGATGTACTCTTCACGTCGTGACGACAGTGATGTCATAATATACGGGAAAAAGAAACACGAGGCGTACAGCGAATATATTTGAATTTGCGGACATGCGCGGCGTGGCGCCTGTTTGTATTTAGAATTATTTCATAACGAGTTTTTTTACTAACTTAACTGTATATCATATGTACAGAGTTTCCTCAAAAAATCCATAATATTATAATGTAAGAATTAGAATTTCAACACAATGTAACACATGATTGCGACAAATTATTTTCAATAGGAACCCAGATACCGATGAGCCAATCGGGGGCCATTATATCTCCTAGAGCCACTGCAAAGGCCCAGTATATCACCCAGTGTGTTACTAACCTCACTTTTCTGTATAATAATATGTTTCTGTATAGGGTGTCACAGTAGTTAAACATTTGAACATTGGCTTACTGTATACAAGTAGTGTATATGCCATGCATACCTTAGGATTTTGGAACTGAAACTAGGTGACCTAGCACCTATGTCCTTGGAATAAAGAAATACAAATCGACTGTTTCGTTCACACTGATATCTATTACTAAAATAATAATATTCAAGATAAGATAAGAAATGTATAGATAACAGCACTTGGCAACAATCAGTATATTAACATGGAGTTAATATGAAACCAATAATCGTGAATTCTGAGGAAGTCGTGCACGGAGCCCAAAATATACAAAGACATATATTGCTCATTGCCAATCACAGTAGACTTCGTACAGAGGAAGAAATATCCTAAAGCCAGCACTGTTGTACCCTATTCTTGTGCTAAATTAATTTGGAAAGCTCGTTTATAGGTCTTAAGCGAACGCGGTGTAATGATTCTTGGTCTAGATATTGGTCTTGGTCTTTATATTTGGGGGGCGGGATTTTAGTCTCCAAGTATACAGTGATCATTGTTATGTGTTAATCTAGTGTTGACAGTGATTGTAGCTATATATTGCAGTAGAAAATGAATCGTACAGGGACAAGATATTGTCATTCCAATTATCTAGGAGCAAAAGAACGCCCTCATCAATCGTTAATTAATAGGTGTCTTATATGGAGACTTCACCATGGCTATCATATATGCGCGTAGCTATGTTTTCCCACCACCTCCTTGCAACATGCAACTACAGTCCAGACATTTCTTGATTTACGAGTAAGTTTCGTTCCTGAAACTCGCTCGTAAATTAAAAATTCGTTAATCGAAGCGCATTGGGGTTTAGGTTGGGGATGAGTAAGAATATTATTGCAGGGTGGTTTGGGGATAAATAGACAAATCATCGCCTTGTTTATCTTTGTTTACAGTACAAGTTTTACGGACCAACGAATTTCCGCGATAATTCTGGTTATTTATTCATTACGCTATACAATAATTGACACGGTTCATTCTTGGTCATGTATAGTATCAATACACTTCTCTGTGCTTGGGTTGAGGCCAATAAGTTACAGTTTCTGTATTATTTGATGCTTACATGCTTAATGAGATGAAGGAGCAGAATACTCGTAATTTCTAAACCTCGTTTAGCGAATTCCTGTAAACCGAGGTAGTGAAAGTATATGTCAAGCACGTGTGGTTGCATACAATATCGGAACATTTCCCTGCGCTTGGGTCGAAACCCATGAGCTACAACTGTGTTAAGGAGCTGTATTAATATCTGTATTATTTGATGCTTACGAACTTAAAGAGATTTAGAGCAGAATACTCGTAACTTCGAAATGCTCAAACTCGTAAATCATGGAAGTGGGCGTGCCTCTTGTTTGCATAGTTTTTCTAATGTCACACACATGGCGTCATCACGTATCTTCACAATCTTGGATTCTTTGTAGCAACATTTTTCGATACAACTCAAACCTGATGAAAAAAACGTGGGAATTTTAAAACTATGAATACTTTGAAATAGCGGATGAATGACAAGAAAAGACCCCGATGTTAATGGTACCCTATTTATACTGCGGGGTCGACTGTGAGCTGGTGATTGTGTCTTGTTCAGGGACATGGAGATGGCTCTGATGAGGTTAGAATCAGACAGCTCTGGTGAGGTTTGAACGTGCTACCGCTGAGCCATCTCTCATTTGGGAAATCGAACAACTATCACACCTCATTTACTAATTTAAGCCCCTTTCTGTGTGGTACATTTGTAGGGGAAACAACATGCGGATCTAGGGAGCAATTTAGTTATTTAGTTGGGTCTGTGAATTGTAGGTGGGGTTGAATTGGTTGGGCGCACTATGGGATTGAGTTGGATATATGCTACTTTTTGGAACCATATATGTTCGTGTTGGTTTTGGGAGTAATATTTTCCAATTCATTGGTCCCATGTCTGATATATTTGTTAGTGGTATCATCATGGTAATCAGGGGACAATTTAATTATAAAAGTGACCCAAATTCTCAATCCTTCGCACCTTTTTCTCATTTTTTCTTCCTCTCTCTCCTGCTCCTCTGCAAATTTCTTCACAAACATATGAAGGATATTCATATCGAGTTTAATGTATTGCGCAACGTCCGGCGTGATATCTTGGTGCATGTATCGATCCATTACATACAGTTTGCATACTTGTTCGTTTGGCCCCGACATGATACGACTGACGAGCGGATATTCATCCCGCGCAAGCTCTCGTTGTTCTGTCAAATAGAGCATTGATAAAATTTAATCTTGTCTGCTACTAGGTAGTCCTCTATAGGGAGTAGAATTTTATAGACATCTAATGATGGTAATACTTGGAACAAATAGTAGTGGAGAATACAAAGATAACGGATGATGATATACTGACGTATGATGATGGGAGAGACATGTAATAAAATACAGTAGAACCTCGCATTACGAGTGACCCATTGTGCGAGAAACTTGCTTTACGATCCGCCATTCGTGAGTATTTTTGTATCGTACGACGAGTACAAATTCGTAGTACGAGCGAACTTCATACATGTTATACACATTGGCAAGGTAAAGAGAGGCAATAGATAGCGTTGCTAGCTGACGTCATCGATTTATAAAAATTCTAAGAAATGGGACGTGCTCAATTTATCGCGCTTCTCCCACCAAGCGCAGCATGCACTTTCTCAATTCACGTGTTTATCTCGTAGCGGTAACATTCCGAGCATTTTGTGCTGGCTGGTTAATACTGCATTAGACTTGCTAGAAGATAAATAGGTAAACTGACTAGTGTAAGTACAAGAGCGAATGTGCTAAGAGGTCTCATGACACGGTGAGACGAGGAGTGTAAAGAAAACTTGATAACGGTTCTAATAATAAGCTTGTTTACCTGGACAAGAATTGTGTCTCAAAATATAAATAATATGAGTTAAGTATATGGACATGAAACGTGTGATTGATTTATACCTTACTTACGAGGATCGTTTAACCGAAGTACTTGTACTACGTTTTATTGACCTCCTCATAATTGGACAACGCTACAGTACTTGTACTATTAACGATTACTATTATGCAATTTGCTATCTTACAACAGAGTATGTAATAGGAGAATTGTCTAATTTGTCTAAGTTTTCCTGACGTTTTATTTTAACTGATTGCATCTTAAAGCAGCTATTGAATGTATTCTTAGTTTTATTGTAACGTGGTTACCAGTATGGTGTTTATGGTATCGGTGTAGAGTGAATGTCAGTTATAGTACACTGCCTTGTAGACACTACAAATACACTCACGCTAACAAGGGAGGAGTTTGACCGATGCGTTCGAACTGTGCGCTTAGTAAAAAAGCGCTTCGAAAGTTCTACGCGCGTAGTGAAAAATTGCCCTCGCTGCGTAAAGTACGACTATGATCCGGAGTATGTCATAATCGTGGTGAGCGACCGAATTTGACGCGTGAATAATTAAAATTGATACTTTGATTAACACCACACCGTCAGAACTTATTTGAGCTTGTTTTGATACTTTGTTAACATTCAATGCTTATAATGCACGGAAGTAAGTCTGTGATTTGCTGCGAGATTAATTAAAATTGAAACTTCGTTAACACCAGCATAAATTTTAACAACGACATCGAGTTAATTGGCGCCAAAAGGGTCTTCGAGTCAGGAAAAAGAACTTCACCTTACAAAGATAGTGCAATTTTTTACGAAGCGCGCAGTTCAAACGTAGAAGGATCAAATACTTTGATAAGAATAATAACAATGATATCGGTGACCACTAATATCACATTCGCCAAGTGATAGGACTAATATTATTCATCATGAATATTACACCCGCCAAACAACCAACACTCACCTTGTGTTTCTTTGACTAAATACAACGAAAATTCGTCCGGGCTATTTTCCACTCGAAATTTGTTCAACAAATGTTTTATGACGTCTTCGCAGCTTGTTTTACTCGTCACTCTGACGTTCGTCACTGAACCGTATTCTGGCGTGAATACTGACGTCTGAAATTAGTGATGTAACAATTCGTTAATTAGTCATAATTCGAACACAATGTTTGAATAACATGTCGACTGGAACAATGCTGGGTATATTCTATTATTTACTGGATTACTAAGTCCTTTAAAGTTTAAAGTCTTTCGAGGAATATTTTTGATATTTTGGAATAATTTTTATTTGTTTTAAATTTTAGTTTAAACCCTAACTGCGTCCAAACCAGAAAAATTTACATATTAAGGTCCGGCGCTAGTTGTTTACATTCACACAAATATCCCTATCTTTGGCAAAATCTAAAATTACTGCTGTCGACTTATCAATCTCTATACTTGGTCGAGAAATGATTCAGCGTAGTAAAAAAATTCTGCTAACTAAGCCAAATAGAGATAGATACAAAAGTGTGATAGATGAGACTCGAGGTTCTGTTTGTCAAATATGGGAACTGATATTTTTACCTTAGCCAAATTTCAGTCAGGTCGGTATAACATAAGCTTATGGCAAATATCAGAGAAGTGGACAACGGTAAAAATGGTGAAAAATCACTGCTTTACCATATCATATTGAATTCTCTGCGAAAGTACCACTGTAATTGAATCTGATATTCTTCATACATGACAGTGCTTCTGTGTTTATCTGTCTATATTGTTACCTCATAATTATACGCATGCCCGTTGATAGAAAATGTCTTTCTTCCGCTTCTGTTCGATCTTTTTTTCCTTAAAATGACGCTTTTTTGTCGCAGCGGCGAATTATCCGACGAATTATCGAGAGAAATTCTGAATTTTTCCGCACCTGAAAAAAATTAGTGACGTCATGTCATTAAAAAAGAGTTTTCCGGAAAAACCTGACAGTTTTTATTAAAGTTGATTAAAATCTTTTATTATCGTTTCAACATTCGAATTCGGACATCGATTATCCGGCCTAGACAAGTCATCTCTATTGACATTTCGACAATTTGTGGAAAATTACGGTTTGTTTTTGAAGGCAGTATCAATCGAGGTACTAAATGATTAACTGGAATGCAGAAAAACTACTTATATTAGGTATTGCCATGGTTTCGTGTTATGAGAGATTAATAAACTTAAATGATTGGTATAATCCGGGTTTAATCTTCATTCTTGATTTTCATAGAAAATAAAAGCAAATGAATGTTTGTGTGTGCGACGATTTTTCGCTATACAAAACCAGACTGTTGGACCGATTTGAACCCCAGATATGGTCACATAGAGGATTCCGGCGCAGGTCGTGGCGGCAGTATTTTTGAATGAAATTGCCCATAGTCCGTACACACCGCAGGTTAAAAAATACTTAGCTATCCTATTTGCGACTGAATGCTCAAACTAATTGCTTAATAGGCTAACCAGGAGAAGCGCTGTGTTTCTCTGATAGTGGTTTTACAGGCACTTGTACGCTAAGTTACACAAATATTGTACTGTACAATACTAGCAAGTTGACATGCGCCTTTAAAGAAGGATGCATAGCACTTAGTGGATGCAGTACAGCGCTTTTACAGGCACCTGTACACTAAGTTACACGAATATTGTACTGTAAAGGAATAACATGTTGACATGGTCACCCATTCCGAATTGTTAAATAGCAAAGGGTTCAAATAATATCTTGAAAAGAGAATTATAGTGGTTTTCTGTTTCGTATTCATCCCAATTAGCCTGAGAAATAACAATATACGGAAAAAGTACGATCGATTTCTAAATTCGCATGACGCGACATGCCAGAATATATGCATAGTAATTTTGGAAATGAAAACCCAGAAGCCCTCAATGGCTCCGGGCTTCCTTCATTGTAACGTAACTCATAACGTAATACAACTTATATTAATGTGCCCTTAACCCTTAACCTTTAACACTTTACTCACCATTCTTTAATCTCAATGCCATTCTCCTGCGATCATAAGTGCGTTGTCTTGTGTCTCCCAGTATTCCGTTTTCGATGTCTATGATTTGCGCTTCTCCTACTTCGTGACGACATAGCATTAGATATGATGTAATACTAACGTAATATGTATATTTCTATCGTTGATGACGTAATACTCAATCTACCGGTGTTTGGCCGCTCTTTTGCGTTTTCCGATTTCTTACGTAGTAATGTTCCCGATAAAGTTTGTTCTTTCAAAACAATGTCGACTCTGTGTGACAATGTGATATTATAATGGAAGTGAAGAGTGACGGTTATGACGTCATAATTTTCTGAATCTAAGATTCTACAACTTACGTTTCGTTTATTGTTGGGGTCGTTATCTCATTTTGTCGTCCGACGACCAAGCTCGGAGAGTTGTACTGGCTTGATGGTCGGATTCTGACGTCACTATCTGCGGTCTAAAAGGATATTACGTTACTATACTGTGCGGCCTCGTACTTTGTACTTCACACCTTCTACTAGGCCGCGCAAATTCTGATTTTCCTCGAAGTCCGAATCAATTTTACTCATGAGGAGGAGGAGAATAAAAAGTGAATTGATCTGTTCCTAGACCCTAAGACCCTAATTCGAACCCATTGAAATAAACTAAACAGTAATACGCATAATTTAAAGTAAGAATTAAATGATTTTATAATTTACAGTCAAAGATCGACGTTAGCTTGTACTGATTTGATAGTTCTGGCAAAATCCCTATTATAACAAATATATTCAACTTCGTTTTGCTCGAACTCGGTAGCGCGAGTTCATTTTCCCCTCTAATTAGGCGTCAATTAGCTGCTCGAGATGATGACTCCCGCAGGAAATCACAAAATTACTTCCGTCTGGACCGTACGAAGTTAGGGTCGTATGTCGTAAGAGGCACCACTATATGAATTCTTATACCATATACAAATTGCAGAAAACTATTATCGGTAGATGTCGCTCTTGTACCATTTCAATGAATTATGAATAATATACGATGACATAACATTTCGTTAACCCGTTAATTACTTGTAATCTGATAATTCATTTCAAAATTTGTTAACCCGTTAGCTACTTGTGAGTTGATATATATTTTGAAATGTGTCAACCTGTCACTTACTTGTAATCTGATAGATTTTTTCAATCCCCAGTATATATTCAACATTCCGTCAATGAGATGATTTCCAAATTTGTCCTGTTTCCATTTCAGTTGAAGCGAAGTTTTATCTTCGTGATATGTGTTGTAGTCGCGAAGACGCGCGAAAAATGGTTCGCTTAAAAATAATAAAAATAATTGTGACGTGGATGGATTCATTGTTACATCGTCATGGTCTGGGAGATATTCTGAGCCCCCTACCCCCCCCCTCCATAACTGATATTGTACTTACGCTGACATAGCTTTATCCTTGCCAGTCGCTATCTCCTCCATCGCCTTTCTTCTTGCTTTGACCGCCTCTATTCGTGTCCTTTTGCGCAGAGTTCCGTCAAATCTTTTGGATATCGAGGAAAGACTTCTAACGATTGTCGCTGTACTGGATCTTTGTCTGTTTGTTTCGTTAGTTTGTCTGCTCGTGTCGCTCCTACCTATGTTTGGGGACGAAGGGGTACTCTTCGTGGGTCTACGAAACAACGATGGGCTTAGTTTTATAAATGTGGGTGATTTTTTTAACTTGGGCCTTCCTGTAAGTTTCCTAGGGGTCAAAAGGTCAAGTTGGGGGGTAGTAGAACTCAAAGTCAAAGGATAATTCGAGGTCAATAGATCACTGTCTATGCAGAGTGTTGCTGGTCTTTGTTTAGTTTCTGTAGATTGACGAATTAACGGGCCCAATGAGTCAGAGGTCAAAGTTGAGAAATTGTAGTCGACACTTGATTCGAAATCTGTTTTGGAAAGAAATATTTGATGAGATTCTTTTCTTAAATAGTGACGTCAACTTCATTGCTATAGTCATGTTCTTATCTACCCAGTTACCCATTTCTACCCATGTTTATTGTTTCACAATGACAACTTATTCCCTTGCGATCGTCCGACAAGCGATACTAGATGGTATACTACTATTTGTTTGTTTCCTACAGTCAACACTGTTTGGCAAGGTGCAAGGATGACGTATGGTAATAATATCAATCACATCTCGATGAAAACCTGCTAATGTGCGGTCAGAAATTTTACGAAGGCACAGGAAATAATAATAGGCCTTGTCTAAGGTATCACTTATTGGTATCGCTTTGTGATTAAAGTAACGAACTTTAAGTAACTCGGCGTCGGATAGCTCGAGATTCTAGTTAACTCGAACTGATGTAATTGGCCTTGGTAAAATCCTAATTAAAATAAATATTCGGATAACTCGAAGTAATTTCGACTTCGAGCTAACGAACGTTATTTTGGTTATTTGTCGAGATCCTCTTATCCAAAATAGTTTACAGTTTTTTGGCCATATACATACACTTTGTTTATCATCACTCCGACAGAACATTTTCGATCTCGTCTTAATACGTTGGTAACAGTGCAAATAAATATCAGAGCCTTTAGTGCGCGGCAGTAATTAAAATTGATTTTCCCAGGACCAATAAATAAATTCAAGCTAACCGATGTTGATGAAACGAGCTGTGACTGTATTTAGGGCATTTAATAGTGTTATTTTTTATCTTAATTTATGAGTATTTGCTTTTTAAATTTATCGAAATGGGTACGGATTAGGGTCTGGGAACGGATTAATTAACTTTCTATAATTTCTGATGGGGGCAATTCAATTTGGGCCTCGAACAATTCAGAGTTCGAACGGATAAGTACGAAGTACGAGGCACCACTGTATATATATTATATTTAAATATACTGTATATATATTTGCTAGTTCAGGGATTTACCTTCTGGTTCTTTTGTTACTTTAACAAGTGGTGAAGTCCCAGCAAATTCGTTTGTGTCTTCTGTTTGCTGTTCTGCGGCTACTTCACCTTTCCAAAATCTTAATACTGATGTAACAAAGCGTTGATAAGCTCCCTGTTACGTAACAACAAAAAAGAACGGATTTAAATCCAACAACGTAACAAACGATATATCTTTGGAGAAAAAACATGCGCTTATGACGACATGAACGTGATATTTAAAACTTGCAACCCGTAAACAGGTATAAAATAGACACATTTTGTAATTTTGATCCAAATTACGTTTGATATTACCGGAATTTTTTGGAAACGAAGCTTTTCAAAGGACTAATTTGGAAAAGAGCTTAGAACTCTAGTAACTGTTTAAGGCATTGAAATATATATATATGTTTTCTAAGTTTCCTGGCCATATCTGCCGTACTGTAGAACAGATTCTCCTCACTTAACGACTGCGTTCACACTTACATCCGTTATCACAACTGCCAAACTACGACCGTTCCTCACACTTACGACCGATGGTTAGTTTTTCAATTGAAATTTCAATTGAATTTCGTAATGCAGATAATTCATATAAAACTTTGTAACTTTTTATATTCTCATGTACAGCTAACATTGTTTGGCAAAGTGCAAGGATGTCGTATCGTGATAATATCAATCACATATCATAATTTAATAATTGTATTGTTTAACAACGCGATCCCAGAGGTAATTGGCCTCGCAAATGAAATATCTAGCACCCCTCTTCGTTTAAATCCGAATTTCTATACTGTCTTGACATAAAAAAGACTAATACTATATACATATTTACCAAATCTGACACTTCTACACTGATACTGTGGTTGTTTAGCCGTTACATTAAAGCTTGGCAGTATATTGAATGTAGATGTATATATATTACGGAGCAGTAGGAAAATGTCGCTGTTTAAATACGATATATACTGAACCGACCAAGCAACAGCTAACTGACTAGTCTTGTCTCTGTAAGTTTTTCATATTTGTTTGTTATACGTGTGAAGTCATGTTAATAATATTGCCATAGACTAGTGACTACATAGCTGCTACTCGTTGCTCGCCATAACTTATAAATTAATAGCTTTATTGCTTCACAATGATAACTTATTCCATTTCGAACTAAGTGCCTCTGCAAGTTTTTCATATTGCCTTGTTATTTGTCTTAAGTTATAACAATATTATCGCTACTGGTTGCTACATAACTGCTACTGCAAGTCATATCACACTTTATACTGGATTGTCCTACGTCGTCATACCTTCCTGTAGTAATCGATTCATATGAATCATCCCATCTGCGCAATGGTAGCTGCTCTCGGTTGTATTTTTGGGTTTTAAGTTATCCGTTTCGTGTGTATGTTATTGTACAGTCTTTTGCAGGGTCATTTTCATATATACACATATTAATTCTGCATTAGTTTCCTTATGGCCACGTCTCACCATTCTCTTAGACTTACATAATAAATCTCCGTGTACAGGACATAGCGTTACGCATCATCGTCATATAGAATTGTATCTCTATGTTTCGTACTCTGGTCATTTACATGTTCCATGCTGGTATTACAACTATATAGGTTATTGGCTTCAGGAATGAACTTATAATCACAAACTATCACTGATGGCGTCGATGCGCGGCAGATTTAACCTTTATTACACCTCCCGATATGTCTAAAATACTAAAGAATGGTTTTCAAATGAAATGAAGCAACTACTAAATGTAAATATAGCTAGCGTCAAATATAAAAATCACATAATAAAACTGTCTGGACACAACCACTGTTGTTGTTTACATGAACACAGCGTGTAGGACAATCACGGCGCCGTCTGTGGCCATGCGGTGAACTATTCACACGGGCAAGTTTAAGAGATGGAGGAAATATTCAAAACCTGGAATTTATCCTGGTTTTTCGATAACCAAGTCGCGAAATAGATTACAGATATGTGATAAGGAAGACTCGAGGCTCTGTTCGTCAAATATGTCAAATGCTAGCCCAAGTAACTATCAGAAAAATGGGCGCTGGTAAAAAAAAGATTGAAAACCATTGTACCAATGTCCGGCTGTAATATTCGATATCATATTCCTATTACTATTTCATATCAAATGCTCGTCTGAACCCAGCGAGTTATGTCGCAAGTTTACAGATCACTTAAATGTCAAATATTACAAAAACTAAATCAGATAGTCTAGACAAATATTGGCATGTCATGTTGGAGGCAAATCAAACTTACAGCATAATATAGGCTTTGATGTTTATTTTCATTGTTAACAAAGTATCAAGACGAGCTCAAATAGTTCTGTAGGGTGATGATAAACAAAGTGTCAATTTAAATCATTCCCGCTTCGATTTCGGCTGCAATTATAACATTCTGCCGATCATAAACGTACTTTTCACACGATCATGAACTCTGTTAAAATACATATATTCAACTTCGTTTTGTTCGAACTCGGTTAATGGTTAGCGCAGAGTTTTTTTCAGCACACTGTATATGTAACTGGAACACTATACTAAGATTGAAGTACAGGTTAAATGTACTAATCTTTCATCTGTATCAACCAACTAGCCATCGTAACGTGTATTACACTCATTCAATGTATGACTTCCTAACCAATGCATACGAACATAAATTTTCATCACTGCCTACGTGCTAAAAACCCGTCACGAGGAGTGACGTATGCAATACTTTCTGAAGATGCATATTACGTCACAAACGTTCATAAGATCAATCAAATATGCAGGTAGGAGTTTATATCGAATTGTCTGATCAGACAGGGGCAGAGGGAACAGGACACTCATGCTGATAGAGGCCGTAGATAACTGTACACTACAGTTATGTAACTCTATATCATAACTATCAAGAGGTGTCTCGTACTTCGTACGTTCTAGACTCCGGATAGTGAATTCATGAGAAATTCCATTAGGAGTTCGACCTATGCTTCGACGTACGAGCTGCGCGCGTAGGAAAAATTGCACTTCGAAAGTTTCATGCGCGTAGTGAAAAATTACGCTCGCTGTGTAAAGTACGTTTGTGATGGACAGCGTGTTATAATTGCAGTGAGCGGGCGAATTTGACACGGGAGTAATGAAATTGAATCTTCGTTAACACCAGCATGAATTTCAAGGTCTGGGAACGGATTAATTCACTTCCATTATTTCAAATGAAGATAACTGATTCGGAGTTCATACACGTTAGAATCCGAACAGTCTTATGGAACGGATTAATTACGAAGTACGAGGCATCACTGTATAAGTAATTACTAGCTGTATATGTCCCTGCATTCTTGGTAAATTTCCTTCATATCTATAACTCACAGGCCTAAGACTAACCAGCTCTCTAGACTGACACACTTTTCAGTACTGCGGTTTGTTTTCGCACAGTTACATCACAAGTGATTCAATTTTGTTACACTTTTCGACTCTGTGACATCATAAATATTCGTACGACCGATTCATCACAGTGTATGTGGGATGATATTAACCCCTTGTCAAAATTTACTTCCCGCCGGTATAGCTCAGTATTGGTTAGACAGTTGGCTGCGGGTTGACAGGAAACATTGAGTATTATTCATATCAGTTTACTTAACTCTTTTAGCATAAATTGAACTCTCTGAGCGGTATCATGAATCATACCGTGATAAATGGGTTAATGTATAGAATGGTTTGATGTTCGTGTCCCCGGCAACGAATAAAATACAAGAAATGAAGGCTGATGCTAGTTGTGATATATATAGCATATTAAATGTTTGTCCCCCGCTAGAAAGGAAAGCTTGCATTTCCTTATATTCGTAATACACTATTTCAATTAATCTATATAAACATTCGCTCATTATTTAACGACCACCCTGTTTAACTACCACTCACACTTACGACCGTTATCACGACTTTCAAACTACGACCGTTCCTCACACTTACGAGTTGGTGTTTTAGATCTTTACTAATATTATACATTTACTTTGTTTCCATTTATATTTAATTTTTGTTGTCTTTGTCGAATTCTGTTATTCTGAGAATTTATATAACACAGATACTGTCATAATATCGTGAACTCTATCACCCGTTGGGTGACATTAATACTATGTTGAAAAAATAGTTTCGGAATGAGTGCCCATGTCAACTTGCTGGTACTGTACAGTACAATCTTTATGTAGCTTAATGTACAAGTGCCTCATTATTTTATTCAGCGAGTGAGCAGTGAGAAATATTTGCAGTTTATCTACTATATTAAACTGTGTTGGTAATCCCTTTGTTTAGCAAGCTTTTTTTGGTTATTTCTCTGTGACACAGTTAATGTTACATAGATATAGACTTACTTGTATCAAATGGCTCAAGACCAAATATATATATATATACCTCAATAACCAATCTAAGATTTTTACAGCTACTTCATTGTACTACTACTGATAGTATAGTTTAAAGTTTAAATATAGTTGAAAGTTTAAATTTTTATGGTTTAACATATGATGTCGTTTTCCGTGATAAACTTCTTTTAACAATGATAATTTTCTCCACAATCCAGACCAGTTACTCACTTCATAATTTTGATAATCAATTCCACGTTAGTTTACTTATTGCTACATCTCACTATTCTCTGACACTTACATATTACATCCTTGCTCTAGCGGTAATAAATATATATATATGTCCACACTCTAGCTTATTCTGCCTAATTCAACTGTTCAATACTGCATTTCGACCAAGCTTAACATAGCTTGCTTACGTAACATTGTAATTACCTTCAGTGTCGTCATAATTCAGTCCAAACTTGTGACGTCATCATCCCGCGCTTTGCCTTTGTTTCTTCTTATTCAGAACAGTATTGTAGCATAACAAGCGGACTGAAATAAAAAAGCTCTGTTGGTGAACCGCGCTGCGCCGATGCAAATTATGAAATAACAATGATGAATCAATATATCGTTTGTTATGAATAATCTGCTAACAATTCGTCTACGTGTAGCTGGGTCTAGATTACAAACAGCTTACTGTAGGGATTTCGGTGCCTAGTTAAACATTGGATTTAGGGGGTACGGGGCCTTCGTTATTTAAGGGCACCTCCAGAAATTAAAAATGAAAAGCTTATTCATTTGTAAATGCTAAATCAAAGTACGGCACTTTATCAATTTCAAGATAATTACAATAATATAGTGGTACCTCATACTCCACAACACCCTGTGCTGTACTAGTGGCATTATTGTGTGGTCGGTGTAACTGTAGTTGCCAACGATTTTACTGGTACATAGTTTAGTGTCTATAGTATTAGCGAAGTCTATACTATATTAGTGGCAGTATTGTGTGCCTATTGTGTGGCGGATGTAACTGTAGTGGCTAACGGTATTAGTGTTTCAAAGTTTAGTGTCTATGGTATCTGCAAAGTCTATGGCTGATAGCTGATAGCTGATAAAACTGTAGTGGCTAATGGTATTAGACGCCCAATGTATATACCATGTTTCCCCTTGTGTAATTTATACTCCATAGATTGTGTAGCTACAAATTGATGGTTTTTGCTAAAGATGCAATTTATTTATATCAATCTATTATACTGCAATTTTATTCCTTTGTTCTCCCCTGACATAGTACCAGTTCACATTGGTTGGACCCTTTGCCTTGTTAGCCTCTCACAATACCAAGCACAATAAGCTAGTACGCTATAGGGCGCGTATATGGTTAGTTAGTTCATGTTTCCCAGCGGAGCAATGTAAAATGTAATTTATATATATACTTTATTGTAGGTAGTTGGTACATTACTGAAAAGTTTAACTGTTCTTTGTTCGGTTTTACTGAAGCTGAATTATCATTTAATCTCTTACGCCTTCAATAAGCATTCTAAGATGTAATTTATATGGAGAGAGATATAGCTACTTCATTGTACGACTGCTGATAGTTCATTCATACTTGCAGTTAGTTAGTTAGTACATTACTGGAGACATTAACTGTTCTTTGTTCGGTTTTACTGAAGCTGAATTACCATTTATTTTCTAACACCTTCAATAAACAATCTACGATGTAAGTTCTTAGCAATCTATGTTAGTGCGAAATCTAAGATGTTTAATACCTGGGAATATGCAAGTTATCACACCTGTTATCACAAACACTTTCTTTCTTTGATCTCACATTGCTTTGAACAGTTCGTTCGCTCATAAGCCTCTTACTGCTGTTATCACATTAAAATCTGTTGCCTGATCAAGGCACGCACACACGCAGTTCGTTCAATAGCTCAATCCCACAAGTTTCCTGTCAATATGAGCCATAGTTACGTCACATACACACTCTCGAACGAGCGGTGTGTTCCCCTCACAGTCGAGTTGATAACGACAGTTCAGAAAACATATTTCTGGCGGCCTGTCCTCCCACAGACACGTAAAAATATGATGTATGCATGCGGTACACCATTTACTTTGAGATCTGGTTATCCCGAGACAGAAAAATGATATCCGCTAGTTGGCGCTATTTATTCCGCCAAGCAACAGTTTTCTAAAACAGTTTACTTTCGAAATAAACGAAACGGATTATCCGGATTTCCAGTTCCTCGGAATTTTTTTAGTCATAATTTTTCACCCACAATCAGCATTGAATTCAGTTGCGTACTATAGAGTTCCAGGATTTTAAGTTAGAATTTTTATTGATCTGTATTCCTGTTACGTCATCACATAAAGTTATCATTCTACGTGTGTAAGTCAGCTTGTACACGGAAATTACCAAAAATTCTTTTACTCATACCAATACTAAATGAAAATCAAAAGATTGAAGTTTATAAAATGGTTTGAAATGAGATCCAGAATCTTATCAATTTCTACTAAGTCCAAACAATCATTCGATTTCAAACTATGAAAACTTTTATTTTAGTTAATTCTTGCGAAGTAATTATTTTTCTGTGTGCCTGTAACGTCATCACTTAAAGGTACCATTCTGCGTGTGCAAGTCGGCTGGTACAAGGAATTTACCAAAAATTGTTTTACTTATAACGATGGTAAATGAAAATCACAAAAATAAATGTTACAAAGGTTTCGAAATGACTCTCATACGATTTAAATGATAGATTTCTTCAGGAGTAAAACGAAACGGATTTCTAGGAGTTTCTCAGGATTATTTTTAGTCAGAAAATAATTATCAACAGTAAGCAATCAGCAATTCAGGTGCGTAATATACAGGTGCCATTAATAACAATTGTAATGGTTAAAGCAAAAATATAGCAGAAAAAAATGCATCGATAGGATAGTTTCTCGTTCATTTAAAGGGGCAAAATTTAGGCTCGATATTGCAAAGTAGAAGCCAGCTTCACACTCACAATATCATTTGTCGCCCCCGGTTTACTAGCATTTTCTTACTGAGGGGTTGATTTAACGAGAATGGTCTATGAAACATGGCTTTCTGGAATGTTCTTATGGTTTGGACTGTGGAAAATAGGGGGTATATCATTTTGTTATCCCAAGTTTGATTGAGCATTCTAGGGTTAAGGAAGTCTGATATTTGTAATTTCGAAGCCTTGTTAAGTAAATAAACCCCGTAAACCGCAGGTGTAGTAAATTCCGAGGGTAAAATAAACCACATGACAGATAACCTTTTGACCTTGAATTTATATCATAGGTGAATATAGGTCGCGACAATGATAACATGTTCAAGGTAAACCGGGGAAAATATTGTCCGAAGAAGTTGGTAAAACTAATGCAAAGCAATAACATATATCAATGATCCCTAAAAATAGCAAAAACTACTTACATGGTCAGAGGTTGGATATAAGGAAGCAATACTTCCTGGTTTATAGTTCAAATATTCTCACGTGGTTATCCACGCGATGGCAGACAAAACAATTGAACTTCGCCATTGGAGCGTGACTCCCGACGATAGAAATAAGTTTATTAAAAAGTGTTGAATAGTAAAGCATTGGATTGTCTTGTTTTTTAAAAGTTTTTGCAATTTTCCTATCACTCCGTGTTTTTTCTTTTGATTTAATGAAGATCAGACCTGAAAGAAAAAAAATAGATAATGGTTAATAATAAATTATACATAATTGTAGGCATTCTGGTATAGTGTATCATAGCATAAACAGAGTCATGCGTGACAGGGAAAATTTTAAAGCCAATTAATATCGGCCAGTTTATTGTGACGTCATCACGACATACAATGCTGAATTACTCGTATTTTATCAAATATAGAAGTTGAAAAAATTTGTACTTGTGTTTGTTAATTGTCTTTACACATTTTCTTCACACAGCTATAATTTAAATTCACAACTTGTGGAGAAAATACTAAAATCCGCAGATTCCCACCCAAAATTACTTTACTGCCTATTGTGCCAGAAGAAAAAAACTGTCCACTCCTCAAACTTTATCAAGAGTGTCTCAAGACCATATTAAACGATATCTAAAAGTTTTAATAATGTTAATACGGGGATTTGTTGGAAATTTCAACCACGAAATATTGACATTAGCCTATTTTGACCGAAAATGTATTCGATGTTCAGTGTTAAATAACCCATAACATAACAGGCAATCGTCAGCTACTATTTTTGTGTCAGTTCGTTAGTTAATAATGGTATACTGTATATATATACTTATGGACGTCCGCCGAGGGAGCACTCTGGATCGTTAGATATAGCTAATTCATAAACGGGGCAGTTACCCAACTCTGGATAAAAAGTCATATAGCTACTTCATTGTACGGCTACTGATAGTTCATTCATACTTGCAACTAGTTAATTAAGAAAGTTTAACTGTTCCTTGTTTAATTTCATTAAGACAAAATCATTATGAAATCTCCTTCACCTTCAATGAGCAATCTATAGCAATATATGATAGTGGTCTCCTGACCTTCTAACCCCCTTAACCTTACTGAAACGGATTTCAGCGGACGCCCAATGTATATACCATGTTTCCCCTTGTGTAATTTATACTCCATAGATTGACCAATGAAATCCACCATTTTTTGCCTTTGAAATTCAAGGACCTACTATACTGGTGACGCATTGAACATAGCTTTATATAGTACAGAATCTGTTGTACGGCAGTCCAAGACCATTAGTTTTCAATTTGGAATTCTTTTTCAATTTTCCACCAACTATGACACATTACTACTGGTGTTAATTTCTTACCTACATGAGTAAACCACTAAGCAACGTAACAAGCTTACATTGTACATGCAACATGCAGTGCAGCGCGTGCTTAGATTGAATCTTATGTTTTTTTTTATCTACCTTGTGTTCTTATGCGTCTTCTGGCTTCTGTTAGTTGGTCATGCATGAGTAGTTATCACCAGGCAAGCGAGAAAAAAGAAAAGGAAACAGAAATTAGTGAAACTGCTCGTGAAAAAATGTTTGCGAAATCACCCTGGGTCAGAATTACGCAAAAACGTCAATATAGCGAGACTGCGGGGTCGAGGGGGTGGAATTTAGACCCCACACGATTGTGATTTCAATAATTGACCTGATTAATATTCAGAAGATTTCAAAAATTAATCGGTTTCATTATTAAAGTTCACACGATGCAAATCCGATACAACACAAAGGGTACTTGGAGAATTCTGACCTATTCATGGCTTGTATGTGTATAATGTGTGATATAGGAGGCTTGGCTTGCATGTGTATGTGAGACATTAGGTACCGACTTGAAATGTTTCAATTAAACATCAGTTATAGAAAAAAATAATTTGAGGTTTTTAAAGTTCACGATATGATGTATTCTATCCTATTTTTAAATGACATGTACTGTTTCCATGTACAATGTAATGTCTATGTACAATTAGTAAAATTGAACTATTCAAGTACACCTACACTCTATTTGTATATGTCTATGTAATGTTGTGAGGTGTGTAGTTCTTGTGTTCATTGTTCATTGTAAGCCATTTCATTTTAGCAAGTACAAAAAGTAAAATAAAACTATACGAATGCACCCATAACAGAATGCCAACAGACCCAACAGCTTACTATTTCTACTACTTATTATTCTATCTACTTAAATGTCTGGAAAGAGACTTGAGCCAATACAGAGATTAGATAGTTGGAGTTTAGTAAATTACATAGTAATGGATACCGTTATTTCTGTGTATTTTTCTGTTAGTTTTTTTGATCCCATTACTGTATAATATAACTACCATTTAAATGAGTGATTAGGAAAGAAAATGTGAGCTAATACATAAATATAAAACGGGAAAATAATCAGTAAATTACTCTCAGCTCATGAATAGTTATTTCTGTGTTTTTTCTACTAGTCCCCCTAAGACCGGCATCTGCCATCGGGGTATATCGTTATTCCCGCGTATGTTTTGGACGTTCGCACAACCCTAAGACTGGCGCTTGCCATGTCATTTAATGTCTCAAAGTCTCAATGTTTAATGTCTCTGTGTTAATGTCTCAAAATTCAAGGATTCTCAGGGCTTTTGTGTTGTATCGTTTTTGCAATTAATTAGAGCATCACGAGTCACCCATCGTGTTAATCTTGCTCCCTACTGCCATTTAGTGTAAAGCAGATGTGGCACTACAGCGCCCTTGAGTAGCGGACCTGTTACTTATTCGCAGAAAATGTCGTCATCTCCTGGGCGCTGTTGAGCCGATGATCAGGTTCCATTTCAGCAGGAGGAGGGGGCAGCGACCCCGAATCTGAAAGCTATAAACACAGTCCTATGACCTAGGGCCGTACTTTAACCTTGGGGTCGCAGGAAGAAAATCTAATCGGTAATGTAATTACCTCTCACTCCCCCGCAATATACCCCTAACCCTGAATATACATAGGCGTTGCTCAGCGTGCTGGCTTGGTTAAATAATGAATATTTCGGTTAGATAGATACCATTTAAAGCAGAGTTGGATTAAGGGGTAGCAAGAAGTCCTGAAGTACTGGGGTTTTTCACCCCCTGAATTAAATAAATAAAATTTTAAAGAGATGGGGAGCTGAGATTAAAACATAGTATTGACCATGGGTTACTTTGAGATTCTCATTTGAACCAAACGGCTGTGTTTCTACCCACTGATAAAGATTGCTACTTAAGGATCAGAATTAATGGTCATTGGTTAGGGCTACTTGTGATTGTGATCCTATTGGTAGGGCGGGGCTCGAAATGAGTGAAATAAGAAAGGCAGTAAATCAAGAGGAAGGAAGTAGCTCAATCCATAGTTTTGAAATCGATACTTATTGGGATTTTCATTTTGTGACTATTTGGAATAGGATGATGCCAGAAATATTGGTACTTTTTGGGATAGGATTGTACCAGAATATTTATTTGGATGGTTTTAAAATCGGCGATTTTTGGGATAGGATGAAGCCAGAAAATCATTTGGTGTCGTTTGGCCTATGCTTGAGTTTTATATCGAATATAATCCCTAAACTAATTGACTTATATTATATCCGAAATATGATGACAAACCTCTGAAGCCTCGTCATCTTTGTTGAGTCCTTCTTTCTCTGATGCTGCTGCTTCAGGATCAGCTGGCCTGTTAATTGAAACAAAATGGTTAAGAGTCGAAGGTTATGGGTCGAGGTTAGTAAGTAGGTTCACTTACGTTTTCTTCTTGGTCGGTTGAGCGTTGCGTTTTTCTAAAAAATAAAAATAGCTTGTTAAGAGTTGCTCTTCTGTAATAAGTTCAAATAAATTATTGCTTATAGATCTAGTACGTTGTTTTGTATGGCAGAGTATGTAGAGACGATAAAGTAGCGTCCACTGTATATCATATTCATATCCCTCACTTAATGTCATCAGCCAGTTATTGTTATCTAAAAGAAAAACTGCCCCAACAACTAACCACATGTTGCCATCGGTGACATTTGCAACCCCCTAAAAGCGTGCGTATTAGCCCCCTTCAGTCCCCCATTTTGCATTGTATATACAACAATTGCTCTACTTACTGACGAAGTAACACGCGACGGGTATTCCAATCAGTATAACCAGAACGAGCAGAATAATTCCAACAACTGCTCCGGTGCTCAGTCCACCTGCTGCCGGCGTGTCACAGCATATTTTTTCGTCGATAAGTTGCGACACGTTCGCCTTCTTGCCAATTCCATTATAACCAAGGCAGAAAAACTAGAAAATAGGAAATCGTGAGAAGAGAAGTGTTTTGATACTGTATATGACCAATAATTAATTGTGTGAACTACGAAAATACGAGTATTTTGCTCCTTAATCTCATTAAGGTTGTAAGCATTTAACAACACAGAAACTGTAGCTCATGGGCCTCAGCCTGAGCCCTAACGTAGAAAATATAATTCAAGGTAGCAGAATTAAAACTGTTGAATAAACTTACTGCAACTGGTTCGGGGAATTTTGGAAGGGAGTCGTATCGGAGAGTTATTAGGCTGTCGTCTTTTCCAGCTACGCCCGCGGCTTTGAAATTATTTTGAGGTACGATGGAAGCTGAAAGTATACCAGGATGATAGTTTGAAAAGAAGGGAATGAGGGGCTTTGATAGATAGATTTTTCTCTCTTTCTTTCTCTCTATGTATATATAATGAATAGTAGTGATAAAAATCCTGTTCCTAACACACTATATCAGCCAGTTAAATATTAAACTGATACTGAATATGATCGTTAAGAACGGATTTCGTTAACCGACAAATTCACTTTACGACCAGACTGTTGAAGTGGAATATGATCGTTAAGTGAGGAATTCAGTGACCGACGTATTCGCTCTACGACCAGGTCGTCGGAACGGAATAAGAAATTTTGAAAATCCTGTGCTTAATGACTGCAGTAAATGTACAATAGTAATGACCTTTTTGTGACTATGGACGATAATTTTTTCTAAAAATTGTTGTTGACAAATCGCAATTCGGAAAAACAAAATTTGTATATGTACTTCCTCTCATGTAATCAATTTTACATTTTGTTGCGGAAAGTCTCTCCATATAATATACAAACGATACATGTACATTCGAAGTGCGTGGTAAAAATTGCTTTCGCTGCGTAAAGTACGTTTATGATTGGAAGCATGTTATAATCGCGGTGAGCGGCCAAATTTGACACGGGAATATTTAAAATTGACACTTTAACACCACGCTTGGTTCTTGGGTCCCATTTTAGGGTAATAAAGTAACAGAAATGCACATTTCAAGCGAGGGGAGTTTCTTTAAAATGTGGAGTGGGGATTCATGGAACGATGTCATGGAACGAGCCTAAACAACTAAAGAAACTAAAGCAGAAAATCTCACCTTTGCAATCAGGACTTCCTGTAACTTCGCAGCTTAGTTTTAGTCTGTAGGTGAATGGTTTCTCGGAGCTTGAGCTCACCTGTTCAGATAATATCGAATTATTAAAATTCTGTTAAGGTTAAGGCCTTTGTAGCGCTGTTTAGAGCCCTTCTCACACCGACTATGTAGCAATAATCACAGGTAATTTCACTTGCAAAAATATTTAATTGCAGTTGGGTTTAGGCCATAAATTGACTTTCCATGATAAGCTACTAAATTCAAGATGGAGTCCAATCAGTTATACAGATGTGGAGTCAGGCTAAGCAGACGCATATAGAGGCAAGAAAGGGCAAGGAATATTAATCACTTAGTCATCTAACGGAGAGGATATGTAGTTACCAATATTATATACGGCTTGCCTTACAGGGGACTATAATAACGTATCATCTAACAGAATTATGAAGTACTTCTACAAATAACAATATACAGTGTGCTTCAGTAGACCACGACTACAAGGAATACGTACATATCATCTAACAGAAGGCGCATACAGTTACTGATAATATATACAGTTCACCTCAGTCCTATATCTATACAGCAGTGTACTAATTCTATCATGTTAGTCTTGTACAACAAGTTGTATGAAAGATCCAATTTTTATATACTACATATATTTTATAACGGAAATGCTTCACTGTTAAGGTTGAATTTTACTCACAACTGGTTCCTTGAACGTAGCTTCGCACGCTCCCTGAACATTGACAACGATGCTCTCCCGGGTTTCGAATTCACTGTTCGGTGCTTTAGCGACGCATTCGTAGGTTCCGGCGTCAGAGTATTCCACGTTATTTTTCCTGAAAGTCGTGAAGTCCGAATTCTGGTCGACATCTATATTGTAAAATATTTGGATTAATAGTTGTTGCAGTAGAGCAAGGTAATTTTCGTGTATACGCTACCGAAACGAATTGAACACGCAGAATGGAAACTACGTGGTTTACCCTCCATGCATCGATTAATGTTGATGATTCTTCTGATTGTGGTATTCTGTAATTAACCCCCAAACCCAAACAATTACTATTGGAGTATGTTACTCATCCCACTGCATTGTACGTTGGCGTTATTGGGGTTAGTATGCAAGGCCCTAATTTTCAACGGGTCAGTTAGTATGTTCAAACGAGAGATTTTTACGAATCAAGGGTTAGGTTCGAGGTGTGTGATATGGTAACTGTTTGAATTAGCGGGGGTGTTTTTTGTAGTGTTTACACGGCAGTGTTCAATAACTCTTATCATTAACTCTACACCGATACGTTAGAAGCTACGCTAAACGCTAAAGGTTGTTCAAAAAGAGAATGTGAATGGCACTCACTATCTTTGTACCAGCTAATTACTGGAGTTGGATTCCCTTGCACACTGCAGGCTAGTTTCAGCATTTCACCTTTAGTCAGAGTGATACTGTCTCTGGGCTCGAGCATGGGTTTCTCCATGTCTATAAAATAAGAGAATTTAAGTTTTTGCATCACTAAGTGCCAGAAAGTGATTGAAATTAAGAAGTCTGTGTCTCTAAACTCACTATAGCTAGCTAGCATTTTTTTTAGTTCTTAGACTATAATTCACGGCAACAAGTTTCAGATGTGGCCGCGGGAGTAATCAAAATTGAAAATTTGTTAACACCAGCATGAATTTCGGGGAACGGATTAATACACTTTCCAACATCTCCAATAGGGATAATTCGGACTTCGAACAATTCAGAGTTCGAACAGCCTCCTGGTCCGAAATTCTCACGTTTAGTATTCTTACAGTTACATTTTCTTACTGGTCTGTAAATCATATGATAAGTATTCTTACAGCGAAATTTGAATTCTGTAAAAAAATTGTCCTAGTAAGAACCTGTCACACACTCATTTGGACGATAACTTTGAACAAGCAGTTAACTAAATTATGACTAAATTCAGATTTATTGGTTCGGGAGTAAAATAATTTAACTTACAGTGAACAACAAACATTCCTGGCTGACTTCTGACATCTTCAAATCCATTATTTCCCAAGCAAGTGTATTCATGTGTGGAATCCTCGATTTGAACATTCTCAATTTTGAATGTGTTCCCGTTTGCGACAGCGACGCCGGCTGGTTCCAGGGAGAACTTGTAAAACAAATTACACTTCAGTTGAAATTAAATATTGTTCTCAGTGATGTAAAAATAATTCTAAGTTAAACCATGTTATGCTGAAGTTTTAATGTTTTACAAGAAAAGGCGGTTACTTTGTGGCCTCACTGATTATAACGATGGTAAATTATTAAGCAATTCAGTTTAATTGTGTGGCAACATAACTCCTCACTTAACGACCAGGACCCACTAAAACTAATTTGCCAACACGTAACCGCGAAATTTGAATTTGAAAGTGAGAAAGTATATTTTGTTCATTTGTTGTTCACCATAACAAGGTTTTACTGAAAGGTAGGTGGGTGGGTGGGTGATTATCGGTTAATAAGAATATATTTGATTGTATATACTTACAGTAGGCGGAGGGTTTCCGTTGCCAACGCATTGAATTTCGATCTTCTCACCTTTCATCACTTCTTGTGGAAGGAATTTGATTTCTACCTCTGTGGTTGGGTCTGTGAGAGAAATATCTAATTCATGGAACAAGTATTAATGCGATGAGAGGGTTAATAGTAGAAGATATGGAATCGTTAGTAGTGAGAAGAGGGATAATAGTAGAAGATACGGAATTATTAGTAGTGGGGAGAGGGTTATTAGTAAAAGATATATGGAATTGCAAGTGGTGAGGAGAGGGTTAGAAGTAGTAGATACTAAATTGCTAGTAGTGTGTAGAGTATGCTTACTACTCCATATGGTTCATCCAATGAAACCCAGGGCATTCAGCCCAAAGTGAGAAATTTGTTGGGGATGATTCCCACCAATGAAGCCATATTGTCTTGTGTTTTTAACCCCTGTGGTGAGAAATTACCCAACAATGACAATAATTGTACCAGGCTTTCATTGCAAACATATTATCCAGTTTTCTAGTGATCTGTTTCTGTTTCAAATTTGTTTCTTAACTTCCGCAAATAAGACATGTCACCAAGAGCAGTCAATCCCCCACAACACCCCGCAGGGTAAGAAATTGTGGCATAACTTACACAAAACTGTCATTTCAACAGGAACGTTAGACGATTCCTCTGCAACTCCACTCTCCAAATGTACGGTACAACTGATGCGTTGACCGTCTAGCTCAGGCGTTGGTACGATCCTTAGTTCCGCTGTTGATGTGAAGGTCCCATTGGTATGTTCAATTGATGATGATTCCACTGTTACAACTTGCAGTTCCACACCCTCGCCTGCAATAGTACATATAAATTCAAGTTGGTATTTGTTTTCCTTTCCTTAATGTTATTTTTCACCCTCAAACCAACCATGTACCCTAACCATTTCAGTAACATTATACATAATAATATACACACATCACTATTATCATTGATACACCCTAGAATACAGCTCAAGTCGAGAAATCAAGTTGGTCAAGTCAAGGCAACTTACTCGTGTGAAAAACATATTTAGTTGGCTTGGGATATGCTCCCACAGAATTGCATTGCGCAATAGTAACCTTTCCATCGCTCGCTTCTGTCGACAATGGACTCGTTGTCGTCGTTGTCGTTGTTGAGTTACTTGGTAGAGTTGTTTCCGTCTCTTCTTCATCTGGTTTTGGCCTCAGATCGATACTTGTTTGAATGTCAATGACAGTAACTTTCGGTACATCTGGTGATAAAATATAATTATTATTCAATTAGTTCCAAATGTCCTGATATCACTAGATTATAGCGTCAGGGATAGTGGTGCCTCGTACTCTGCATTTAATCCATTCGACAAGGACGTTCTGAATTGTTCGCGTTCCAAATCAATTATCCCCATTAGAAATAATGAAAAGTGAATTAATCCGTTCCCAGGCCCTAATCCGAACCTATTTTAATGAAACAAACAGTAAATACAGTAGGGATGCCTTCAATGGATAGTCTAATGTAGTAGGAAATATCTTTGCAGTGGTATATCGTAATAGTAACATATTTTGATGAATACTTACAATAAGCATTTGCTTTGACTACTGTGCTTCCATCCTCTGCTCCTATTGTCAGTGTACATTTGTAACTTCCCTTGTCAGAAATTGTGAAATTCATGATTGTCAGATATCCAGATTCAGCTGAAAATATAATAAAAGTTGTGTGTGAAAAATATGGTTAGGGTGAATAGGGTATATTTAAGGTAAATGAGGGTTAGTGTAAGGAATACAAACTTTATTTACAATACACTCATACTGTTCTCGGCTACATCAAGCGATACTTTGATAAAATTTAAATGTTTCGAGCAACCCGGTGATGATAAAAATTACATTTCGATGTTAAAGGCTTACGCAGACAATGCCGGGATGCTCTGCTAGTATTATCTACATCTATTATTAATAAAATAATTAATCTCAGTAGAACCCTAATTATGGCAGACAGACCTGGTCCATTCGACTTGAGGATTGTACTTTATACTGTATATAGAAAATTCATCTTACCTGGGAAATCGGTCTTCCATGCTACTCGTCCATACAATGTCGATCCTGGGTTCATTTCTATGTTTGTGCCATCGTTTGAAATTCGTGCTACGGCTGTGGACTTGCCGCCATCTTCAACTACGTCCCATTGCATTTCAATGGATGGTTCGGTTGCCGAATCAGGGTTGGTATAGGCCCAGCTACAACTTAACGTAGCATCAGAATCCCCAATGAACCATGCATTATTTGTGCTTGTAAATACTTCAACGTTTGCCGAAACACAGGAAAAGACTGAAAAATAAAACAGCTCTTATTAGTAAATATATAGCTAGGACTACTATGTGCCAGTGTATTTGAAGTGTCTATAATCAGGGCGTCATCGTTGCGTATGTTTATTATGTCATAAGCTACGTCGCATACATTTCGGAAATCGTACCCAACATATGTGATAAGACACACTAAGCACGCAAATCAAAAATAAAGAATTTTATTGGAAATAAGCATAGTGATATTTTGTAAAGGTGTTTACATTTACATAAATATCCCTATCTTTTGCAAGAAATAAAATTAATACCGTTGGCTTATCAATCTCTAGACTTGATCGATGAATGTTTCAGCGTAGTAAAAAAACACCTGCTAGCCAAGCAGTGAAGTAGATTACAGATAATTATAGGGGAAACTTGAGGTTCTGTTTGTCAAATATTGAATCTGATATTTTTAACTTAGCAAAATCTCACTAAGGTCAATATAGCATAGGCTAACGCCCGAGCAAATATCATGAAAAGGGGATCTGGAAAAAAATGGTTAGGAACCACTGGTGTAGGTAGTACATGAGGCAAACCTGAAATACAAGTGCTTACCTGTGATAATTAAAAATAGAACGAGTTGCATGTTGTTCACTCTTTCGGATCACCGGATCACAAACTAACAGGAATATCTAAAACTGTTTATTAATGCTGTGAATAAAAGCGAAATAAGAATATTAAAAATTAAAATGCTAGCAATGAACTGAATGCTATGAGCAGTGTTGTATGGAAATAGTAACAAAGGGATAAGTTATATTGTAATGGATAGTTCAATGTAATGAGACATATCTGTGTTGTGATATAAAAAGTTTGGGAGTTTGGCAGTGAAATATCTTTATTGAGTAATGCTTTCCTCGTTCTGAATAATCTCAAAAGGATACTTTACTCGCTTGTAATCAAAGAAGCTTATTGTGTCGATTCACAATGCATTCTCGTTGAATAAATGAAAGTTTGTTTACGATGATTTTTACTATTAAAAGAAATTTGAGAGTGCAAACTAGTTTCGTCACGACTCCCATATCGATTTCCATCATCGTTTCAATGGATTCTGTATGATTTGAAAACTCGAAAAACGCGTTCCTTCGCTAAATTCCGAATTGAATACGGAAACCTTTAATGGAAATTAATGTAATGTATCATGTATGAATATATCATAATAGAAGGGAGCACAATAAAAATTATGTGATTCTGGAATGATATACAGTGATGTCTCGTACTTCGTAATTTAATCCGTTTCAGGAGGCTGTTCGAACTCTGAATTGTTCGAAGTCCGAATCATTTATCCACATTAGAAATAATGGAAGGTCAATTGCTCTGTTCCCAGACCCTAAATTTCATGCTGGTATTAACGAACTTTCAATTTGAATTACTCCTGTGGCAAATCACAAACTTACTGCCGTGCGTTATAGTTATAGGCTCTGATGTTTATTTGCACCGTTAACAAAGTAGCAAGACGAGCTCACTCACTCACTCAGCTCCTCGCACTTACGACCGTCCGATGGTGTTACCATAAGACCTTTACGAATTTTTTTATTCAGATAATTCATATGAAACTGGTACTCGGTAACTTTTCATTCTCTCATGGACTCTATCACTCGTCGGATGACATGAATAATATAAAAAGATATTCTCCAAGTCGCTAATGTTGTAGTTTTTTTACCGACCAATCCGTTTTACGACCAGGTCATTCGAAAGGAACCTGGTCGTTAAGCAACGAGTGCCTGTCTATGTATAAAAATGTATACCCTATACTATCTATAATTCCGGTATTGTCGGTAAATGTTTGGTTTCCGCGTAGGATTTTTTAGATAGGTTTGATCGACCTCGCGAGTAATCCGATGTAATAAAACATTTTCACACTCACAGACATTATTTCACAAATTAAATACATTACATGTGAGGCAATCAGCATTTGGCGTTGTATTCATTTTGCTCGGGTTATTAAAATCGTACGTAATAACGAGAATATCGATTATTGCAATAAAGATGGTTTTGACGGAATCGGATTTAAAATTATCTCCCATAATACAATTCGCGCAACCTGAATGAACCCTCTCTTAGTCATTCACCAGACCGTGGCATGCTATGTGGTAGCCACGTGACTTTGCCACGTGGTGCCGACGCCATCTTGTTTTTTTATAAGGTAAAAATTCGCTTCGGAGCGACTTTTACGTAGGCTTTCAAATATGTATGGATTTCATTACCCTACAAGGCTTTAAAATATGTATGAATTTCATTTCATTTTCACTACAAGTAATTTGAAAATCAAATGGATAATAATGTTGTCTCGAAACAAATGCACACATGTATAAAAATTTCTTCTGAGGTGATAGCTAGTTGAAAAGGATTTTGAATACACTGATTTCAAACCTTTTACCGATATTAGCTCATAGCTCATAGTAGTGATGGTAATTACAAATCTAATAGTTAATAATCAAATATAATATATAGAAGATATCCATGATACATATATTTCTAACTGTTCTAAACTTCACCCATGTTTTTAGCTTTACCCTTAGTTAATAGTAATGATAGAATTTCCAAATATATGTAAAAACCTGAATTAATATTTGAGAAAAACGTAACTAATTCTGACTGTTTTAAATGTTGTTAGGAAATATCCTCGCACGCACTGATTGTTTTAAACCTTACACAACCCTGATAATAGCCAGTCCAAATTACAATAAAAGTAGAACTGAAATTAAAGTATATTTATAATTTGAGCACAAATGAACGTTTAATAACACTGAGTAAAGCGTTGTCTGCCTGAAATTCGGTTAGAAATTATCTTTGTATATCCTAATGTTGTAAATCTAACACAAATATTTTTGAAATTTTGTTGTGCTTACGCAGTTATAGAAAATTACAAATATCTAGAAAAAAACTGATTTAAAATTAACGTTTTTATAACACTCAGCAAAGCGTTGTATAAATGCTCTTTATTTTTTATTTATTTTAAAGCGGAATGTGATAAAACCAACCCTCCGGCGATACATTGAAATTGATAAGTTAATTTTGTGAAAATTGAATGTGTAAATTTATTTTTAAGATTTCACTTTACTCCATTTCAACCAAGTTTTATAGGTTGTACGTACGCGGGTTAATACACAAAGTAGGTAGTTACAAAAGTAGATACAATATATTGCAATCTGTTAATTTAATATATTATTACAGGATAAAAAATTTATAGGAAAATAACATGAGAGAAGCCTGGGTTTATGGATGCTATCAAACATGTAGCATGTATATATGATAAAAGCGTGAATATATATACTTTCATACAAACAATGTATAAATTCAGAGTTCGATCGGCCTCCTGGAAGGGGTTAAGTACAAGTCACCACTGAATAGTATATAGAGAATGTATATGAAATTATTGTGCTTCAGAGACAAAGCATAGTTGCTTCATAATTGTTACAAGGGAGGATACTCTGTATATCTGAATATAGGTAAGGTATGAATTGAACCACCCAAGTGTAAATCTTCTTAATTATATTGAATAAAATGCTTCATTTAATATGGAGATAAACTTCTTTTAACAATGATAATTCTCACACTTTCACTCACCACGTCTTAATTTACTGCATTCACTTCAAAGTCAATTCTAACCATGTAACCGTGTACAGTGAAAGCTCGTTAGATCGAAGTCTGAAGGGACCAGGCAAATTACTTCGAGCTAAAGAGCGATATTGTATTATAGTCTTCTATCCATTTTTATACTATTCTTCTCCATCCTGCAAACTATTTTCCAGTAAATGTATCTATATATCACAAGTATAACTGTTCACTGAATGTACCCCATGCTCCCTCTTAGTCTGAGAAGAGTTTTAATAGTCTTAACTTCTAACTACCTTCCTGCGATATTGCATCACTGAACTATTTTACTATTGGCTGAGTTTATATAATATTCTTCGCCATTCTAACCTCCATATTTTCGCTCGTCGCGGCGCGTCTAGTTTGTACTGTCAAGCATCATTGAAATCTTAAACTCAGTATTCTCGAGTGCTCTCTGAATTGCGCTATTTCAACCGTAGCTCGTCGTAAAATAACAAGCAGTAAACCGGGCAGAATGATATTAATTCTAGCTCTGAGCTATCAACTCTTTTTGGTCCATTTAACTACGCGAGTGATCGGGTTTCTCGCTTCGCCTTTTTCCTGCTGAAACTTTCAAAACTTACTTGTAGTTAGCTCACCTACTAGTTTGGTACGACGTTCTTTGTCTTAATTTGACCAATTCAAATATAAATCGTACGACCGTGCGAAAGTATTTCAATTAACACATCAATGTTAAACTTTGCAGGTTCATCAACTGCATGTCAATAGAGTTACGTACGAGCTAATGGAATATTTTTTTTATAATATTACTTGTACAAGTCAAAGTTACCATCCACTCATGTAGAAGACAAGTCACATACGAGTTAATGGAATATTTTTTACATATTATTTCTTGCGCAAGTCAAAGTTTTGCCAATCTTAACCCTAGAATGCCAAACATTCACAAGTGCCGTTTACATCCAATATTAGGAAAATAATTTAGCATACTTAACACTCAATATTTATTGAAATCACAAACAGGATATGAAATTCGAACTCCCACTCTTCCTTTACAACATAAAAGAAATAAAGTTACAAGTGATTTTATAATAATGTACGAAAAATATCGACTTAAAATCCAAAACATAGTCATAATTTTCGTTATACGACCATTAAAGACATATGGACTCTTCTTTATATTCAAATTATTTAAAATAAATTTATAATAATTTTGAAATATTGTCTAATATAGTAATTCGATCATTGGTTCATGGTTTATTTAGTGGTTTGCTCAGTATTTGTACGTGTATATTACCCAGCAATGTTATTGGTAAATGTAAGATGTACTCCCATTCATTATTAATCACACTCATAGGCGTGTTATTGGCGCTTGTCTATATTCACCCTATTTAAAAAGAATAAAATATAATTTATAAAATGGTCTAATATAATATAGTATAGAGCTTGTCCACGTAATTTAGAGCTTGTCAACTATTATTTTGAAAAAAAAATCAAAATAATTTCAAGACATGGTCTAATATGATATTAGTAGTTCCAGTATGTTTTCATAGACATGCAGTAGTTTAATAAGTAGCAGTACGTGTATATTACCCAGTAGTAATATTTTAAAAAACATCTGCACTAAAACTCCCGCCAATTCTTAACAATACATATTCCTAACCCTCAACTCCTTACCGACTCTTGCAATTCTTTCGACTCTGTATTTTTTCAAATATCAAATACTATTACAAATTATATTTACTATTTTTATTCGCAAATACTTTTATTTGCTTCGTGTTTACCAATCTAATTATCACACGTATGCTAATACACACCAATGCGCTGTTTGAATCAGTTTACACGCCAAACACTCATAAAAAATTACTTGGTATTAGTTTTAAATCAAAAATACTGAGTGTATTTACTATTTTCATTTACTTTATCTAATTTATACTTCATTGAATTATCAAACTTGTACTAATATACACGAATGCTATGTTTGAAGGTAGTTTACATCCCAAACACTCATTAAAAATTTATTATTATTCTCTGACAAATTTAAAATCGTTTTTTTCGGTAATTCATAATACATAAGTATTTCCACCATCTGAGCGTTTGAATGAAAATAACTGCTGAGTATATTCCTTATCAATTTTAAACTATTACTAACTAAGTAGAATACTAGATGATAGTGCGAACACCACACCCATTCATACATCTGACACAGTCGGTAACTATCCTTATACGGCGTCTAGCTCGTATATAAAAAGATAATTGAAAGAGAGAGAGAAAAAAGGTGCGCGAGAGGAAAAACGCAAGAGCCATTGTTACGCGATTATGCCGCCAAAACGTTTTTTGAATCGATTTCGGCTATTATGATAAAACAAACGGCAATTAGTGCAGGGTAATTCGGGCGCTGGATTAACAAGCGGTTGCATTGCGAAGATATTTTAAACCTAAATTATTCATAATTGAAAAATGGAAAAAAGGAAAATGGGAAAAAAGACAATGAACCTTTCGAAGATCTATCGCGCTTATTTGGGATCCTGTTAGCGAAGAAGATCTTTAAATAATAAGCTTGATTTGCACAAAATATCTGATTCAAGAAGATCTAGGCCGTGTGTAAAGCAGCGGGGGATCTAATAATGAGACTACAACTGTAGCTACAAATTGATGGTTTTTGCTAAAACCTCATTGGTGCAGTACAATAGATATTTTTTGCAACAACTGTACAAGTGCTCATAAAACTACTGTAATAAATCTTCCAAGTACGTGGTACGTTAAACTTATTTATTTACTTGATTATAAGTCTCAATACAAAAGATTAGGTGAGCAACTTATATATTATACTAATGTACAGGGTTAATATTGAAAGTTCGGTCAAGCAATATGCTAGCATCTGTTAATATGTAGTATACAGTTATGCCTCGTACTTCGTACTAACACCAGGATGAATTTAAGGATCTGGGAATGGAATAATTCACTTTTTTATTATTTCTGATGGGGATAATTGGACTTCAAATAATTCTGTAACGGATTGAGTACGGAATACGAGGCACCACTTTATATTTATTTAATTCAAATAATAATAATATAGCATCAATCAATAGTAGTATTAATATTTAATATATTCCTTTGTTGTTCCGTCTACAATTAGAAATTATTAACTTACTGAAAAAAAATCACAGTGTCTTGAAAATTTTATCATAAGGCGCCAATCTCGATAGTTAAGCAGAAAACTATCCTTTCCAAGACGCTTATTCTCCTTCTCCTAGTATTTGCACAACTTTGATTTTAGAAGGATTTCTTTTGTTCCCTCACAATGGAAACGGAAACAAATGGAATTAATTGTGAGGTCATAAACTTACTAAAACGTTCCCTTGCCTTCTGGCCGTGACGTCACAGTAAATCAAACTGATAGCTCGATAGTTACATCATAAACAAGTCGTCTGCCGCAGGCGATGAAGTAATAACTATCTTGCAAGTTAGAACTGGTTTTCTAAACGCGAAATTGTTCCGACTACAACTCGTTAGGAACCTTCTACAACGTTCTCAACGCTTCAATACGTCATTAAGAGCGTAACGGAATATTTTTAGAGTTGTCATGGGAACCTGCGTGCCAAAAACTTTACTCTCAAAAATCTACTTCAATCTGTCTCCATAACAACACGACTACGGTCGAAAACAAAGTCATTATGAACGAACAAAACAAACTGGTCTTAACATTGAATCCTCATTGTTACGACGCACTGTGTCTGTCCATTCATGAAATATTCATATCGGATTTATTGATCATGATGAAATAGAAAACGAAAGCTTGCTAGAGACTGTTCCAACAACCTTTCGATTCACCTGACTAGCAATAATCTTACTAACCATTTATAAAGCTCCAATTAGAATTGAGTACCCATGTCAACTTGCTAGTACTGTACAGTATAATATTTGTGTAAATTAGTGTGCAAGTGTCTGTGAATGCGCTGTACTGCATTCTCTAAGTGCTGTGCCCCCTTTATTGAAGGCCCATGTCGAATCGCTAGTACTGTACAGTACAATATTTGTGTAACTCAGTGTGCAAGTATCTGTAAATGCGCTGTACTGCATCCTATAAGTGCTGTGCCCCCTTCATTGAAGGCCAATGTCAACTTGCTAGTACTGTACAGTACAATATTTGTGTAACTTGGTATACAAGTGCCTGTAAAATCGCTGTAATGCATCTTCCAAGTGTCGTGCCTCTTTCTAATTCGGAATGGGACTCCCTGTGCCCTTAGCAAAAGTTTACTGTACTGCAGTACAAGCACTCCCCATTCAACGGCCACCTCGTTTCACGACCGTTCGATAGTGTTTCTATTAGACCTTCAGGCATTTCGGTATTCAGATAATTCATATAAAACCGATACTTGGTAACTTTTGATGGACTCTATCACCCGCCAGGTGACATTAAAACAATATCCAAATATATTTTCAGATCGTTAGAAAGGAAACTAGTCGTTATGTAAGGAGTTGGTTCAACGTTAAGTGAGAAGTACCTGTATCGCCGATACAAGGTAATTATCCTGACCATTATGACAATACATTACCACTTTCATATACAGAGTTGAATCCGAATACAGTATAAGAATCATTTAGTAATCGATTGTGTGACGTCATGTGACTCACGTCATAACTCTAGCTTTTCAATATTTCATTTTCCCTTGAGATATGTGTAATCCAAAAACAAGCATGAACCTTTCGTATTACTTAACATAACAGACATTGACATAACATTCGTAACAAATCCCAATGTCTTGTCTCCCAATGATCTTTTAAAATATAAGAGGACAATAATATATTGGCAGGAAAAACTGCAGTCCAGTAACATAGCACTATTCATATCTCTTAATGGTATGTGGTACCTCTGATATTAAAACTAACGAGAAATCTTGTGACGTTATAACATCATACCTTCATTATTAGAGATCATGGTGACTCAACACTTTCACCAATTGTGGCGAAAAAAAGTTCACGAGCCGTTCATATGGAGGCCCCTATATAGATGCCCCATCTTTGATTTTAAAAAGAGCATGTGTGTATATAACATCATTAAAAGCTCGTACCTCGAAGTAAAACCGAAGTTCGAGCTATCAGAACATTTATTTTGCCGAGACAAGTCAAATCACTTGAGCTACGTCGAGGTTACAAACTGTTACTGAGATTACAGATTAAAAGTCATCTTCCACAAATTGTGATGGGGGGACTTGAGGTTCTGTTTGTTAAATATTGAAACTGATATTTTCAACTCAGCAAAATATCACTAAGGCCAGTATAGCAAAGGCTTAAAGGAGCCCAAGCAATTACCAGAGAAGAGGCACTGAAAAAAAGGTTAAGAACCTTATCAGTCAAAGGCGAAAGTCCGTTGTTTGAGGCGGCATAATGGAAACGTAGCATAATAACCGAATATATATAGTTTATATTGTGTGTATTGTATTGTCATTGATCATAAAATTAAAATACATGTATTCAATTTCGTTTCGCTTGAACTCGGTTAACGGTTGGCCCGAGTTATTTTTCTAGATAGAGGACACATAAGGCGCCGGTTAGCTCGAGGTCGTTGGTAATTTCTCAAGAAATTATAATTCGATGTCTGGAACGTACGAAGTACGAGGCATCACTATATATATATATATTGCTGCCTGATCTCACGAGGAACTCACTGCACTTACAATTCGCCTACACAACTGGTTGCCATGATCTTTCATTGCTCTCCTGGATCGACCTTTCATTGTAATAAATTGTAACGTTAGAACATATCGATGACGTGTACCATTAAAAGCTTTCGCACTTTCCCTGCGTGGGTTGTTATACATATTTTCCTCATTATCGCTTGGCTGCTTCCTCAGGTGTGACTGTGTGGGATTGTTCCGCCTTACAGTTTGTTCAATCGGCCGAATAGTCTCATTACAGACAAAAGAATAGATCGTGTTTCGCTAACCTTATATTTACTGAATTGAGGGAAATGTACCTTTGCGCTTCTATTTACTTTGTCTGCTTTACTTTTATTTTAGAACCAAATGCGGAACTTATACGGGAAAACGGGAAACGCATTTTTTCCCACGTTACTATACTTCTAAGTAGAAATCTCGGCTGAAAATAAAGTGAACACTATCCATGAGCCAAAATAAGCAATTCCAGCTACCACAATATCAGATTCAAATATAATAGTGTGCTCTAGCAGAAATAATAGTACCATAAATTTTTGTTATATCTTATACACTGGATCAGTGGTTCTTGACCCTTAGTTGACCTTTTCACAAAGTACTAGAGTATATATTATTGATAATTGCGTATGCACTCTGTGATATCGAAGCGAACCCTATGAATATATTTGCATTGTATAATTCCAGTTAGATTGTAAGTGATTATTATTCCTTGTCCTTTCTTGCCTGTTTTTGTGTCAACACCTTTACGCTTTACTTCATCTACTTCACTTAACTTATACAAGAAGAACTGTAAACGCGCCTTTCGTCGCGTTCCTATACTTTTAAGTAAAATTCTCGACTGAAAATTAAAGTAAAAGATCAAAAACTATGCCCCCTGTAAAAGCAAAGCGTCCAGAGGCAAATCGGATCTTAAGCTTATTAAAAATATTGATATGTAGGTAACTAATATAACAAATATGTAGATTAGTGTTTTATATTTGTTTATCTTTGTCAAATCAAAAGTCCCCCCTCCCCTCTAAAAGCAAAGACCTTGGGAAGGTGATTTGAAGTGAGTCAGCGTCTTAGAGTAATCACTAACACCTTATAACCCTGAACTACCTAAATAACCCTGTAACTACCTGTGCTAGCTAAATACTGAATACAGCTGTATTTTCCTCTTTTCTCTTTACCAAAAATGTTCATTAGTTATTTATGAGGTACGAGGAACATTGCGTTTTATGACGGTGGAATGTATTGCACAACACAGGATGCGTCATTCTTGATGTCATGACCACAGCTAAATTAGTGTCACTGCTGTACATATATATATACATATCGAAATAAAATGTCAGATATGATTAAGTTATTGTAGTTTAAAATAAGCACAAATCTTAGAGATAAACACGATCTAGGAGCCATGGTTATGCTGGTTTCTTGTTTACGCTAAGAAAAGTCCTTGCATCCACGAAAAATTCGTGGTATGTTAATAAATAAATAACATCAGATACAGCTTCAATATGCACATTGCCATAGACCATTCGTTTGTTCCTGTGCTGCTTAAGACGTAGAAAATTTATATATGGATAGATGCGCCATAATATATACAGTCCTATATCCATACAGTAGTGTACTAATTCATCCTGCTAGTCTTTTACCACAACTTGTATAAAAAAGTTTTATTTACTACTTGTATGTCAAGCTGCCGGTTATTGTAATCAATTATTATCTAACAGAGAGCATACTCTACTAGCAATAATATATAGATATTTTATAATCTCACATGATAAATGTAATCTTACATTGCTATAAGTGCTCAAATGAATAAGACATAATAAATGTACAATATACACTATCGTCAGTGATAGTGTTTCTATCAGTGTAAAATTCCGGGCACATCATGAACTTTGCTCCCTCTAAAAGGCAAATAGTCCCTGTACTCCTGCAGTATTCGATAATACGGATACTGTTGAGGTGCAAAGGTAATTCAAAGTGAGTCAGCATTGTCTCGACTATTATACAATCAAATAAAATTTCTCGTGATGTAAATTTTAATGGATATGTATTCATTCTCATTGTACCGTTTAATAGAGTAGCAGTTACCGTTACCATGTTTGCCTTTCACATCCAGGCCGCTGTTTAACTGCATTATACAATCAATGTCTTTGTATTTCATTTGACCTCACACACCTTTGTTAAACTTAGAAGTTCCTTTCTCTTATCATAAAACTGACATTGTACGTGTGTAACTAAATTAAATCATGACTTAGTGAAGCCTAACCTTGCAGTTCTCAACTTTTTTGCCTCACCTTATACATTTCGTATATCTTATACATTTGAGCAGTGGTTAACCCGTATTTGCCTCATTATACCTTTTCACCCAATATTATAGTATATAATAATGGTATGGTAGTAGCCCTTGTAATGTAAGATTACATTTATCATATGAGATTATAAAATATCTATTTATATGATTGGTAGTAGCGTATGCTCTCTGTTAAATGATAATTAAATATAATAACCAGCAGCTTGGCATGCAAGTAGTATAAAAAACAACCTGGATCTTTCATACAAGTTGTGATACAAGACTAACATGATAGAATTAGTATACTGCTGTATGGATATAGGACTGAGGGAAATGTATATATTATTAGTACCTGCGTATATTGTTATTTGTAGAAGCTCTTCATAATCTCTGTTAGATGATATTATAGTTCCCTGTGAGGCAAACCGTATATAATATCTAAATATATTTTATTACCGGGTCGTTGAATGAGAAGTTCGTTTACCGACCAATTCACTTAAGGACCAGGTCGTTGCGCGCGTAAAATATATCATTTATAACGGGAGATGGTAAAACACATTACAACTCAAACGGTATTAATAACTGTTTCTGCAGGTACAGTTATCTCATTGGCACTACTGTACATATGTACATATATACTATACAGTATCATAGTCCACAACTTTATATGCTAATATATACCCATGGTATATCATATAGTATTTAGGATATTCATTCATATACCTTCCAATACACGTAATGAAATCCAAGTAGTTTAAATGATTCTAACCTCACATATACAGCAAGTTCTATAAAGCTGAACAAACCTTGCTTCGTCTTGCCTAACAGTTAAGACAGCTTACCAGCTTACCAGCTAACCAACGAGTCAACGCATTCTGAAATAGTCGCTGAGTTAGCTCGCGAGGCTGAATGTTTGTGTTTGCTAACCACACTCCAAATATGTGACGTCGATTCGTCTTCAAACATTTACGAGCGAGCGAATTTTACTCAGCGCGTTCGACAAATTGACAATATACTTTGGGATTTATTTTGTCGCGCAACCTGATTACCATTAAATAAAGGAGCTCTGCGTTAGTACTGTACAGTACAATATTTGACTTTTAACTTAGTGTAAAATTGCCTGTAAAACCAATGTACTGCATCTTCAAATGAGGTGTCCCCTTGTAATTCGGAATGAGTGCCCATGTCAATTTGCCACTACTGTACAGCACGATATTTGTGTAACTTAGTGTACAAGTGTCTGTAAAAGCGCTTTCCTACATCTTACAAGTGCTGTGCCCCCTTGTAATTCGGAATGAGTGCCCATGTCAACTTGAGATTTAAAGAAAATAAGGATAATCAATAGTCACAAAAACGGTGCTTGTCACTGTAGTAGAGCCAGTACAAAGGCCTAGTATATCCCCCACAACATTTGAATTTGACAACGCAACTGTATGGGCCTGTGAGGTCCGAATTGGGATTACATTTACATAAACATAAACAAATTTAGTTTTCCAGTTGCAATTATTGTTACCAATGGTCTATAGAGATTTCTAGAGGCAATTATCGTATACAGTCCAAGAGGCTACTCACCATTACTATGGCACATTTACTAGAGTCACTAAGCACTAGATCTTCGGCATTCCTTATGCGGGCTACAAATTATTAACTAAACTCATGCATTGTTAATGTAAAATGCTCTCAATACTGTTTGCGTTCAAAGGGATCAACGCACTCATAGCCAAAACATTCATATACATTTGGCATTGATAGCTTTACATGTTGATTTACATAAACTACAGGTCCTTCTAACTTAACGATCTCCTCGTTCAACGACTAGGGATTACAGTGGCCTTACATTTTTGTATTCAACTCTTACCCGTACACCCTTACCTGCAAGTTAATTAGTTAGGTCTCTGCGCCGTATGTAGATATATGCTTACAAAGTATCAATTGTATCAAAAACTGAGACACTGTACTATAGGTGTGGTGTTGGTGATGTCGATAATGCATACTGTGTTTATAATCACTTTCCTAGCCAGTTTTATCGGTCAAGTCTCTTTGATATAGTTATTGGTACATAGATAAAATCTTATTGGTATCAATTGTCCCAAGAACTAAGGCACTGTACTGTAGGTGTGGTATTAGTGATGCAAACTGCGTTAATTATCGCTATCAATTGAACCGCTAGGGGGCTAGATACAGTATTTGTAGTTGATTGTTGTATATTACATACTTCACATGTTTATTTACAATCACTGGTTTTGAACGCATTTTTTTTTATCGAAATAGCACCTGACACGCTTTCATGTCTATATCAGCTGTAGTGTAATTACGGAAAATGAAACATTCACGATAATGCGGGATTTAATGAGATTTTGCTCATTATGTAATTGACCAAGCGTAAAAAACATCTGTTATTCCTACTGGCGCCTGCTTCAGTCAGTTATTGATTGGTTCTGAATTTAAAAACGCTTTCTGTCTTAATCAAAACGCCAGAATATCCCACTCAGTCATAATCACGGTAAATATAGTCGAATTTACTGCAGCAAATGAACCTTCCCTTCAAATTTCCAATTCTGATTTCTAATCAAGCTCTTTCCTAACTGCCTGCGTGATTGAAAGGAGTGTCGTCAGTCAGTACTTATTATTTTGTAACAGTAGAACGATTGTGACGTAAAAATAGTCGCTAGAATTGACCCGTATCTGCACTGCACAGTGTTTTGTATCTTGTTAGTGGTGTCAACACGTTGTAAATATGCTACGCTATGCAAAAACGTGAAAAATACTTGTTGTTCTCAAATTTAAAAAATTAAACTCCGTAACCTCAGCTTGTGAGATATACAGTGGAGTTTAACCCTGTACAGTGGGCCTCAAACGTACTCAATCCGTTCCACGAGAAAATCGCTCGAAGTCCGAATCACTTATCCATATTAGAAATAATGGAAAATAAATTATTCTGTTCCCAGACCATAACCGAAACGAATTCAATAAACTTGAAAAATAAACGCCCTGAATAGAGTCAAAGCTTGAACTGAACTGGGACAGAACTTATTCAAACTCGTCTTGATACTTTGGTAACAGTGCAAATAAACATCAAAACCTATAAAATGCAGCAGTAATTAAAATTGAACCTTTGGTTACACCAGCGCGGATATTACCAACGACGGCGACCTAACTAACGCCACATGGGACCTTGGACCGGAAAAAATAACTCGTGCTTACCGTTAACCGAATTCGAGCAAAACGGAGATACATGTATTTTAAAAGGAAGTTTTCCAGGACAATCAAATAAGTTTAATCTAACCGGAACTTCAAGTTAATGATTTGACTGTATTTAGGGCATTTAATTATGTTATTCTTACCTTTATGTATGTGCATTTGCATTTGCATTTGGAACTTCGTTGACACCAGCATAAATATCAGGGTCTGGGAACGAATCAATTTACTTTCCATTATTTCTAATGAGGATAACTGATTCGGACTTCGAACAATTCCGTGCGGACCCCTGAAACGGATACTGGTGTATTCTATGAAACTGTAATGCGCAGAAACGTCCTTTTGTCTCCTAAAAATCTCAACCTCAGCTACCTTGGCGCCCTTTTAAACTTATCGTTGCATCATCAGCGATATTCTCGAACTGCTGAAGTATGCAATTGACAACCTCTTATGAGCTCACAATCTAAATTCAAACTTCTATATTGTTTTCTTCTTTCACACGTCACAATTATCTTATCGGCGACACTGGTTTATGTCGTTGAACCTGGGAATTGTCATAACTGTTCCCTGTTACTTCACAAACATACTGAATTTCAAGCACGTTATTTCCAGTTGAGTTCGTAAGCGGATTATTGTGAAATAATGAACGTTCTAATGATCAAACAATCGGATTACGAAATAATCAATTTAATCGTATTTGCGCATTCTTCATTCACTAACACGTTATGGGTATCTCATATAACGTCACAATCGCCCTAAGTTTTAGTTTTATTTGTCATAATCTGAAACAATTTAGAGTAGAAATTGTGTCGTAGCCGTGGTAACATCTGCTGGTGTGCCCTTTGCCTTCACCTATCATAGGATTGTATTATAATACAGGTACTCCCCACTTAACGACCAGAATGTTTCACGACGACTCATACTTACGACCGATATCAGAACTGTCAACCTTAGACCGTTCCTCTCACTTACGACTGTTACATAGTGTTACCATTAGACATTTACGAATTCCGTTATTCAGATAATTCATATAAAACTGATATTTGGTAACTTTTCATATTCTCATGAACTCTGTCACCCGTCGGATGACATGAATAATATATAAAGATATTTTCCAGGACGTTGGTCGCTAAATGAGTAATTACAAAGTTGGTATTTAGTACTGGTACTGGCTTCATACATTATCACAGGCTACATACTAGTGTAGTCAGTACTGTACAGTGGTATTTTGCTGGTTGTATGTCATATATAAGGTTTATTATAAAGTTTAGCTACAACCTACAAGCTTGAACTACAAATATTGTAAAATAATATTCCTATTCCCGTTTCAACCGATTTCGCCATGCTGTTACTCGTCGACTACTTTCTGGTGCGTAGAGGGTTAATATATTCCAGTTGACTAATCTTCCACTCGAAATCCACTTCAATTCTTCTGCTTTTATTCGAAACCCAAAATTCATTTCTATTGGCCCTTTTTCGCCCATTATGTCATCACTGTAATTCGTGTGATTCAATTGTCATCGTTCCGGTCGAAGCGTTTTCAATGGGTGAGAGTAGAGTACTCGGCTAAAATCATTGTGCCAGAAAATAAATGACGTATTGCTGCTGCTCCATGCCGACGATAAGACAATTTTGATATTTCAAAATGTACGAACTGGATTGATGTTTCTTTCACATCCGACCCCCGTTATATGCGTAAAACCAGGGCTACGGTCTGCCTGAAATTCATGACAAAATGATCGGCGTCAGCAAAAACAAAATCTTTGTAAAATCGTTTTATTCAAGCGAGAAAGATCAAATCACTTATAATATTTCTAATCAGAAATGATCTGCTTCAGCAGTCCTTTGTCCTTGGAAATAAGCTCGTGCATCTCATAAATTTCGGGAAACGGGAAGGGGCATACCGATAGTCGTAACCCAAATCTGTGATTAGATACTTTCTAATTTAAGGCAATTTACTGACCCTTACCCGAACACAGAGAGATATTGATAACTGATAACTTAAAAGCATATACAAGCGCGGTTCGTGTTAATGGACCGGAACGCATTTCATAATATCATCATGGACATTATACAGTATGATCGTATGAGGCAATGTAGAGTCATCGTTAAAATCATTGAAGGCGACTCTTGTTGATTTAGAAAACGATTACTGTGTTGCTGTACGCTAATGACACAATATATTAATATTTCCAAATGTCCATTATGTCTCTTATATGACTGTGACACGGATTGAGACTCATTGAGGCCCAAGCTAAGCTTCGACCTATCTTGTGACTTGAGGAATGAATTACTGTGTATGACATAAAGCATGAACTATCCTCCCAAGTCGGTCTCCATATTACTAATTTGGTAACTCAAAAACGAAAATGTCATTCATTGAATTTTAGTCATGACGAGCCATCTAGCAGTTGTAATTTTTTAGTTTTGCGGTGACAGGAGTATTTTTCCTACAATCATCGAACGCACTGCCGGTGTCGTAAGTGGCGTATTTTCTATACACAAAACCAAGGTATATTGGTCTGTAATTTGTTTAGTAAATATATTAATAATGTAACGACTTGGAATTTATTTTACATGTTGTTTTAATTTCACCTAACGGATGATAGAGTACATAAAAGTATAAAAAGGTACCAAGTACCCGTTTTATATGAATTATCTGAATAACGAAGTCGTGATAACAGTCGTAAGTGTGAGTGGTCGGTAAACGAGATGGTAGTTAAGTGAGTAGTACCTGTAAATTATTGAAGTAGATTTGGAGACGTTTGATATAATTGCATATATACTTTCCTGTACATAAAAATATATATAAAAAATATAGTAAAAGTTGCATTGCGCAAGCGATATAAAGCGCTTTTATATATGAATGAATTTGGTTTAAGTTCTGCCAGGGTGGTGTTAAACAAAGTGTTAATTTTAATCATTCCCGCATCAATTTCGACCGTTCACTGCAATTATAACATGCTGCCGATTTACGTAACGAGCGCAATTTTTCACTACGCACTTCGCTTCACTTCAAATATAGGATCACCATTCAAAATCCAAATCGAATTTCTTGCAAAATTTGAAGACGAAGTCTGGAACGTACGGAGTTCGGGTCGTGCGAAGTACTACTATATATATAGTACACTATATATATATATTGCTGTCTCTGTGGTTCAAGTCTTTGGTCGAAATTTTACTGCAATTGGTTTCAATAGAAGTATGAATGCACTGCATAATAAAACCGAACCGGCGCATATGAAACTTGAATCATATGAATTTGTCCAATCAGATATCCAACCTGAAATAAAAAGATGATACATTCAAGAGCGAAATTAGAAGCATGACTTTCAGAGATTGTCGATGACACTGTTAGATACATTGTGACGGAGCGTGAGTTTGACACCGCAACCATGAGGGATCGTGAGGCTGAATTTTTGGGTTAACAAAAACACAGTTCAAAATTAAAATTGACATTTTCTTACGCAAAATTAAAAACTAGACTTTTGGGAGATGGTTGATGGCAGCGTCAGAAAAACTATGACAAAGTTTGAGTTTGACACACCAACTGTAAATATAATGTAATATTGTGGTACACACTGAGCCTCATACTTCGTACACCATCCTTTCTGTAGGCCATTTGAACTCGAATTGTTCGAATTCTGAATCAATCATCTCCATTAGAAATAATATATTAATATAATATATATTGTATCAGAGCTCGTCGGTAACTCGAGTCCTGAATCAGGAAATATTACCAGTCTACAGTAAATATATATGCTTATATCACCATGAAACTTGAAACTTATCATATATGCACTAATGTTATTATGACCGCTTATCGGAGCGCAGCGTTGCTGTACCTCACATTTCCGATTTACGCGAATTCTCTTAACGAGGTTTCGAAATTACGAGTATTTTGCTCCTTAATCTCATTCAGTTTGCTAGCTTCAAATAATACAGAAACTGTAGCTCACGGGCCACAGCCTAAGCCCAGAGAAGTGCTTCAATACTGTATATGACCAAGAATGAACCATGTGAATTATTTTGCATTAAATAATGAATGAATAGCACTCACTTGCTTGAAATAATGAATGAATAGCACTCACCAACAATAGGAGGTCCTAAATAAACTCCAATCCCCTCGCCTGCCAATAGAAATCCGTAACTAGCCGAAAATCTCTCGGATCCAAGTAGATCTGCCGGGATCACCATCATCAATGCATAGGAACCGCTCAGAAATCCAAAACTCATCGCATATATGAGCAGTGACGAGAATGTGACGCAAAGCGGGCTCAACATTGTTGATAAACCGAAGAATGTCTGAAAAATGAAATTGTGGGGAAAATTCTTCGATGAAATTTAGTAAATGGTCGTTAAGTTAGGAGTAAGCAAAAATATGTGGTCATCAAGGTGGTCGTTAAGTAAGGAGTAAGCAAAATATGTTATCGTTAAGGTGGTCGTTAAGTGAGGAGTTAGAAAAAATATATATGGTCATTGAGGTGGTAGTTGAATATGGAGCAAGCAAAGATATGTTTTCGTTAAGGTGGTCGTTAGGCGAGTAGTAGGGAAAAATATGTGATCGTGAAGGTTGTCGTTGAGTAAGTAAGGAGTCGGAAAAAAATATGTTTTCGATAAGGTTGTCGTTAAGTGAGGAGGAGGCAAATATATGTGGTCGTTAAGGGAGGAGTACCTGTATACATTTGTATGTGTGTTGGAAGTGATCAAATTGTGTTTATTATTCGTAATGGGGCTGAGCATACTGCACTGATTCACACATGATGGAAAAATCGAGATGACAACTGTACAATGTAGAGATAAAGTATTGGTATCCTTGGGGAAAATATCTGAATAAATTTTTCAGTGTATTCGTGCACTTCAAGTTGTTACCGTATATGATCGGAGTTTAAGTCGAGTTTTAGATTTTAGCCTATAATTCGCAGAATATATTGACCCTAAAATAGGCCAGCACCACTTCCATCTAACTATCAAGAATTTGTATGTGTTAACCAGCAGCTTAATGTGCAAGTAGTATATAAAATCTTTCATACAAGTTGCGGTACAAGACTACCATGATGAAATTAGTACACTACCGTATGGATATAGGACTGAATGAATTATTTTGTATAATATAATGTATAAATAGCAGCTGTTGGTAATTAATGGTATCAGCCAGTTATTGTTATCAAAAAAAATACTGCCCCAAAGCAATCACAATAAGCAGCGTCCATTGTATATCATATTCATATCCCTCAATTAATGTTATCAGCCAGTTATTGTTTTTCATTGTACATTATATACATATCCCTCACTTAATATTATCAACCTGCTGAACCCTAATGGATGGATTATCAGTGCCCCCATTAGCCGAAGTGGAACATTTGAATGGAAATAATATGGAATATCACTTACCTGTGCTACAATGAATACTTTAAATGGATCCAAGTGCAAAAAAGTACAAACTGCTCCGAAAACTATTTTTCCAACTGCTCCTGAGAATCCCATCACAGACACTAAAAATGCTGAGTCGCTCGCAGAAATTCCTGGGAAAATACAATAACTTAACTATAACCACTATGAAAAATAACTTTCAATAACTACACTGTAAAAATATGTGGTAAAAATACACATAAAATTTTACATATATTTATATGTCATTAAATATTAGATAGAAGTATTATATATAAATTACATATACAGTGATGCCTCGTAGTTTGAACGCTACATACTTCGAACTTTTAATTTTGGAAAAAAATTCCATTCAGAGTTCGAAGTATGCTACGACGTTCGAACTTCGTGCATGGTGAAAAAATGCGCAAGCTCCCTAAACGCCATCTGTTGTGCGTTCAATTCGCCTCTCGCTCTCGCTGTGTTTTATTTCGCACAAATGATTACTATCGTGTGTCTTTTTGATAACAATAACTGGCTGATAACATTAATTGAGGGATATGAATATGATATACAATGGACGCTGCTTATTGTGATCGCTTTGGGACAGTCTCAAATATGATATACATAATTCAAATATGGTTTAGGACCGATAGATAACATTATCAGGGATCGTAATAATCACAGTTTCACAATCGTGTTCGTACGGCCTCCTGGAATGGATTAAATACGAGGCACGAGGCACCACTGTTGAAATAACCGACTTACCTAATGCTTGTGCCCTGTTCGGTAAATGCATGTAAGGAACAAACTGAACGATCCAGGATAAAAAATCAGATAGGAATAATAAAATAAAAACTGGATCTTTCCAAAGTGATTTCGTGACATCTTTGAACCTGGATTAAAAAAAAATGTGTGTAAGATGAATGTACTAAATAAAGGTACTGCAAGCCCTATATTATCATTTATTGTCAGCTGGGAAAAGTTGATACTTAATACTTCACTGAGTTCACTCAATTCCATTGTCACTGTTTGTCAGAGGGTAATTGAGTACTTAAGTAAGTAAGTAACTGATGGTAACAAGCATGTAATTCTTATTTTTTACATTATACTAGGATATAATATTTTATAGCATTTAGCTATGGTGAAATAATAACGGTAATATACATAAAAATATGTTAAATATACCAAGCTTCAATGTACCGATCAAACTAAAGCATGTAAGTGTCAGATTTGGTGAATATGTTTTAAGTCCGGGTCATTAGAATGGTGTAATTTTGAAGTTCAAGCCAATTATATATTGCGTATACTATATGGAGCTTAATAACATGCTTGGTAAACCAATCGATGCGGAAAAGACTTTAATTAGCCCACATGCTAAGTTTACGACTATTAGCGAACAAAGGGAAGATAATCGAAATACTAGCGATGTTGTTTGCATTACTCAATGCAGTGAAATATCAGCATTGTAAACATAAATTGCAATGAAGTAAAATTGTAGTGAAAGTAAATAATAAGACATTCTTATCATTTCCCGCAGCTTTGGAACTAAAATATTTTTCGTGTAAGACAATTTATTCAGTGGAAAATATCTATTTATGAAAGCCTGATATAAGAAATTATCATGTAAAGGAACAGAATGGAATATAGTGTTGAATATATATGGTTGTTAAGGAAGAAGGCATTTGTATCTGATATCTGCCGCAGCTTTGAAACAAAAGTATTTTATAAATTGCTTTGAATTCCATCAAAAATGTTTATTTATTCACACTCACGTTTCTTGCTTAACCCGAACCCTAGCCACAATTTGTCTGCTACTACTACTATTACTCATATGGAGACGTATACTACTTACCTTAATTGATAACGAAATCTTTGAAATATACTTCGCTTTCGTTCGTTCGATTTTACTGTCCTTCTTGGCTTAAGAGATTCGATTTGTTCACGTTCCTCGTCTGGTAATAAAAGTTTCATTGTAAGAATTTAATTTACAACAGTAAAGAAATTGGTCTCAAAACCAATGTGGGAATCCTTCATCTACATGATCGACCCATTCAGTCCGCAACATACAAGTACGAACTGGAATGAACTTATGAATTAGTGCCTCACGTACCTGACTTCAATAAAAGCAACGTACACTACGGTATGCAAGTTCGTTTAAGTTTGGTTATGATACATCACAATCACAAAAATTAACAATATCACGTCAGACCATAAATCGATGCATGGAGGGTAATACACGTATTTTTCATTCTGTGTAGGCAAGTCGGCCTGTTTATTTCCCATAACCACTACAACGGCCCAGTATAACACTCTGAACCACTATTGAGGGCCAGTATATCTCCCAGATCCACTACAAAGGCCAAGTATATGTTATTCTCTCCACAATTAAATTTGACAACGCAACTTTATAGGCCTGTGGGCTCCAAAGAGGGAGTACAGATATTTATTTTGTTTTTATGAAGTAGCAATTATGGTTACCAATGGTCCACAGAGATTTGTAAATAAAATTATGTTCCATAGTCACAGAAAAAGATGGTAAACGAAGTGAATTGTAATCGCCATCGTACCAACCTTCTTGTACTTGATCGTCTGTGTCGCCTGATGTTGAAATCTTGATCATTTGTTTTGGATGAATCATGAGAAATCCGGCAGCGCAGACATGCAAACATGTTCCTCCGACAATTAACATTGAACCCTTTATCATAGAGTGAAAATTCTATCATTTGCTCAATATTATCTAATCTATCTATTCATATATTATATCTTATCTAATCTTTTCATATAAAAAGACTAATATATTAACCCTTTGACTACCACTTCTCCCCATAAAATGAATTTTCATATGACACCGTTCTCGGGGTCAAAACCAAACCATGTAGGAGAGGAATGGGTTAAGGGTATGTGTACATTTCTAGGGTATATTTCATATTTTAGTCTAATAAGGCAGCATCACTTCCATTGAATGTGTTAACCAGCAACTTAGCATGCAAGTTGTGGTACAAGACTTGGATCTATCATGCAAGTAGTGGTACAAGACTAACATGATAGAATTAGTTCACTACTGTGGGACTGTGTCGAATATATTTTTTCAGTAACAGCATATCTGCATGGAATTTCTCTTAAACTTAGGTTTCCAAGTCTGAAGCGTTCGACGTTAGGGACGTTCGAACTACGAGGCGCCACTGTATAGGATAGAAATTCATACCCTCCAATCGTAACGCTCCATGAGGTATTGTTGAAACACTGCAAATACAAATGCGCCCAAGCCGACACCACTTGATCCGATTCCCATTGCGAAAGCTCTTTGCTTTTTAAAATATTCCGCAAGTCTTACAACTGCTCCGAGATTTGATATACCAGCACCGATACCTGTATGAAAATATAAGATTTAACAATTACATGAGAATGACACCAGTGTGGTTGTATAGTCGTGATATTATGTATTTTAACCAGGGCTACTATCTGGCTGAACCGTTTGGAAAAACATCTTGCTACAAAAAATAAACGAAAATCGTTATAAAATCGTTTTATTCAAGCGAGAATGATCTAATTACTTATACTATTTCTTATCAGAAATGATCTGCTTCAGCAGTCCTTGTCCTTGGAAATCAGCTCGTGTATCTCATAAATTACGGGAAACAGTAAGGGGCATACCGATAGTCGTAACCAACGTAACGTTTAATAAGACAAACCGAGCACGTAAATCAAAAATAAGCACGTTCCTTGGGAATAAGCACAATTTAGGCAATACCCTTCTTAGACACCGTTTTTCAAAATAAGCACGTATTGGCAGCCCTGCCTATAACTGACGTACACGCTTTAGTTCTATCATCGGTAGCAAAAAGTGTGCGACATGTTCTTACTTACTTGCTAGGTTCTTACAACGACAATTTATTGCAGAATATATTTTCCTTCAGACAATTTCTAACGCGATATTTCCTTACATCAGGCACTCTTACAGCGAAATTTTCCGCAGAAGACATTTTCTTACATGATTTGTTTCCATTCAACTTTCTTACACGATAATTTCCAACATAGATATTTTCCACATAATATGCCATATGCAAATACTGTGCACGTTAAATCTCGTTATATAGGAGATTCAGTACTATCCGTATTGGGTCTTGCTACATATACCCCTCTACTGTAATTTACTCACGAAGATAAACCCCTTGACTTGAATTTCGAGTCGAGACGAATGCTTCACTATAGTCACTCCACTCGGAGTTGAAGTCAAGTTAACTCACCTGCTATGATACCGTATGTGAAATATAGATAATATATGTTCGGTGCAGCAATGCTCAGAATCATCCCAATCGCCATGACGGCACCTCCAGCGATTGTCGTCCGCCTGCAACCGATCTGCGATATCAGAGCGCTTCCTAATGGTGCTGTCATAAAACGAAAAACGTATAATTATGAAGTAATATTGTAAAGCTATGTCTGTATTGCTGTAATTTGGAATAAATGGACAGGGGTGTTTCCTAGCCACAGACGGTCTCGCTTAGTAGTTGCTGTGTCGTGGTCGACAATCAAAATTAGTTCGAGCTAACTGGATTTCCAGGCTATCCGACGTCGAAGTGATGAGCTTTGATTTAAGGGTATTTAATTGTGTTATTCTTACTTTAAATTATGTGTATTTGCTGTTGAGGTTTATTCCAATGGGTTTGGATTGGTGTATGGGAACGAATTAATTCACTTTTCAGTATATCTACTAAGGATAATTGATTCGGTCCTCGAACGGCCTGTGTGTAGATATGCTTATCATCGTCATTTATAATTTCATCTCCATGTTTTGTACTCTAGTCATTTACATGTTCCATGCTGGTATTACAACTATATAGGTATTTAACTTTAATTAACCGTCATCTTATAATCACAAGGCATCACTAAAAGTGTCGCTTTAACATATTGTATAACGCATATCATGATAAATTATTATAATTATGAAGCAATGGAAGTTTTAGCAATACTTGTTGGCACCACTGCATGTTGTGGCCTAATGGGTCGGCGTAGTAAGAAAATGATGCCCGGGCAAGTTTCAAAACTCATGTAAAGTAATATTTATTCATTTGATACCTGATAACAAACAGCTTCCAGTAGCTAAAGAACCAATCCATGCAGTATTTCCTCTGCTTTCATGAAATTCCTCCAGCCATGCTACGTAAAGTACTCCGACAGCAAATAAAGAACCGAAAATCGTGAATCTTACGAAGAATGAAGCGAGTAATACGATCCATTTGTATTTCAACTTTTCCGGATCGGTTATTTTCATATTTATCTATCTGGAATTTAAAAGAAAAACAAAATGTAAAAAATGATAGTACATCATTTATATCTAGTACCACATGCTCCATTTAGTCCAGTGGTTATTAACGTATTAACGTATTAATGTATTAACCTTGAGGGGGCGGACAGAGATGAAGGAGGCTCTAGGTGTTAACATTTACATAAATATCCCCATCTTTGGCAACAAATAAAATTACTGGCATTGGCTTATCAATCTCTATACTTGGTCAAGAAAAGATTCAGTGTAGTAACAAAAAACTGCTTACAAAGCCGCCGCGAAATAGATTACAGATATGTGACAGGGGAGACTCGAGGTTCTGTTTGCCAAATATTCGTCAACATTTAGTCCATGTAAACGTTCACAACGACTATGTAGCAATAAGCACTAGTTATCTTCATAGTAGAAAATGTTGGGTTTCGGCCATAAATCGGCTTTCCAAACTTCTGAATTCAATATGAAGTCTAATCAGTTATACAGAAGTGGAGTCAGAATGCACAGGCGCGTAAAGAGGCAAGAACAGGCAAGGAATAATAATCACTTACCATCTAACGAAGAGCATATACTAGTTAGATATACGGCTTGCCTTACAGGGAACTATAATAACGTATTATCTAACTGATATTATGAATTGCTACTACAAATAACAATATACAGTGTGCTTCAGTAGACCACGACAACAAGGAATACGTACATATCATATACCAGAGGGCGTATAGAGTTACAGATAATATATACAGTTCACCTCAGTCCCATATCCATACATCAGTGTACTAATTTTATCTTGTTAGTCTTGTACCACAACTTGTATGAAATATTCAAGCTTCTATGCTACCTCCATGCTGAGCTGCTGGTTAACACATAAAAATTCGTGATAGGTAAACGGAAGTAGTACATGGCAGAGACGAAAATAAGGTCGTGACTATCAGCAGGCTTACATCCATACATCAGTGTACTAATTTTAATTTCTGCATACTTCTGCATACTTCTGCATACTGCTGCATACTTTTGCATACTTCTGCATCTAACTGCCAAGAGTTTTATATATTACTTCCATGCTAAGCTGCAGGTTAACACATACAAATTTTTGACAGTTAGATGCAGAAGTGTTGCCGCCTATTTTGGTGGTTGATTTCCGGCGAATATATTGGTTAAAACATGAAATACACTTCAGAAATTTTAGGGGTTGACTTATACACCTGCTTATATGGTAATTGCTTGAATTATTCTTTTATATCTCGTCTGTCTTCATGAATGACCAAGCTAGCACTGAATACACTGGAAAATTGATATCATCTCAACATGTCATTTACATTACCACATAACACGCGGACAGGAACCGCATTGTTTTATCTTCTGTGCTATCATAAGAAGTTCCAAAGTCTAAAAGAGCAAAGATAATCTTTGATAAATGATCTCTCGTGTACGTACATTTGTCTATATTGTACTGACATTACCAATACCACACCTACAGTACAGTACTTTAGTTCTCGAGACATTTGATACGAGTAAGCTCATATCTATCTATCTATATAACATTAGCCTACGGGGCGTAGCGTATTCATAAATTTGTTTCGTCATTCTGCGAGCACAGCAGCACGTCTGTGGCGCGTTTGCAACGTGACTTATTTACTGCGGTGTGTTAGTGCGATTGATAACTTCATCTGCTTACTGTGTAATGTTACATGTTCTTGCTGTTCTGGGTAGTACAGGCCATTTGTATGTGATCTCAAAAATGATTATAAATTAGGTTTAAGACAAAGTACTCGTCCGGCCTCTGCATTACAGACACCCCTTACTTAACGACCACCTCATTTAACGACCACTAACACTTACGACCGTTAGATAGTGTTCCGATTAGACAAATCGTAATATTTAATCTCAAAAATAAAGTAGAAAATTGTGTGTGCTGTTCAACCCGGGTCCGGACTGGATAAAATCTTACTTAGGGTCACTCTAACAGCCAAAATTAGAATCTATATAAATCGTCTTCCTTCGTTTGACTTGATTCCGATCCCATAATCTGCCTGCCCCTACTATCAATGGACTTACATTGAGAACTGAGGTCCAGATGCTTACCAGAATAATGCATGAACAAAGGAAACTCGGGCCTTTACGCTCTGGTGGACTAAATAGACTCAAATCCTACCTGGGATCGCTCTAACATATTATAGCAGCCAGTTTAATATTAAATTGTCGCTGAGTGGGGAGTTCGTTTACCCACATTCGCTTTACGACCAGGTCGTCGGAACGGAATAAGCATAAACACTAAAATGTCGATTGAATTAAATGCTCGCCTACTGCTCAAATGCAACTTGAGTTGGCATATCTGTAATTATCTTGGCATACAGGAAGTGCTTCTACATTATTGAGAATATTTTACATTTATAATGCAAAGGTTTGGTTGATGTGGTTTGAGTGCTTTTGTCGGATAATCGGATACCAACATTACCAATACCACACTTACAGTACATTGCTTTAGCTCTTGAGACATTTGATACGAGTAAGCTTATATCTATGTAACAATAACTTCATCACAGACACTTAGCCGATATATCTCTCTAACAAAGGAATTATAAACACAGTTTGCATTACCAACATTACCAATACCACACTTACAAAAAATCCAGCGCTTAGGCCCGAGGTCCGAGCGCTCTTGCTGGATAATATCCATTATAAGAATATCAGATTTGATAACAGTACTGACGCAATATTCAAGACATGAAAATGGAGGAGGATCCGCCTAACGTGGTTTCGAATTAAGAATATCATGCTCCTTCATCTCATTGAGTTCGTGAATATCAAATAATACAGAAACTGTAGCTCACAGGCCTCAACATAAGCTCTGAATTTTTCAATACTGTATATGATCAAGAATGAACCTTGTTAACTACGAAATTACGAATAGCTTGCCCATTAAAATCATTATGATGTCAGATTAAAATGTCTTATATATATATATATATATTACACTATATTGATAGTAGAACGATTATAATTAATAATTGATAATTACACTGATCTACAAATGAAACTTTTTTTTGTTACACAGCAATATGTTAGTTGATACTACCTATTTTTGGGGCACTGATTTCAAATCTAGTGTCAGTTTTTTTCCAGTACGTCAATGATAATTATCAATGCCAATGTCTCACTGTTGTAATGCTATCGCTAGTATTCCTAGAATCTTTTCTTCGTTCATGAATAGTTGTGAAATTAGCATGTGGGCTAATTAAATTCTTTTCAACATTAAGTGATTAAGCAAAACGTTATGAATCACACATTACACCTTACACATTCTAGTGACTCAAACTATAAACGTATTTACAAAATCTGACAATTACGTGCTCCGGTTTGATCAGTAGATTAAAGCAACACCGGAAGTAGGTCATCGGCATCAAACTAAGCCCACAGAAGTGTTTCGATATGGTCTATGACCAAAAATGAACCGTGTGAATAGATTTGTATAAAATAATGTATAAATAGCAGCTGTTAGTGCCTCCCCACAAACCTTTCGAGCTTTGATTGCGAACGAACGAACGATTTATGACGGTATATGTGAACATTTTTGATCCTGGTACATGCCAGCAACATAGCAACAAGTTGAATTGAATTGAATGTCTAGTGTTACTAAATTACTACTAATAATATGGTAGTGCTAATATGTGTCACTTACATGCTTAACTTAAATGAAGTATCCGTCCGACTCGGTCAATATCCATACCTACTACCTTCCAATAAAAAATTCCACTGCACACACTGAACCTAAACCATAGGTTTATCTCAATATTTTCATATTTAAAATGTCGAATTTCTTATTTTTTTCACTGAACGACGTCTTACGACTTATAGTCAATGCTTGTTCCCATGAGGAAACCTATTCGCGTCTGCTGTACGAATTTCAAATTGTCAATATCGTAACATAGTCTTTTGTTGCTACTATTACCGGTATCAAACTATGCTAGCATTCTATTGCGCAAACCAAGTGTGGTCATTGTGACGTAGCAGAGCGTAAGCTGGCAATACGTAACCTCGAGGCAAACCGTATGATTTATTGGTTATATGTGAGTATAGTTCCTTGCCCTTTCTTGCCTCTTTACGCGCCGGTGCATTCTGATCCACATCTCTTTATCTGATTAGACTTCATCTTGAATTTCGTAGTTTATTATTGATGCTTATATATGGCCTAAATCCAACTGCAGTTAAACATTTTTATATTTTTTGTTCCGGTTTATCCACTATAAGGTTGCGATGATATGATTCCTTGAGACTTCGAGAAACACTAGGCGGATTTCGAAAACTAATTACCTCGAGAAAAATATGAAATTCTATCGATTCCACCCCGAAATTCAATTTTCGGGCCCCTGGGATAAATTAAGCTACATGTAACGTCTCTGGCTACTTTTGAATGTTCAGCGCATCAATGTAAAGATTGAGTAAGCTATATTTTGCTGGAATGAACTTAGCAATTTTGGTCTATTAGTGAGAAAAATGATTGATTAGTTATGTATTCGTAATATGATTATCTACTGGCGACATATAAACATAACTATGTCTAATGTATCTTATATTCTCCCTCTGTTGAGCTAAAACTTTGGTTGAAAAATTGGCTACTTTAAGTAAGGCTAAAATTCATCTATTGTAGAAAGCTTTGTAGGACATATCGGAGATATAATTAATGGTGGCTCGTCCATAGCTACATAGCTACGTAGAAGTTTCTTTCATAGTTACATGCTGTACGTACGATAATTGTTGGCGGTTGGCGCTACTACTGCATTCGGTGCAGCTCGGCTCAGTCCTGTGTTCACATTGCACGAGTGTGGTGTACTAAGCCGTATCTAACTAACTAACTAAGCAATAACGATTTACTAAGTACTAGCATGCTGTACTTACGATATTTGTCATCAGTTGGCGCCAAATTAAGCAACGATGAGATGTACTACTGATATATACTACCTGATATTTAATTTTAAATACATTTATAACTGAATTTTCATTAAAACGAGACAAAAATAGAAGTTTTTCCCATAGATACATAGTCCATAGTTACACGATATTTTCATGTATACTCGCCACTAACAAGTTCTGATAATATATTTAATGCATTTTCTAACTGAATTTTAAGCGAGACAAAAATTGAAGTTTCTTTCAAAGATACTCCCAACAACTAATGTAGAAAGCTATGTTTGACTTATATGCAGGTCTGTCTCTGCATAGTTCTCCTTTCTTTAAAGAGCAAATTTTCAGTAATGACCAAACGCCAAATGACAAAACCGCGTCTCGTATCTATCAAAGTAAAAGATTGTTAAGAGTGACTTTATTGACTCTGTGCTTTTTACTAGCACTTAGTGCTGTGTACTATATCATTGTATTGCGGTTATGTAGGTCGATCACAACTAAAAAGTCGGAGTTCATGTTTGACGACACATAAAACATGTCCATCGTCATATGAATAATCGCAATACAGCGGTGCCGGACATTACTAAACCCCGAAGTACCTAAACCAGAAGTACCAGAATAATGCGATATTTAGTATAATGGTACAGCAGTATTTAGTATTTAGCTGGTATAGGTGGTACTTCTGGTGCGGCTTTTAGTTCGGGTTTCAGTATTGTCCGTGGTGCCTCGTTCTTCACACGACCCTAACTTCGTACCTTCTGTTAAAGTTTAAGCTATCTGACGTCGAAGTAACGAGCATTGACCGCATTTAGGGCATTCAATTGTGATTGAATGTATATCTAGGTTGAATCGGACAATCGGCTACAATAGACAGTAAAATAGAACCTTGCATTACGAGTTTAATTCGTTCGTTGCCTCTCTTTACCTTACCACTGTGTATAACGTGTAAGTCGGTCTGTTTCTCGTCATGCGAGTCACTCGTAATGCGGGATTCTACTGTTTGCAGTACTGTATAGTGGTCCAGTTTGTAGCGTTCAGTTCTATATTGTGGGAATGAATCGAAGTACATATCATGTCATTTTCTATACACATGTCACAAGGAATATAATTACGCCGCGTAGCGCTGTTTTATATCACTTCTCACACTAACTATATAGCAATAAACACTGGTTGTCTCAGTAGCAGAAAATGTTGTGGGCTTCGCCTATAAACTGGCTTTCGATAATTCAAGATGGATTCTTATCAGATGTGGAGTTAGACTACACAGGCCCATGAAGAGGCAAGGAATAATAATCACTTATCATCTAACTGAGAGCAGAGAGAGCATATGCAGTTACCAATAACACATGTGGTTCGTCACAGGGAACTAGCGTATCGTACTAACGTATCATCTAACAGAAATTATGAAGTGCTACTATAAATATTAATATACGGTACTGAAACTTCGACTACAAATATCATACATACATATCATTTAACAGAGGGAATACGCTGTTACTAATAATTTATACGGTTCGTCTCAAACTGTCTGTCCATATGCATAACATTATGCTGGCAACAACTACTACTCACTATAAGTGGTCGCACCAACGCATCATACGATTTGCAAGTGTTCCCTGTATATACATACATACATACATACATACATACATATATTCCCCAATACCGACATGTTGCCATGCTGATAACAAAAGATGTAAAGGAATGGGAACACCATACTGGCCTGCTGAACAGGATTTCCGCTCAGAAATCTGTAATAGTCTTTGATTATAAACAGCTGAAATACGAATATCAATCAAATTATCCGGTTCATTAGTTTTCTGTGGTTATTTTTAACTGTAACTCTGGTTCTCGTCTTTGTGTTAACCATTGCGTAAGGCGTGAAGGCGTGAAGGCGTGAAGGCGCATACTCATAACGAGTCTTGTCAATAACCTTCCATCCCTGTCGAGCTGAACCTATGGTGACTTGCCAACAAATAAAACGGAGGGACTGCAGTACAGCATATTAAATACGGGACTTGAGCTTGAGCTTGAGGAGAACCGTATATATTATTGGTAGTTCGTAATCTACGTTAGATCATAAGTAATTATTATCCTTTGCCATTCATTACCTCTTTATGTCCCTGCGTGCTCTGACTCCACATCTGTTAACGGTAGTGTATTTGAAGTGTTTACACTGCTGAGTACGATATAAAGTAACAATAAACTCTATGCCAATATATAAAGCCCTACACACATGTAAAGGAAATGACATGTCATGCACTTCTGATCTATTCGCATGATCTAGAATTGAACACTAGCAGCTCTGCATCCCTTGATTAAAGTATTAACAAAAGCATAAGACCATGAGTTAAAAGCAGAGACTTTTACACGAAACAACCTTCACAGCAACATGTTGTTATTATTTTTGCGTCACAATGCATATTCTTGAATCTTGAAAGCGAAAGCATGCCGAAGCGGAAGACCAGCTTATATAAAGTACGGTTTCATAGCTAATTTCTTCAAACTGAATGAACTGGACTGGGGAACATTCCAAAGTCAGGGTTTAAAGCCCATGTAAAAGCTGTGTCGCCAAACACCACCATTGTCCATTGCTTCATAATAAGATTTGCACTTTGCGCTAAGGTGATCCCTCAGAATATGTTATTATGTTTACCGAGTTATCAGAATGGTAAATTTTGTTAAACACGTCAGACTTAAGATTTTCAGCTCCAACCACACCTGTCTTCTCTACTACACGGAACTGCGCTGGCTCTCTCGAGGTAATGCGACGAGGCGTCTGTTTGAACTGCGGGATGAATTACTTCAATTTTTCAGGGATAAGAATCACGATTTTTAAACAGATCTGGAAAGCAAGGAGTTTATTCCAAGGTTGGCCTACTTATCGGATATTTTTGAAGTCCTAAACAACTTCTACCTGTCTTTCCAAGGGGCCAACCGAACTATAGCAGAGTTCATCACGAAGCTGGGAGCGTTAGTTCGGAAGCTGGCCCTCTGTCTGTCACCTCTCACAGCTCAGGACTGAGTTGATGCATTACTTCCCAGACGTATCTTGAGTTTACTCCACCAATCCATTCTCCGTAGATCCAGCCGATCTGCCTGTGGGGACCGGAGAACAAGAGGAGCTGGTAGATATCCATGCTGACGAGACAGTAAAGACGAAACACAAGGAATGCTGTCCTATAAACTTTTGGCTAAACATGGTGTCATCGTACCCGAAGCTAGTCTGTCATGCTATTGCCCAGTTATTGATTTTTCCATCTACGTGGGAGTGTGGTGACTTAGTGTGAGGGTTAGATGGTTTTTAGTCCTGCAAACGCCACATATAGGAGTGCGAGAAGGGGTTCTCAGCTATGATGATTAAATCGGAGTGACAGAACCGTCTTGCTGCGCCTGGGCATGATTTTCGATGCGCTGTCAGCAAAGTTATTCCTCGCATCGACCAATCAGTTGAGAAAAAACAAATTCATCCATCTCATTAAAATTGTGTCGTCAATTTTTTTTCGTTTTAATTTTGGGCCGGGCCCGGTATCTCTTTTAACAGTATTCATTAATTGTTCGTTTGTGAGTTCTGGAGTTTTTCTGAATGTAGTTGGTACGCAAACACTCAACGGAACGTCGAAGTGGTATGCAAGTACAAAACGTTTGGGAACCACTGAGTTGTACAGATGTGGATAGGGTAGCCTACTGGACATACGGTAGCCTACTGGGGCTGCGAACGGGGCCCCTATTTGAAAAAAAGTAGCCTATAACTGTGAGCCGCACGAAATGATGAGAAAAACAATATAAGGCGCGGCTTACAGCCGAATAAATAAGGTATATAATTTGCCTCAAAGGCGCCATCTTGACGTGGTGTTGTGGCTTTTCTTCTACCGAGCCTGTGAGTGGTCGAACGGTATTTTTCGGGCTTATTCAGACTTTCGGGGTAAAATCTTAAATTTTGGTAGGTGTAATTATTATTTTAATTGAATCATTGAAAATAGCTTAGGTGTGATTCAACGTTCGGCGAATAACTGTGTGATCGGAAAGTGTGTGATAGCTTTACGCCGGTGTGTAACGTATATGTTATATTTCATTACACCGGCACTTAGTTTGTTATACTGCTAGGAATGTAAAAGGCATGATACTGCGATCATAGCGGCACCCGACTATGACTATGACTGGCTTATCAATAACGAAGAGTTACTATCGTATTAATTTACTGTTCAAACACACCCTGAAAATTTTACAATCATTTCCTGGTAGCGAATTGATAATTCTAAGCGGATGTATTTTCTACTGGTTGTTGTTGGAGCTACGTGTTCCGTATTAGCGTTACGCTGGGACGATTTTGCACTGGCCCGAAACCGGGTAGGCGAGAGAAAGGATGGATTGCAAGTATCATACTTTGAACAGCTATCAATGAAACTTATACTGAATAAATTCCAATTTCGATCTGCGTTTGCAGCTAGAAATGTCCGGAAGTATTTGTCTTTTGGCTTTCTAAATCTAGCTATATAACAATAAACATGGTTCGAAATTTCTTACAAGAGTTGGTAACAGTTGTTTACCGGCATGTTGAGTATTAAACGCACGAGTGTGAAGAATATTGATTTGTGGTCGATTTTTGTTAAGTTAACGACAATGTATTGAGCTGAAATTTCACAGAATGTTGATTTTATCTTAGAGATGCATTGCATATCAATTTTTATTGATATTTAGTAAGTATAAGTCCCTTTAATAGCCGTTTTAAGCCTCGAGGCTATCCTATCTCTATTATCGGTTTTCGTGCCAGCGTTACGCTGATTAGTTCCTTTTGCATATGCGTTATAGAAAAATGTTTTTTAGTTGACGTTTTTTTTTAATTTCTGGTTATTGTTTTACAGAAATAATGTTTGCTAGACGCCAATTTTAACACTTATGAAATCTTGAATGATTTAATAGAATGTTTTAAATTTGATGCTACTGTTATACCACCATGGACCCACCGACACAACGTCAAATGAGATTAATGGTCGGAAGAAGCAATCCATATCAAACATTAATTGCGCTCTTCATCACCGCGTTGTTTTTCATGTTTTTTCAGGTAATGTACATTAGAATAGATTAGATCGTACATTTGCTTATTTCTCTTTGCTATCCTAAGAACACAGTTGAAGCACAGTACATATGAAATTTGACAATTACCCTCGGTATAACGAAAAAACGGACTTCCATATTCCTTGGTAATGTTCTGTGTATGAACACTACTAACACCCGAAGTACTAGCAGTACCACATGTACCACCCGAGTGCGGACAAGATTCTAAAGCAGCATTTAGTATAGTACTGAGGCAATTAGTATGCTGGTAGAGCAGTATTCAGTATTAGCTGGTACAGGTGGTACTTCTGGTAAATGAGTCTGATTAGACTTCATTTGGAATTTGGTAGTTCATTATGGAAAGCCAATTTAAGGCCAAAACCCAGCTGCAGTTAAACATTTTTCAACTACTGAAATAACCAGTGCTTATTGCTACATAGTCCGTGTAAGCATGATATAGAATTCTTGTTGATCTAATATGCTTCATTTCGTTCATTTCAACAATCTAAATCTAATCTCACTTTTAGGCAAATATTCTTCAAAATTTCCAAAGACATCAACTGATGTTAAGGAATAGCGGAAGCGAATCACACAACAAGGCAAAATACGGCCATCACGGAATGTCCTATGTGAGTTATCCTAATTGTGGTGTTACGACTGTTACCACTTGGCTCGGTGTTAGGTTTATGTTAGTCAACGAGTGCTAACAGGGAGGGAACTCGCAATCGTTGTCCAATAATCAGAAAGTCACAAAAACGAACTTCTGTTAAACGATGCTCATAAGTTAAGTAATAATGAATCACACGTTTGATGTCTGTATACTTCACTTATATTATAGGTTTATCAGGATCAGATATAATTCTTGTTATAAAATATGATCTTACAAGCGAGCATTAAAACTCACAAGACTCATGAGACTTCTCCCCACATTGTCTCTAACTCATCGCTAGTTAGCTTACCTATTTATTTCCCTTTATTCTAATAAAGTAACATTTGCCCACCTTTAAACCTGAGGAAATGATATCATTTTATTACATCTCCCATCACCATACGCCAGTATATCATCATCTGTTATCGTTGTATTTCCCACTACTATTGGCTCCAAGTATTCCCATTACTAGTTGCCTATAAGATTAGTACAAAAAATTATTACTATATGGTTTTGGTGCATTTCTGAGTACTGAGCAATTCCTGTTCAATGAATCAAGCCACAAAACACAAAATCATTCAATACAATTTTTCATCGTCCAGGATCAAATACCAAAACGAGACGTCAACCCAAAATTTGCTCAGAAATTCGCGACGGAAATTGGAATAAAGGTGAACGGGACTTTGCTGAGAGGGGTCAAAAAATCTCAGAGGTAAAATTATTTTATTTTATATTAATAGCGACTGTAATTTAATTGATCGTGCTTTGTAGTCGAGGTAGATGGTACTTATATTGAGACGGTGTGGCAAACTTTATAGGGTATTATAGCCATTTGTTGGGCTTATTTCCTAAACACCCCATTAACTTACAAAATTGAATTTTAGCTTTTGAAATAAGTGTCTTTAATTTAACTTAATAATGAGAAGGATTTATAATTGTTTATTTATTCTATATTTCATAATATTTACTTCATCAATAAATGTGATTTGATTCAATTTATATACACAGATGGCTCCAGTGGTATGCTATGCTATGACCTCATAGATAACCTGCCATTGACAGTAACTTGCCTACCACTGTTATATTGATATCTGTTGTAGCAAGCCGTTAATCGACTGTTGAGTTTCAATACTTGCACAGTATGATTTAGATAAAACCAAGCATGTAAAGCCAACTGCAGTTCCTAACCTTCCTAATTTATGATCGAGACCCAACCACGGTTAAACATTTTCTACTACTAAGATAACCAGTGGTTATTGTTACATAGTCGGTGTGAGAAGGGATCTGAACAGCGCTACGCGACATATTATATCTACTGTAAAATGACATAATATGTACTTTGATCTGAATGTTATGGATGTTAATGAATGTTATTCATTCGCATGATATAGATATGAACGCTAATTATTTTCTCTCCGCCTTGTATCGAAAACTGTACGCTCAGCGTCTTAGTCGAATAATCATCACATTATTTTTGTAGCTTGAACGAATTAAATACGAAGTACAAGGCAACACTGTTTGTATTGTACAATACTGGACAGTACAATATTTGTTGTACAAGTGCCTGTAAAAGCGCTCTACTACATCCTCTAAGTGCTGTGCCTATGTCAACATGCTAGTAGTATGATATAGTATTATATTTCTGTAACTTAGTGTCTAAGTGCTTGTAAAAGCACTGTACTACATATTCTAAGTGCTGTACCTCCTTCTTCGTAGGCCTCCGTAGGCTAGTACTTTATGTATGAGGTATGTTACAGTATATGGTAAATTCTTTGCACTCTTGGGATACTTTTTCCTTGATTTTCTTTGTTTTATTTATTCTCAGAAAATATTATCTTCCGAATTCAAATTTCGAGTTTGTCTGTTTCGATGGAAATCAATCGATACCGTTTCACGCTGTAAATAATGATTATTGTGATTGTAAAGATGGAAGCGATGAACCAGGAACATCAGCATGTCCAAACGGAAGGTACTAATGTTAAAGCATAGATTAATAATGATGAAGGGCACAGGTTTACCTTCTAACCCAGTGTTCCTTAACATGGGTGATGCGAACACTTGAGGGGGCAGACAGAGATCAATCAGGGAGCACTATACATTTGCATAAATATCCCCATCTATAAAATCACAGGCTTATCAATCTCTATAATTGGTCAAGAAATAATTCAGTGTGGTGAAAATGACTGCTTGCCAAGCAGCGAAGTAGATTACAGATATGTGATGGGGGAGACTCGAGGTTTTGTTTGTTAAATATTGAAAATGATATTTAGAATTTTGACGCTTGCCATTCATTTCTTTTTTATTAATAGTTCAACGCTAGAACACCGAACACCACTATATACATAACGATATTTACCAGATATTTTATCATTTATTCAGATTTTATTGCGAACCAGAGCATGAGTACCTCCCATCATCACGAGTGAATGATGGTATATGTGATTGCTGTGATGGGAGTGATGAATGGAAAGGTGTCACTGTACCTCCTGATGCTAAACTACCTGGTGAGATTATTATAATTACCGATAAGGGACTTTCCGTGCATATATTACAGAGACGATTGGTGCACATACATCGGTATATTCTCTAGCACCACCTAGCGGTTACTTTTTTGATTAGTGATTTGAATACAGTTGTGTAAAATGAACATGAAATTTAAATTCAGTTAAATTATATTGAGGTAAAATAATCAAAACACAAATGCTTATCCCAACCCTCGATTCAAACAGTAACCCCGACCCAAACATTCGATTCGTAAACATCCTTCGAACTGAAACTGAATTATTAGGGACCCGCCCAATTTCTGGTTATCCGCTTCAAAAGCAAAGTATTTATAAATGCAAATGATAACTGATACATATATAACTATAGTTCTTCGTTCTTCTTCAGATTCTGATAAAGTGAACCTGGCTCCTTGCAAAGACGTTTGCCACGATTACGAACACGAAAAAAGACTTGAAATGAATTTACTCCGGGAAGGATCTATGGCGAAACGCGAATATATCGAGGCCGGAAAAATGCAGAGTTCAAAGGTGAGTTCAAAGGTCAGATAACTTTTTTTTATGTTGCGCTGGTTTTCAGTTGCTATAGCGATGGTTTTTATCGCCACGCCTCGAGAATGCAGCCAATAGCTTGAATGGGTAGAGTGATAAGATTATCGCTAGAGCAAGGAGATGCAATATGTAAGTCTCAGAGAATGGTGAGATGTGGAAATAAGTAAACTAATGTGAAATTGATTACCAAAACTGAATTGTGATTAACTGTTCTGGATTGCAGAGAAAATTATCATTGTTAAAGGCAGTTCATCTCTGTTAAATGAAGTATTGGATTTTAATACAATCAGGAAGATTTACATTTGTGTAGTTTGATTCCGTACCAAGAAAAACTATTCCAGTCTATGCAACCCCACATGCTCTCTAAACTCTGTTTTCATTTCATTTAGATTTACGGAGACAACAGCGTGTTCTACAAACTAAGCGTGCAATGTTTTCTGTACAAATCGCCGGGATATGTTTATACTGTGTGTCCGTTCCATAATGTCACTCAGGTATATTACAATTTATTTTTTCAATCTCTTCATTCAAGCCTCAAGTTTACATTCTTATAGATTTTAATGTTACGTCACTATAACGACGTGGTAATAGACAGCAAAATTGCGCAGCGATAAATAAAGTTGGTAACAGTGGAAAATATTCAGATGCACTATGTAACACTTGTATATTGAATATAAAATGTAATTTACAATTCTAGAACACTTTCTGATGGACACTGCTAATCTGACAGCAGCACAAAGTAGACCAGTGATCAGCTATTTTTCACTGTTGTAACACTTCGTAGCACACGCTCATACGTCACACTACATCAGCGGCGATCGTAAAACATTTCTTCAGAACTCTCGTTTTCGAATATTAATCCCATTAATTAATTATGGGATACAAATGGAAAATGTATGCAGTTAAAAAAAATGCAAATTAGGGGTGTTTTTTACCGTATAACACAAAACTCTGGTAATGCATAGGACTTGAAGTGTACCTGCTAATGTTACACAGGAGAAATATTGAAAAAAAATTAAAATTCTCTCCACCACGCCAGTTGCGAGTTGTTCTTGCATACTGTCTCTCGCGCGAGACAATAATCGAAACGGGTACTGGCCACCTCGCATATTTTACTGTTACGATTAAAATAGAATAATTGAAAACTTTGCCTGAGCATGGATAGACTCGAGATTCTGTTGGTCAAATATTTAACTAATATTTTTCAACTTAGCAAAATCTCACTAAGGTCGGTATAGCCATAGGGCTGCTGCCAACCAGCTAACCGAGCGAAGTAGATTACATATATGCAATAGGGGGAGACTTGAAGTATTGAAACTGATATTTTTACGTTGGCAAAATCTTACTAAGGTTAAATCAGAAAAAGGGGCTCTGAGATTAGATTATGAACCACTGCTGTCCAGAGTATCAAAAAACATTTTGTTATTTCAGGGAGGAAAAGACAATTGGGTAATTGGACGTAACGGAACGTTAGATCCAAACGATTTAGAATTGGTCATGGATAATGGCGACAAAGATCATTGTCCAGGAGGGAAACCAAGATCAACAATTGTAAGTTGGAGCATTAATTTGTTGAGAACTTAAAATTACCAAACGGAACATAACCGTTACTCATGTTTGCAACCATCAGCTCTGGTCATTTCAAAGTTCAAACCACATGGATTTGAGCTCATTTCCATTCTGGCACACCTCACCTAACGAACATCTCAGTTAACGATCTCTCACACTTACGATCGTTAGATAGTGTTTCCGTTAGACCAGGGGTTCTTAAACTTTTTAAACACGGACCCCTAAATAATTTTTTGAGAAAATTGGAGATAGTTAGGATGAGGAGTTCATTCATCTGACAATTTGCTCACGACCATGTCGTATAGAAAAAAAGGAATATAAAGTGATAGGCGCTCATTGTGATCGCATTGGGACTGTCTCTACACAAAAATTATGGTCAAATGAACATATTGTATTAAAACATAATTTCAACATGTTGAATTTTCGGTACTCTCTGTGTAAATGTTACAGATATCACTGACTGCGCACGTAGATCAGTATATTCTCGAGCACCACCTAGCGGTTACTTTTTTGATTAGTGATTTGAATACAGTTGTGTAAAATGAACATGAAATTGAAATTCAGTTAAATTATATTGAGGTAAAATAAATAAAACACAAATGTTTATCCCAACCCTCGATTCAAACAGTAACCCCGACCGAAACATTCGATTCGTAAACATCCTTCGAACTGAAATGAACTTATAAATTGTAATGTACCATACCTGACCTCAATTATGTACAACACTGCATGGGTTACATATCCCAATATACAAGTTCATATGAGTTTGGGATTTAAGGGTAAGGTATATAGTATATCAGAATCAGGGAAATCATCGATATGAGTGACGTCATAACATAACTCGATGCTGAGAGGGTAAAAAACGTAGTTTCCATTCTGTGTTTGCGAGTCATCTTGGCATCGTATACACGGAGATTATTGGATTTTTACTTGTCTTGAGGCTGTTGGACGAGTCTTAGGAAATCTGACAATTAGAATTTCATTTTATTTTCAGATAAAATTTCAATGTTCACCAGTGGACAAAGTTCGATACGTTTCTGAGAAAGAAACATGCGTCTATGCATTGAAATTTGATACTCCAGCCGCTTGTCCTGATCCCGTTGATCATTAATTGATATTTGTGATCGAACTATCCTAATCAAATCACTGTTTCGCAATGAAATGTACTTATATCCAGGGTCACCCCGAGCCCCCTAGTCTTTAAGGTACTTCAATATTCTACTCCACTTAAGTCTACAGCTTTGAAATTGGCACAATTTATTGGTGGATTGCAAAGGTTCAGGGTTACATCCAGCATTTAAATGTAAAAATCTTATTTTTCCCAGTGTCCCTTCCCTATGCTATACTGACCTTAGGGAGATTTTGCTAAGTTAACATATCAATTTCAATATTTGACAAACAGAACCCCGAGTCTCCTAAACCCATACCCAGGCCTCTAGACTTTCGAGTACTTCGGGGCCTCTCCGTCCCACTACTACTACAATATTTAAAGACATTTCGTAGGTCGTTGAAACGGATCTTGGTGTTTAAACGACCATTCCCGTTCACAAGTCGAAGTACGAATCGAATATAATTCAAGGTAAAGATAACCCAAAGCCCGGAATACAATCAAAGCTTGTTAGGAACTGATTTAATGGTCCTGAAAAATCCCTAATAAAATACATGTATTCACCTTCGTTTTGCTTCAACTCGGTTAAGACGAAATTCCGGTTAGCCCAAGTTCTTTTTTCTGACCCGAGGGCCCATTTGGCGCAATTAGAACCTCGTCAAACCTTCGTTCGAACTCTGAATGTAATTTCTCTCAAATTTAGAGTTTGAAGTCTTGAGCGTTCGCGTTTATTTGACTGTTGTGGCTATGAACAAAACAAGCAACTGCAAATATTGTTCTAGAATTTATCCGTTTATTTGCTTATTTGAGTGAAAATACTAAAATTTGCAGTACCACCTGTACCAGTACCACCGGAGTGCGGACAAGATGTCAGCTACTGCAGCATTTAGTATGGTACTGCGGTATTTAGTATAATGGTACAGCAGTATTCAGCTTGTACTGCGGTTTTTAGTATTGTCTGTTCACTCGTCACTCGTTCACTCTCGTTTGAACCTTAACCGTTAGCATCATTGTGATAAATCGAAAATAAATGTATGAGGAAAGTAAACTTATCTACAAATAAACGCCCATGGACTTATATTATATGTATTTTTCAACTCTAATGAAATTTCTGTAGCTCATAATGTTATAGCTGTTGAAAATTATCGGAGTGTTGAATATATGTGGTTTTATTGTGCGTTTGCGATTTTATTTGAAATCGTTTCCACTTTTCATTTTTCTGATGCTTGGTGAGAAAAAAGTTTAACAAATAGAGAATGTTCGTTTATACGGAAAACTCACCTTAATATAATCAATCCCATGAGATTTGTTTCGAAATATATATTATTTTATTTGATGCTATATACCAGTGGTTCTTAACTTGGGTGGTACCGCCTCACTGTGGGCGCTGTGAGGGGGCGGACAGATATTGATGGGAGCTATAGGGGACACCGATAAGGTTTATATTTTTTGATTATAGTTCGAGGTGGTAATACACTCATTTTTCTTGTATTGTGGCTGAATGCCTGCGCGCTCCATCTCGTGGTTTATATTTTTCGATTACAGTTGGAGGGAGAAATACATTAAATACTCAAATTGCAAATTACTTCGAGCTAACCGAAGTTTGTGCTATCCGGATATTTTAATGAGGATTTTGCCTGAACCAATCAAATTGATATAACGATATAACAGGAATCTTGAGCTATACACAAAAGAATGCGCTGGATAGGGAAATCATTAATTTTAAACAATCCAACAACTGTTTTTGTAAACTTTTGTTATTTCAGTGACCGGTTCAAACCAGTTGAATCTCACCACTGCTTATAACTAACTTTTGGTCCCAGGTTTTGCGTTTACCTCTTTATAATTGTATTGTATAGTCTTTCGCCTTTATATATAGTGTTGGTAATGATTGTAACCAAATAGTATTGGGGAATACAACGATAACGGGATATGATATGTGGTGATGATATACTGATGTTCAACGGTGGGAAACTGTCCTACTTCCTAAACATGATATTTAACTGTAGGAAATGTTACTGTATGGAGGCTTACAGGGAATATAGAGAGATAAGCCGACCAACGAAGAGGTGGAGTGTATAGGAAATAGGTCTATAGAACAGGTGAGACGAGGAGTTGGCAACCCCCTTGGAACTTATTGAGCTACAGTCAACAATTTCACACGTTCATACTGTGAGATTGTTGTGTTCATGTAACAAGATTAGTGAACAATTGGGATAATATATTAACATAGATGTTTGAGGGGTACTTGCCAAGTACCCCTCGAAGTACCAAAAATCTGTTCGCTCCGCATTAGAATTACAGTAGTTTTAAAAGTTCAGCAGTCGTAGTTTTTCAGTTTATAAGTGAAATATAAACTGATTTAGGAGTTATTTCTGAGCTGTGTCAGCGCTTTTACTTCAGCAGAAAGCCTTTTCTTTAGATTACTTACGAATTTGTTTTGACCAAACGAGGAAGCGAACAGTTTAGAGTGGACTTTAGACCCTTTCCGAGGTAGCCAGCTGTGTTAGCGCTTTTGCTTCAGCAGAAAGCCTTTTCTTCTAGCTTAGTTAGTATACCTTACTTACGACTTACAGGTTTGGTAGGTTTGCAAAATTTGTTATGACCAAACGAGGTAGCGTGCTGTGCTGTATTTAGTCAGAAACTTCTCCTTTTTCGTTCATTTATTTCATTTGTGAGCCCTAGTAAGACAGCTAACAGTTGAAGTATTACTTGAAGTAAATCAAATTACAAAATGGCAAAATTTATTTGGAGTGTTACGGCTTCGCGAGATTTGATTGACTTGGCTACCTATCACCAGCTTGTGGAGAAAGGTGACAGTAAAAGTAGGAAAACAAGAGATGTGATAAAGAAAATTGCTGATGGGATGCATGAGAAGGGCCATACTGTGACTGAGTAGGTGTAGTTTGGGTAAACCAGGACATCTCTTATTAAAAACATGAAATTTTTGTCCAACATTTTGCTCAAAATAGTGTACAGATAAAACTGAAGTGGAAGAGGTTGAAGGCTCAATATTACAAAATAAAGAGTGAACTATCCAAGTCTGGGAGCAGTTCCTTGGCCTCGAAGTGGGAATTTTTCGAGGGGATGAATGGGATATGTTCCGCAAGACCAAGGGTCCAGGTAATAATGTTTGTAAGCGTTTGTATTACCACACCAGTCTCAGATGAATCATATTGCTGATTTTTATTTCAGGCTCTCGGGACTGGTTTTGATACATACAAGCCAACTGGTAGGTTTATACTTAGCTGATGTTAGCATGGTAAAAGTACTGCTATTCATTTAAATTATTTCTAGAACAACACCGTGGAACAGAAGATGTCATGGATGAGTGTAAGTTAATTGCTTATTACAAAAAATATTCATTATGCAGAACAAATATTTCTCTTACAGCTGAAGTTATCTATCTGCTTAGCCCACTCGAGGAAGAAGGGTCCGAACAAATGGAACCTTCTTCAAGTGGAAGATCCACACCTGCGGATGTACTGGGTGAATTGTCAATTTTTTCTGTTACAATTCGTTACATTTTACTTGCAATTTGCTACTAGATAAGAACACACCATCGACATCAGCAACTATATCTGGTCGATCAAGTCGTTCAAGGCGTTTAAGGCGAAGTCAGAACCATACTAGCAGTACAGGTGTGGCTATTACTTTCAATGTATAATTTTGTCCTGTACGATACATATTTTGCCATTTACACATAGATTCATCAAGTTTTCATGTGCTTGTGGATCTTATTAGGGAAGAAGGGGCAAAGGATAGGGCATTGATGAGGGAAATGATGGACCGATTGGCTCCACGAAACCCGCAAGACCCTCAAGAACAATAAATCATTTAACCTCACAGACACTGTTTTTCTATTTTTCTATTTACTGTGTCTTTTTTATTACGGCTTTTCTATTTAAAGTTGGTCAATCCAAAAGTCAATTAATAATGGGGAACTTATCAATGAAAGTGTACAATCGATCGGAGAGAAATTTCGCATACATTTCCCTAATTTAACTGCGCGCTTCACTGCAAACAAATTTACGCCACAACGCCATTGCAACATAAAGATTGGAAAATAATTTCATTCGTACAAAATGGTTACAAGATAGTATGATCGATTATGCCATGCAGACGTTTTAGGAACAATTCCTTTGTGTTAGATTTATACGTTCATGCACAGCGTTTTATAAAGAAAAGTTAACCTTCCCGACTTCCTTCTATCGATTACGATTTACGATTTCTGTCACGTAAGATACACGTACAAGAATTAATATTAAATATAGGCATGCAATACAACTTCATGTATAAAATATACATACATCTCAAATATAAGTATGTTCTGTTAAGCAATTCCCGTTTCCTTGAATAGAGTCTCCAAACGTTCAAAATGTAGATTAGTCTTACACGTAGTGCATGTAGCGCTATATCAATAACAAAATTGAATACGACGCTTCTAGCGATTGTATTTGAAGAAATTGTGACAAGGTTTAAATTTGACAACGCAATTGTGAGGGCTTACGGGGCCCTACAGAGAAAACGTGATTTATCTCGCGCCAGAAACGGTCATTTCAAGACGTGAACTAGAATTGTAGACAATTATGCAGAGGGGGGGGGGGTGTCAATTGTAAATTTGTCACATTATCATCACTAGCATCACCGTGCTTACTTCAAATCAATCCAGTGTATCATCTACATTCTATCTTGCGTGTGATTGGCACCAAACTATATATGCGCTACACACAGATACATGTCAATAACATGAGCTGAATTTTCAAGTCAACAGCACTGACTTCAGTTTCATCAGCACAGGAAGGTCTGTTACTTAAAAAAGACTCCTCATCCTCAGATGAGGGATGTGGTACAGGAATGTCAAAACCATCAAAAACTAGTCTATGAGCAGACTTGCAAGCAGGATATATAATTTTGTATGTAATTTTAACAACACAATAACAATCTAAAAATATATTCCGATGCAGATAATTCTTGATACTCAATGTACTCAATTCGGAAATACGATTTAAATACGCTTTCATTATATTTCAGTATTTCGAATTTCACAAGTGTGTAATTTCTTTCCGTTACGGAAAGAGCGTAAGACAACGATCTGAAAAAGCAATTCCCATCAGCAGTGATTTTTCTGGTATGATTGGGTGTTTTCATCCCTTCTACGATAGGTATGATGTTCAAATATTCACATTTCATGCCGAGTCTTACGACATAAAGCTAACATAGTGATAGGTTGCAAAGGTCTAAAATCCACTTATTCACCTATTTTTTCATTGGTAATTTCAACATCATATTCCGATAAAAGTTGAACGTTGCCCTGCTCTATTATTTCAATGATTGATTTGATTCTCTTCAGAAATTTGATTTTTGAATACATCTTTTGTGCTTTGAATGTCACCTGCTTGCATTGTTATATCATCATCCATTTTCACAGTATTTGAAATAGTTTTCTGAAAAACTTTGGTTCCTTGGCTGTTAACTTCTGTTTCTCTCTTTTCGATTTCAATATAACTTGCTGGCGGAGTTATTTCGGAATTCATTTCCACTGTAATTTTTTCAAAATTGGATCATTTTGTATTTTACGATCGTTTCTTTTGGCAGCAATTTCAGTACAACCTTTTTGCATCACGCTAACGTTTACGCCTCTTACTCCGAAATTTGCAAAGGGAATGTGCATAGAGCGTATCAAATCACAGCAATGCGAGTTTGTTATTTCTCTGTACTTTTCCCATCACAGTCACATAATCCTTACTCATTTCTTGAATGCGGATCAAAAATGGAAATCTAGCCGTCTTGTCAAATTGCAGCAAATGAAGAACAATGTATTATTATGAAATACGCTGAATGTTCCTAAAGTGCTTTTTCCAATGCATCTTCAAGTGGTAGACATCGTGTCATACATACTGACAACACTCGGAATTTCGTTCAACAATATGTAGTCTTCTTTGACTAGATGTAGTTCTTTTAAGTATCCATAAAAAGCAGTACCATGTTAAAGTATGCAGTAGATATATTGATAGAATATAATAATGGAGGTTGTGTTACATTGTAAAACGTACACGTCATTATGTAAGACGTTTACGTCATTATGTAAGGATATGGAGCTTATACATGACTTTACTCACTGTTCAATAGACATTTGTTAATCTTTCACTTGAGCTGTATTCAAGTTAACTATATTTACAATGCTAAGTGGTGCCTCTTTTTTAAAAGTTATTATTATGTGTTGAAAGTGATTGATACAATATCATTCTCATCAATATTTATATACCGTGATTCACAATGGGATGTTTTATTTTAATTCAGTGCTTTTCCACTGAATAGATAAATATATTCTTATAATACCATCTTATTCTTAGAAACCTCCAAAACCAAAAGGGTTCCATCAGTTCTCACTAGCTGCGTTGAAAATGAATCATGCGATGCTATTTCCGTCTGACTTTAATTTCTTTTTTTTTGATATTATTGATACGCACGTATGCTGGAGCAAGTAAAAAATCTTGGGTGATAGAGAAATTCGGAAAATATTATTTCCTGGGACACATAAACTAAGCCAACCAGTGTAATCTAATCCTATTCCCAGTGATTCAACGCACTGATCTACAACAAAAATTCAGAAGACATTGATACTCCAATACCCTAGAGCAGAGGTACTCAACTTCCCAGGTAAAAGGGGCCGCATTTTAACCACAACAGATGCAACGGGCCACAGAATATTATTACCATGTATTTGTACTATTTAATTCACTGTATTTACTAGTCCTATACTGATGTTTAATATGCTTTCTTGCTATTCGCCATCATTAATCACTTCGTTTGAAGCCGTTACTTCTTTTCAAGCTGGACGCGGTGTTTTTTGAGTGTAACACTGTTGAAAAGCGCCTTTCCGAGGGTAGATAGACGGTGTGAGGAGCGAGCTAAGTAACTCAATTATTACGTAACAATACTTAATGCATCTATTTCTTGTGATGACTCAATCCAGAGTCCTATCATGCGCTGGAAAGAATGCGGAACAGAATGATGCCGAATCGGAAAATCGTTCACATTCATTACGCCGAAGATGTTACGATACAGTATATGATTGCGTTCATAACCAAAGATGTTGGGGGCCGCAAAATATGTGTCGGCGGGCCGCGTTTTGGGAACCCCTGATGTAAGTGATAATATATAGTCCAGAATTGCGCACACCGTGAAATTTCGTTCGCGGTTGGCTGGCGTTATCTGTCGTGACGTCACTGCCGTATACCATCAATATATCCATTGGGGCGGAACGTTTTTAAGCGTTTTAATGACGGGACTAATGAGTCGACATAACAGTGAAAGATCAGCTAATGCTCATTGGACAATCTTGCATCTAACGTTGGTTATAATTGGCCGACTTGAATTCGAACAATTGATTTTCGAGCTCCCTCTTGTAGACCGTGATCCCGAGG
>QRAM01000284.1:0-123223 GCA_013436055.1 Halocynthia roretzi | reverse complement strand
TATGTGTCTGTTGTGACACCTCGATTCCCAGTGAGTAAATTTTGGGTTCAGCACTTACTTCTACCCTACGACATGGTATTCCCTAGTCCACATCAAAACACACTGAAAATCGTGAATGTAAGAATGTACTTTTACTTTTTCATGTATTGCCTATAATGGAGATATACTAACCTAAGTTCTTAATACTGTTATATTGTATTGTTTATTGTGTTTTTTTTCGCAGTTATAATAGTTTTGAATATTATTGAGGTAACCTCGAAACTTCGTAGATAAAGGAATCCTGTATATCAATTCTGTAATGTATTTAATCAGCTGTAGCTTTTCACTCGAACCAAAAAAAGAATAATATTCCTTTCATTATGTTATTATAGTGACGCAATTATATTTTAGTTTCACCATAGCTTTGGAAATTCAGCTGTAACGCTGGGCCACAAGACGATCAGACTATAAGTAAATATACATAAACTATTGTGTGGATTTATACGATTTTACGATTCAACATAGATATTAGCAGTAAATCCATCACAATTAAAGTACATATTCTTGACACTGTATGAAACGACCTCTTGCAACGTAACTTATTCGTAAGTCGAGAAGCGCTCGTAGTTTATACTACAATGGCGTAGCAAATATTCAGAATTGAATGTCCAAAGTTAACCCCTCAAAAATATTCTTCGCTTCATTTCCCACATCTACAAAATATATTCAAAATATAAGCATTGCAAGTGAACTGAATTGTTTGGCGACAGAGTTGCTCTTTGAAAATAGAAATATCACCGTACCAAGAACAGTGAGCTACAATATTTGTGATACAGTCGTCCCTCGCTATATCGCGGTTCCCTAATCGCGGATTCACTACATTGCGGATTTTATATAATATTGTATTGTATGCATATTGTATGTATGTGATATTGTATGTACTTTATTTCTTGATAAATTCCGTGCCGTACAGTACTAGTATGTTTAAGCGCTAAAAGTTAAAAAAAATTATATAATCGGTCAAATGATTGTGGAAGATATGATTGTTCAGATATCGTATGAACACGACAGGTGTCGGAGGTTATAATGCTCAGATATGTTTGATCATATTTTTATCTTAATATCTACAGAGTTTAACCAGAACAGATGTATTGGAATAGGAATACGAAAGGAAAATAGAAGATTTCAACTTGATGTCGATTCAATATGCAGGGATAAATCACTTGTATTAATTGTACCGTAACTCTGTTCCTGTTTCTGCCGAGTGAGTAAAGTTTAGGTTCAGCGCTTGTTACTTCTTCCCCGTGACAAGGCATGCTCTAGTTCACATTGAAACACACTGACAATCATCGAAAAAATGTACTTTTTCATGTATAGCCTGTAATGGATATATACTAACCTAAGTTCGCAATACTGGTACAGTCTATTGCTCGGGTTGAAAATCCCCCAGCCTGATGTGGCGAACCTAAAATAACTATTGCCCTTTTTCTCAAATTCCAGTCTCCTCGTGAAATTTTTGTTGCGGAATGTTGGAATAGTTAGAAAATCAGCCGGAACGCTGGATCACAAGACAATGAGACAGTGAGTATACAGAAATAGACAAGACGAGTGAATTCATAAGATTTAATTGCTGATAACAGATGCCGATGCCGATTAAATGCCGATGATAACAGAAGTATTGGAATAGGAATACGAAAGGAAAATAGAAGATTTCAACTTGATGTCGATTCAATATGCAGGAATAATTCAATTGTATTAATTGTACCATAAATCTGTTCCTGCTTTTTTGAATAAGTAAAATACAGAATCTGAGACGAAAATAATGAATGAATTTCATCTCGGTGATTTTNTATTTCAATACTCATAACAAATATAGTGTTACTACGTCCGCAAGTCTTAAAATGTCTATGTATGTATTCAAAGTATGTGCAGTAGCTAGTCTGTTGAACATTCATGTTGGAATATTATTCTGTACTAATATACAGCTTATGTTCCGCTAAGCAATAGTTGACCTCATGTATTCACAACAAGTTTAGGGGATGAGAATGAGATGGTCCCCGTGAGGATCACCACATTCGTATGTTTCTAGGAGAATCGTCTCAGGAATAAATGTTGAAGAACAATTTAGGCAATAAATGTTGTGATATAATAGTAATGCTTATATCCATACCCTGGTGAAGTCAACGGGATTGATGGTAATGTTATATGATTATTGGGATTACGTTAGGTTATTTCCAGTGAACTGTCGCCTAAATAATGTACTTGAAATGCTAAAAATAGATTATTACGTTCTGTTTTTCAACTCGAAGTTCCAACCCTAAACCTGTAATATATACGCAGGTTAAACGAAGCGAGAAACTGTACTAATCCTAACAAATAATATTATCACGCGAACATGCATCCCGTTCATCCGTCATTTCGGTAATCTAGGTACGCTATGTATCATTATCGTTCAAATATGTAAAGTGAAAGTGATGGGGGAAAAAACCTCCAAGTTTGTTGAAAATAATATTGGTATAAACAAGGTTCAATTATGTAAAGTGAAAGTAATGGGGGAAAAAACCTTTCAAGTTTGTTAAAAATAATATGCAAATTCCACATAACAAGGATATAAGAAGCATCCCCATATGTGGCTGAGGACAGCAAACATTAGAACCATATAACTTTTAAAACTTTTTTCTTAGATGAATGCGGTATTTGGACTTCCAATGGCAGAACAGAAAGGTATAGTTATTTTGAAGCCAAGCTTGTTGATATGCTCAAAAAATAACTTATGTTTTTCTAATTTACAGATTCCTCCGTCAGTCAATTTATTGTTATATCTGAGGTTTCAGTTACCACACCTGAGGACATCATGGACATTAACAAGGGTAAGTAGCAAAAACAGCAGTGACACAAAAAGACATATATTAATTACACTATTTTATTATGAAATTTTTACTCTAATCAAAATCATTTCATTTTTTTAGACAGTTCTGCTGGACTTATTGAAGGAGACATTTTACCAGGAATAGGACGAAATGTACTTATCAACGAAAATCTTTATTGGACAAATGCCATTGTTCCAATAGAACTGTCGGCACTCTTGAATTTTCAGGTATTTACTTCTTTCCAATGATTGAAAATATTTAGATACTTCATTTTCTAACCTGAATGGTGAATCAAATTTCAGGCTAGGACTGCAATTGATCTTGCAATTCAAGAATTTAAGCTGCGAACCTGCATTAATATCGTTACGAGAACAACGGAAACAAATTATATTTCTGTTCAAAATCAGACTGGGTATGAAACAACACAATTTCAATAATAAATTGACGTATGCTTATCATGTATTAGGTCTCATTAACAATGACATATTAGTGCAAGCCTTATAGCTGCTTCATTATGAGCAAATAAACTCCAAATATTACTAAATGATATAATTAGTTGTGAGACAAAATATAAAGCTTAAGTTAATGTTAAGATCAAAATAACGACTCTGTGATATGGTAAAATATTACGTAGATCCTCACATATATTACTAATCGGCACAGCTCATCTTCCCCAATTACTAACTCCCTGCAACTTCCTACCTTTTCCAGGTGTTTTTCGAGTGTGGGTATGATTGGAGGTACACAAACTCTTTCCATAGGCTCCGGATGCGAAACATTAGCTGTAGTTATACACGAGTTCATACATGCTCTCGGATTATACCATGAACAATCCAGACCTGACCGAGACGATTATGTTACAGTATTAACACAAAATGTAGAGAGCAGTGAGTATTGTACTTTTTTTTAATAAATTTGTACACTACTCTTATCATATGTCATGATCATGTCATGAAATAAACATGTCTTGAAAAAAATGTATTCTACCTTAACAACCAGATATCTTCAATAACTATATTACAAGGAAAACAATTTTCTGTTTACAATGCGAACTATCATTCAGTGATACAAACAATATCGTTGGTATTCAAAGTATCTACTCTTTGCTCATAATTAAAATCAGCATGAGGGTTAATTAAAGTCTTTTAATTTATCTTCCTTAAACAGAGAACTACGTGTAGACGTTAGTGTGTATTATCATAGTGGAAATAAATCTTATTTTACCAACGCAGACCGAGTTCACAACTTCAACAAAGAAACGTGGGATGTAGTTTCCGTGAGGCGCCAACCATATGACTACTATTCTGTCATGCATTACTCGCCGTTCTCTTTCAGGTATGTCCTAATAGAATCTGGATTACGGCCATGGTTCACAGTGTGAGATTAAGGCATGGGGTTTTACGGGCCGCTGCCCAAGGGTCTCCGCTATTTGGGGTCCTCTAAAGATTAGGTGAAAAGCTATTTTCAAATGCTGGTTTAAAGAATAGGTACTAAATTTTCTCTTATTAGGGATTCAATTATTGTTAATACACAGATACAATACCATCTCAATAATAAACACTGTACTCAGTACTCTATAGTACCTATAGATATTGCTTCGATCATGTATTTTTTAACTGAACAATAAAATTATTTCACACACACACTTTAGTTCGGGGCTAGGATACAAGTCACTCCATTTATTGATGAAAATTAGATCTTTGTTTGAACAAACAGTTCCAATAACCAGGCTACGATTCAGACGAGGAATTCAGAATTTCAAAACGTCATCGGTCAGAGGTCAACTTTCAGCAGAAGTGACAGCGCTAAAATCAATCAGATGTATGAATGCAGTGAGTACCAATCAGATTTACTTTGGTAGATAATCAAAATCTTTCCCCTAGGCTTCCGATAACCGATTAACAGGATATAGGATGAAGGTCCTGAACATTATCAACCCAGTTTTTACCTCAAAACTCTAAACCTCAGATGCTCATTGTCATGAATACCCTTAGCTGTAAATAGTGCTAAAGACTGAGCAAGACCTCCCTAAGAGAGGTTCGAGAAATGTGGGACACCAGTATAAAATATTAATAACTCTATCCAGGTGACACACTGCTTCTGACATACAGCTGCAATTTTGAAGACCGCTCTATATGCGGTTATGTGAAAGATTACAGTGGTGACAATACAGACTGGATACGCTACGAAATTGGTACGACTTCGATTACAATACCTGCAAGTCCGCCTACAACCGATTCGACATTTGGTCTTGCAAATAGAGGTAAATATCTTTCTTCCAGTTCAAACTAAAACTATCTTAAAAGTTACTATGAACTTTTTATAGGAAGTTACATGCTATTGAGCACAAGCACTACGACATCTGGTCAAACTGGACAACTTAGAAGCATGAGACTGTTGAGCAGATCGACTACACAATGTCTTCAATTTCACTTCTACCTCGACAGAGAAGCAGGCAGTTCCTCGAATATAATGTGGGTTATTACTATTACCCTTATAGATTTCCAGTAACGATAATTCTAATGTTCATTTCAATAGGGTTCATGTGGCTCAAATAAGCTCAACAACCGGGGAGATAACTAGTCTTGGAAATCCAGTTTTAACTTTGAACAGAGATTATGGAAATTTATGGCAATTTGGAAGAATTTCCTTACATGCTCCATCGACTTACAAGATTGTCTTTATCGCCACGACTGGTATAACCATTATGGTCTTTCAGTGTTGTTTTTTATCGAATTGCCATATAACTGTCATATACGTACACAGGCAGCTTTAATGATGACGTAATAGCCATTGATGACGTTAGCGTTCAAGATAAGCCGTGCGAGACTGGTTACGCAGTTTATCATAATTTTGCCTCTCTGGTCACTAATTCGGCACCAGGGCAACGAACCTTCAGTCCAACATTATACACGGATGATGGATATGCTTATGTCTTTGCGGTAAGAAATCTACTTGTGATTTGTGTTAGATATATAAGATTTATACTAAATTAACAATTTTTATCATTCCCGAAGACACTGAAAGTTACAACTTACATGTAAACAAAAGTAAGCGTACATATTATTGGTTTCAAACATACTATTTACGGTAATAAGATAGGGAAAAAAGGATTATATGACATTACCATAATGTAGCGAATATAATTTAACGTTCAGCAAGTTAATGGACATAACAATGTTAATCTCAAGTAGGCAAAAGGGTTTCCGTATTCATATAGGCTAACGGTATCAAATGTCCATATTCAAATAAATAATTTTTGTTTTATTAGCTGTATCCTGCCGGTGTATCAAATCCTGTAGTTCCTGGCTACATCGGTCTGTATTTCAGCCTAATAGCCGGTGTGAACGATGCAAACCTTACTTGGCCATTCCAAGATCGTCAAATACATCTAATGGTGGTAGATCAAGACGACAATCCTCTCTACGCCATGAATAGATATTTTTCATTTCGAACCAACCAAGCTTTATCGGCTTTTGTACAACCTGTGGGTATTTTCATTCAACTTATTAATAAATTAGGAACTAACAAAGGGGAACTGTGTTTGTACGTTTTAGACTCCTGGATTTGTAAGACTTTTTGGTTTTTCTTACTTCGCAAGTGTATCTGATTTACTGACAACTCAAAACTTCAGCAAAGGTGACAAATTGGTGATTTCAACGCTCATTTCAAGGGACGCTTCCGTCGGTAAGTAAACGGTAAGCACGATCGAGTTTAGCATTCTTATCTCTCGAAGAGCTTAGTAGCTGTAAAAAACACCATTCTCATACAAAAAGCATTACTTAATGATATTTCTATGAGCGAATTGTAGGCTATTGAGATTATGGAAATTGAATCGTTTATACACAAAGAATGGAAAACTCTATTTCGTTTTGCAAATTAGTAGATTTCCATTAGGTAGAGAATGTAATAGAATATAACAAAACAAATTAACGAAACTTCAAAAGATATATTTTGAAGAGGCAGAATAATTTTGCATGATCTCGCTGAGCAGTCCATGCAACATATTGTAGGACTCCTTTTTTTACTAGTCCTAAACTTTTTAAACAATTTATACAACAGTAACGGAAACAACAACCACCGAACCAGCAACGACATCCTTTAGTACGACCCCTATAACAACCACAACTCCTACAACAACCACAACAAATTTACCAAGTACTTCACAAGTTACCAGCAGTTCCTTCACGACCACAACACAAGCTACCACTAACGAACCTTCGATGGAAAGTACAACTGAACTAGAAAGCACAACAACCACAACGATTTCCACGAACCCAGTTTCTTCAACTACACAGTTAACAAGTATCAGTACTGCTACAGTAACAAGTCAAAATGTGACATCTATAACTAATACTTCCCTATGTCCTACTTCCTATAATTGCACTGTCAGTACAGCGTCAGAATCAAATACAATCTCGTTATTATCCACTACAGAAGGGACAACAAGAATCCTTACATCTAGGCCCATAACTAGCTCACCTACTAATAGTACGAATAATCTAGGTAACACCACTACTACTGTATCACCTACATCTAGGCCCATAACTAGCTCAGCTTCTAATACTACGAATAATCTAGGTAACACCACCTCCGCATCCACAAAAACAGTTTTCAAAACATCAACTGTTTTCTTCGTCGGTTTCTTTACTTCTGCTTTCATTGCACCGATTAGGCTGATTTAGTTTTAGTTTTATTGATTGTTCCCCAGTTTGTGAACAAAAAAACTCTTGATTACTACTCCATGCTTTCTCCTAATTCTTTTAATAGTGTTTAACGTTTTTAAAATTCGCCTAATCTATAGTTTCAATGCTTTTGACTACGCAATCAATTATCATTAGTTTAGAATTCGCCTTCTCTAGCCGAAATTCTGTTACTGGAATATGTATGGAATATTTGAAGGCTCATCTTTTTTTTTGCCGTTTTATGTGTCCAGGAGGTCAATTTTTAGATGTTGAGATGTTGTGCTAATGATTTTTCGACACAACCCATTCTTACCACGAACCTTACCAAAAATGATCGAAAAGCCACTATTACTATTCTCTGTATTGCTTATAATTTTAGATATTCTACCCTGAGTTCCCAATACTGTTACATTGTATTGTTTATCCAATGTTTCTGGAGTCATAATAGTTTTGAATATTATTCTGTCAACCTCGAAAAGTCGTAAATAAAAGAATCCTGTATATCAGTATTGTGATGTAGTGTGTCCACTAAAATATCCCTCACAAGGTGTAGTGAACCGAAAATAAATATTACTCCTTTCATTGTGTTTTTCACGATCCGATTATAAATAACAATGTATAGGTTCGATGAGTGAATATATAAGATAAATATTGCCTGATGCACCGCTTAGATATCGCATGTACACGGCGGGGGCGAAGTTTATAATGCGAAAGCATAATAGATCATTTTAACCTAATGTCAACGCAATGAAATGGATCAGCTTTTAGATAAATAATTTGAGTTATGATATTCATACAATATTCCACAGGAACCAACTGAAATATTCTGCCATTTATTATATATAGCCAAAATTTTGAGAAATCTGAGAAGTACAACCTAAATGAATTTCTTCACGCTAATTTTAGCAGTCGTTGGCCTGGTAAGATTTAGGCATTATATAGGCCTAGTCCTACATTCAAATTGCCGATAAAAAGAGCTGATGTAGTAGAAACTCGCTGTAACGACATATTTAGTTGTGTTATTATATCCTACTGAGCTTGATTTAAATCATATCCGGAATTAGACGGATTTCATAAGGGTTGTCCCTATGACAGTTATCAATGTGTACTATTCATAATACTATGTTCAGTATAACACCTATGTGTCGTTTACTTTCAGGCCCGCGGTTTGCCAGCAGCGGAACAGAACGGTATAAGTTACGTATAATTAATAACAGCAATACTTCAGTTACCATACTTTTACATTTAGGTCACTCAAATGACGATATAATTCTGTCGATCCTATCGGAAGATAGATCTAAAGATATCACCGAAATCAACAAAGGTATTTATTACTACTATTTACCGTGTTACTTTTATTATGGAATTTTAACTGGTCATTGCAAGTCATCTACCTGCAGTTCCAATTTTCCCTATCGGAGAAACCGTGTGATATTTAGATTACAGTTCTATGGAAGATATGGACACATACTTACTCTTAGAAATCGACTTAGGATAAGATATTGATAGCTCATCTAGGTACACCATGATCGTAACCTTATGTACTTTCACGGTTCACGGAAGTTCTATTGGGGTAATATCACCCATATCCCATATTTTCTTAATTTGAAGGTATTTGCTTCACAACGATGACTCCGACACACATGCACGCATAAACATATTTCACGATTACTCTATTTTGTCATACAAATTACATGGTGCGTTTTCATCTCCATCATCTATCTATGCTGTACAGGTATACTTCTAATGAAGAGTACCAGAGTAAAGTGAATGATAGGAATTGATATCCTCGATTTATTTAGATATTATCAGTGGTACTTGGCGTTGAATTAACATAGCATAAAAATGAATAAAGTGTAATCCTGATAGGACCTTTTAGGCAGTTAAACGCTAGAAAGTCTGCCATATGTCACTTCCCACTTACCAAAGACATTAGACGTTAAATCAGCTTTATAAAAGAACTATAAACAAACGCCATAACTTTTAACGATTTAACGCAACGCATTATTTTTCGCAATGTCTTTTCATGAACCTTAACAATGTTATAATCGAACAACACATTGTTAAAGCATTATCAAGATTATATCCATTATATTGTAGGCTTTGTGAGTTGAAATGGTCACAAAATTTTATTTGCAAACGAATCATCCTTACACGCAATGTATTTGGATAGAATCTGTTAATCTTATTCTTAACAGAGCCTATATTGCGTATACGTAGGTAGTGGTACACTCGGGTTGTGGGTATATTGAATCGAATGAATAAAATACGGTTCTTAATTTAGAACCATTCACTTAGCGAATTGTATTTAGGGTCTGAATGTATTATAAGTGAGATAAATGATACCCTGTCATTATCAAACTTCACCAATAATTATGGTTTTTGCTCACTAAATAATTCATGTCTCCAGATCTCAGTGGTCTCATTCAAGGCGATACTCTACCTAAGTTAGGGCGAAATACCCTGCTTAACGAAGATAAATTCTTGCCATCGGCTACCGTCCGAGTCGTCGCAGAACTTGAATTCGAAGGTAAAACTGAAAGGGCTAAATTGTGTAAAAAAAACGGTTTGATCTCATTGCTATTAAAACTGAACATACTTGATAACTCCCTCCATTAATAAAAGGCTAGGACAGCAATTGATCTCGCAATTCAAGAAGTTAAGCTACGAACTTGCATCAACATCGTTACGAGAACCACTGAAACCAATTACATTCTGGTTCAGGCATTGGGCGGGTAAGGACAAGTTATAAGGGTTAAGTGGACATTGTATATGATTCACAAAAGTCACTTAAACATATTTGGCTGACTCTGCACTCCTGCATCAATATCCCTTTCTCGTGATTAGCCAAATTCACTACCTTTGTAGGTGTTACTCAAACATTGGACTTACTGGTGGAATGCAAACTCTTTCACTCGGATCTGGTTGTGAAACAATAGGAATAGTCATACACGAATTTCTACATGCAATTGGAATATACCACGAACAATCAAGAGCTGACAGAGATGATTATGTCACAATATTATCTGAAAATATTGATTCAGGTTATGAGATGGTTTTCTTATTTCATCATGGATTTATCTTCGATCTAACATACGTTCATACCAGAGCGGAAGATGTAAAATATTTTTTATTCAGATAAATTCCACAATTTCGATAAAAAGATTTGGTCAACCACCAGTGCTAGACGTGAAGCCTACGATTATTTTTCCATTATGCATTATTCCGACACCGCATTCAGGTAAACATGAAATACGATCTTTCATATATCTTCAGTTAATTTCTATATCAATGCTTGCTACCGATGTTAATTCGATATCTCATATTTTTAACAGTTTAAATGATAATACTACGATCCAGACGAGAAATCCAGTATTTCAGAGCATCATAGGTCAGCGTTCGACATTGAGCCGAAGTGACAGCAATAAAATCAATAAAATGTATCAGTGCAGTAAGTACTGTATATAAATATTAGACTTAGATATACTTGTGGTATTCAATTGATTTGTTAACCGGTTACTAATACTATAAAAGTTCACAGAGCAAGTTTCCCCTATCCAAGAAATTATTAGCTGCATATTTTTCTTTATCAATTGCATCGACAAAAAAATTCGGTATTCAATGTATGAGAAAATCGGTAACTGAAAAATTTGAATTCCACAACTGCTTAGATCACTAGATAAATTTTTATGGACGTTTCATGTACAGCCACGATTTTTTTCACCTTTAGGTGATGTCCTGCTATATAGCTACAATTGCAACTTTCAGGACGATTCTATATGTGGATATGTGGAAGATTATAATGGAGACGATAGAGACTGGCTTCGTTATGAAGTTGGCACAACAAATGTTACTGTACCAGGCAGTCCTCCTTTAATCGATGCTACTTACGGTGCTGCGAATACGGGTAAAAATACGGAAGTCTTAATAACATTGTATTAAGATACCAAGAGCACTTAGCAAATCAATTACAGGCAGTTACATGTTGCTGGATACAAGTGAAACCTCTGCTGGTCAAACTGTACAACTTAGAAGCATGAAATTTTTAAGTAAATCGACCTCACAATGTCTTCAGTTCTACTTCTACTTGAACAAAGAACTGGGCAGTGATACAAGCATTACGTGGGTTACGGATTCGACTTGTGATGTTTAAAAGCAAAATTCAGTCGTCATGTCTATTTAATTTCAATTTATACAACCCAGAGTTCATGTGGCTCAAATAGATTCGCAGTTTGGGAATATAACAATTCTTGGCGCCCCCCTTCTAACTCTTGCCAAAGATTTCGGGAATGCATGGCAGTTCACCCGACAGACGCTGTCTGCTCCACCAAGATACAAGTTGGTTTTTGTTGCTACCACTGGTATTTCCATTTCAAATTTTTAGTTGAATATATTTTCTATTTGAGTAAGGAGACTTTCATAGTTTTTTTTCTTACAAGGGAACCATACAAATGATGTCATTGCAATTGATGATGTAAGCGTTGTTGATAAACCTTGCGATACCGCGTTCGCGGTTTTTCATGATTTTAAGGAATTGCTAGACAACAGTGATGAGGGATCAATTTCAAGAAGCACTGCTATGTATACCGAAGATGGATATGCCTTCAAAGTATTTGTAAGTACAAAACGCTTAACTGTGATTTTCTGCGAATGTTAGCGAAAGGCAGTTGAGCAGAATATTGAGGCAATTTTTACAATTCAATATGAAGCTAGCTGAATATTGTATCTGAAATATATATTAAAAAAAATTCTTTAGCCTTTTCTGATCTATGTTCATTCAGCTTTATCCTGCCGGTCTGGTAAATTCAAAGAAAGGTTACGTTGGACTGTATTTCGGACTTGTTGCAGGACCGAACGATGCGAACCTTACATGGCCATTCAGCGATCGTCAAATTCGTTTGATGATCGTAGATCAAGACGAAAATCCCCTCCACGCTATTAACTTGTATGGAACTTTTGAAACTAATACTGCTCTAACTTCGTTTGAGCGACCGGTATGTAATTTAATTAAACAACACGAAACAATGGATGTTATTTAACTATACAGAAGAATTTAGAATAACGTTATCAATTGTCCAGGTGTCTTCTGGCTTTATAAAACTTTTCGGCTATAGAAGCTTTGAAAAACTGACGGACCTACAGAACACTAATCACTATCTAAAAGGAGACAGACTTATAGTATCTATTCTAATTACTAATAATAACGACACCGCAGGTAAGTTGAAAGTAATATCTATCTTTGTATCCTCTTGATTAGTAATAGCATTAATATGAGATTGAAAATTGTGACTTCATTAGGTGGTATATGAAATTTATATGAAATACATAAACGTATTTATACATGAGCACACAGTATCAAATTCTAAACTCTTGTCCAGAATATTGCTGGTTTTAAACTGTATAGGTCTCTTTTCAACAAAACCAGCAACAGAATCCCACCAAACTACATCTCCGGTGACAACTGGACTTCCATCTACCGTAGCTGTGAGCACTCGCACAGAAACTACAATGAAACTTGAGACCACTACATCAATTCAATCGACAGAACAGACAGAAGATAGTGCTACAGTTGAAATAACATCTTCGCCAAGTTTAACCACCACCACCTCCTCCATCACGTATGCGACAGAGGAAACCACTATGACCGAACTGGGTACTAAGAGAAACAAATCTTCAGTGATGGTAGATACAACCGAGCAACAAAACATAACTGAAGACAACAACACCCCGTCAGAAGCAACGTCATCTAGTATAATACTAACTACCATATCGAAAACAACCAGCAAAGCAACGACCGCATCGACCACTGCAACAACTACAAATGGCGACTGCAACAACTATCCGGTGGTGTACCTCAAGTGACAACGAAGGTTTCAACTTGAAGCCGAAAAAAATATTTCTGTTTTTATGTCTTTCCATTATGCAGCTCTTCTGTTCATTTCTAGCGGACGTCTAACTGTTCTTGCGATTTTGGAACAGACTTGATTGGTAGTTTAGTTGTAGTGGTAAATTATGCAGAGAAAATGGAATATTGCACTCTTATGAACTCCGTTGATTAGATCATCATTAGTATTTTTCGAAAATTAAGTTTATTAAATAGTTTTAGATTGTATTGTCACATTGCACACGGTTACTATATCCTCGTTCAAGGTCACCATCATTGCTGCAGTGACCTTGGCGTTACCAGAGCCCTATTTGTACTGCTTGGTCGACTATATGCTAACTGAGCGTGTCTTGCACAAAGTCATGGAGATGGCTGCAGATAATGAGCGATCTCTAGACCTCGCGGTTTAAGGACGCGTTCGCTACCGCTGAGCAACTCTCCCACCTAATAAAAGTGAATAGCACCACCTAGAGTTTATTCAGGTGAACAAATGACGTCATATCTGAACAGTGCAGACAGAAGAATTGTAATTTAAGACAGTAAATTGGTAACCTACGTTGAATCATCACACAATACTTATTTAAGCAATGCGATATCTCATTTCCTGTTTCATAATTACCATCATTCTTTATCAATCCTTCACTTTTGCTCATGTATTCATCTCAATTGAATCACTAGAAAAATAACAACCCGACGAAAATGTCATGAGTTTGTGCATGAGAAGCATACATGTTCCTTAGAATCATAATTCTCGCACGAATGAATATTTTTAGAAAAACTTTCGTATCTTCGTTGCAAATATCTCTGAAATGCAAGTCATTCTGAACATAGATCGAGTGGTCATCGAACCGGAAAAGCTAAAATAATTTAAGACAGCACAGCAAATTTAGTGCAAGCTGCTGCTACATTCAAGTACTGGTATCACAGCTTACGAGCAGACAAAACTTTGAAGATGAAAAAACTTCGAGAAAATCCAATTATTAAGGCTAATGTGCTTTCATTAATTTCGTTTTGGTAAGTGAAGTTTCATTATGTGTACTTTGATCTTCTATATTTACATTCTACACTCTGTGAGTGTTTTAATATAGAATATATTATGCTAACTAATGAAAGACGGTACAGTGAATGAAAGATGTATATATTAGATGAGATAGAATAGCGACCTAATATTCTTAGCCTAGGTTCATATATAAAATGTAGATATATATTTATTTCTGAACAAAGACTAGCTACTGACTATACAGTTACTTATTACGTATTACACGAATTTTGTTGGTGTCTCCAATCTATTTGCAATCATCCGATTGAGGAATTCAATTACATGAAAATAGGACTTTCGATTATTTCCGATTTAAATGACTGATTTTAAATTTGATTTTCAATCATATTGGACTCCATATTCTCAATATAGCTATTCTAGTCTTCTGATAATAATAATCAATTCACGCACGACCAGAGTCACCGTACGACCCGGTCAGGTTGTCGTGAAATAATGAGCGAATCTCCAAAGAACAAGGCTCATTACCACAAGTACGACACTGTTAATTGCCCTTAAAGCAATGCCTGTCCTTTACAGCCCACATAAACCTCTAATATAACATCTGTCATGCAACGTATAGGAGATATCAATTGAGTATGACACCGATAAAGGGTGATACATCGGTCATAAGTAGGATATTAGTCCGTACATAAGTTTTGTTTGCTAATGCAATATTATGGAATTCATCTGGATTTAAATAAAGACGCCCTGAGGAATAACGAGATTGCGTCGAAACAAATGGTCAGACATATTCCAAATTTCGCATTTATTATTTAGATATCAACAGTATCAATGCCATTCTTTTCTCTTGATACAAAGTAAATGGAATCATCAGATTTCTTGTGAAAAATGAACTTCCTTTTTATTATATATATATATATATATATATATATACAGATATTGTTGTACAGTACTAGTTCTAACATAAAAAATATTATGAATTTGTTCTTTCAAGGTGGTTGAATGACTGCTTCAAACGAGGAAACAGTAAAGCACTCGAAGACTCGGATCTGTATGAGCTACAGGAAAGCGATTCGTCAGCGAAAATATGTGCCAAGCTTGAGCGGTGATTGAATCTATATATTGTACTGGTTGGCAAGCAAAGAGTGGAGATAACCTTTGTACCACATTTTATGCTTCACTTCACATGTATTGAGTTTCAAGTTGAATTTGCGAAATTATGGTGCAACACTGCCATTAGCAATGTTCTACTACATCACTGTCTAACTTATTGTGTTGTATTTATTGATTTAGAAACTGGGAGAAAGAACTGGAAAAGACACACGACAAACCCAATTTTTTCCTCGCTCTTCTGAAAACGCACAAAAAGATATTTTTCATTTCAGCGTTTATCGGTCTTTTCGAGGTGAAAGAAATATTATTGATATTTAGTGTGCGTATGTGTGCGTGTGTGTCCGGTGGTGTACCTCAAGTATGACAGGTTTAGCCCGTGCCGTAAACGTCACTCAAAGAAGGGGCTCTCATTCCAGATAACATTTTTGTGCCTTTTCCCAATTCAAACCCTATTTACAGCGACAGATACTCTCGCACTTCATGCGCCCGATTTGCCTCATGGAAAATTAGGACTTGTACACTAGCAATTTGAATATACAGTACTCTACTCAATATTATTTTTTTAATGTTGAATTTCTATACATGACTTTTTTATGTTTAGGAATCCCTGCGTATTGCTACTGCCATACTTATCTGGCGTTTGGTTATATATTTCGAAAACCTCGAATCCCAATCAGTTGGGGAAGGATTGGCATACGCTTTCGGCATCGGTCTGTCTGCATTCCTGCTAACTAATATTCATCACATTTACTTTTATCAACTGCAACGGATCGGTTGGCATATGAGAGCGGCTGCCTGTGCAATTATGTTCAAAAAGGTTTGAATAACATGAAAAAATAAATGTACCATATCCAGCAGTTACTTCATGTCTTTCTTTACTCTTTAGACTTTGCTGTTGAGCCAAAAGTCGATTGGACAAACTACAACCGGGCATATAGTGAACCTAAGTGCTACTGATGTTATAAGATTCGATCTAGTGAGTGTACATTGATTATTGAGATTACTCCACCTGATTCAGTAGTGGACGCGAATGCAATAACTGGTCTGCAGGTTCCAAAGTTCCTATGCGAACACCAGGGTCGGATTAATCTGATGCGGGGCCCTTGGCAAAGTTTATTTACGATGTCCACAACACGTACTGTAATTTATGGTTATTAGACCGCGGGTGATTTAAGAAAATCATTTTTTTTAAATAGCTATAAGAAGAACTATGCAATATATGCGTAACTCGCTTAACAAAACAAGCTGTGTAGTTGATAACTGGATTACGGCCCTGTCACCCGATAAAAACGGAAAACGACAGATCCATAATCCATAATAAAATAAAACTATAATTGGATGCAGTTTCCTATATTCATCAATTACATTTGGATCTACCCGTTACAATGGATTGTGATTTGCGCAATTCTATGGCCATATGTTGGCATCGCGATTCTCGCAGGATTCGGTATCATGTTTCTAAACTCGGGAATACAAACCATGTGTGGTGGTGCGTTTGGAAAATTAAGGTAAGCAACAATTTGTGGTTTATCCAGATTTCTTTAGTAATTAACTCTGCAATAATTATGTTTTATTAAATCTAAGAAACGCAACGGCTTTGAAAACGGATAATAGAATCCGACTCATGAACGAAATTATTGCAGGAATGAGAACAATAAAATTGTATACCTGGGAAAAGCCATTTGCCAAGATAGTGTCAACGTTACGTCGGTATTTAGACTTAAATTCAATTTAAGTGTTTTGTTGATTGCTGTGATTTAGTTCAGTTGAATCGAGTCAAGTCAATTGGAGTAAATAACGATTCCGACACGATGGATTACAATAGCGGTTAAGAGTTAAGTTAATTAGTTCACGTTACATATTTATTCAGAAAAGAAGCTAACACAATATTGATGTCATCCATGCTGAGGGCTGCTATGACAACAATCGTTCATTTCCAGGATAAAATTCTGACGTTCTGTACAGTTGTTGTTCACGTTTACTTGACTGGTGAAATAAAAACTTCAACAGTAAGGAACACTTGATTAAATTGATATAACTCAACCTATTCTCATTAATCTATTCAATGTTACACCAGGTGGTTTTTGTGCTTGCTATGTTCAACACCATTCGACTGGGATCCGCATTTTTTGCAATGGGTATTGAAAAAACTTGGGAATCGACAATTTCCTGCAAAAGAATCGAGGTAAGTATTTCATTTTTTGTCCGTACATGGAACAACTTTTATGAAACATTAGATTTACTCTTTTACGAAATCCTCATGAACGAAAATTCTCGCGAAGACGTATCTTTTGTTGGATGAAACTTCACAAAAGCCCGTCAAGGATGAAAAAAATACGAGACCTGGCGGTGAATCATATGTTGATCTGAAAAACTTTTCGGGCAGATGGGCAACGGTCAGTAAAAAAGGCATCGTTGCAAATAAATCGTTGCCGATAATGATATTTTTATATCCTATATATGTTACCATGTTAACAGGATGATGAAAATACTAACAGTACTGTAACTCTACAAGATATAACTGCCCATGTAGAAACCGGGAAGTTACTTGCTGTGATTGGTCCTGTTGGTTCAGGAAAAGTATGCAGTAAATAAATCAGAATGATGATTTTATGTTCATACTGATCAACAATCTCTTCGTTTCAGTCATCACTTTTGAACGCTATTTTGGGAGAACTACCAAAAATATCCGGAGAACTTCATGTTGATGGAAAAATATCTTTTGCAAATCAAGTGCCTTGGGTATTTTCAGGAAGCGTGCTTGAAAATATTGTGTTTGGAGAAGAGTACGACCCAGTGTGGTATCAAAAAGTGATCAGGGCATGTGCTTTGTTGAAGGTAACGAAGTCGCTATTTTCTCCAAATTATACACTTCATCGTAATTATCGTTTCTGGAAGCTCTATCTTTCAACTGACTGCAATTTTTGGCCACTGGGAAGACACAAGATGATATACGACTTGCTATTAAAACCCATTTCTGACAGGGTGTTCACCTATTATTGTTAGAATGATTGGGATACACCTATGAATACCACTGACAACTAATTAATAATGAACGGCAGACATCTGCTAACTCTGCATGTGTTCTTTCCAAGTTGCCATTACTAAAATTTCATCCCCAAATCGTTACAGGATATCAGCTCGCTACCCAGTAAAGATCAAACCTTAGTTGGAGAACGTGGTGTTAGCTTGAGCGGTGGACAAAAAGCTCGAGTTAATCTTGCCAGAGCTGTTTATCGCAAGAATTCTAATATCTATATGTTGGATGATCCATTGAGTGCAGTTGATACTGCTGTTGGAAAGTTTATTTTCGAGCATTGCATTAGTGGATTGCTGAAAGATAAGGTGATAATTAGACTACAGTATACAGGCATTCCCAACTTACGAACAACCCAACTCTATAAGTCAATTAATTCGTCCATATTACCTTAAAATTCCCTTTGATTCGCTGAAACACGAACCGGGCATCGCATTGGAATCAACCTTGTTGCTATCAACGAATGTTCGTAAGTCGCGGAGTGTTTGTAAAATGCTAGTACACTACGTATTGCGCACTACTGTATAAATAATATCCGACGTATACAGGTTGTGATCCTTGTAACACATCAACTCCAAATGCTTAAATCAGCTGATGAAATACTTATTCTCAAGAATGTAAGTATTGTTAGAATTAATTTGACAGATGATTTTCAATCTACTTCATCTACTTGCGACATGAAATTGCTTCCCAGGGAAAATTAGCCAACCGCGGTACTTATGATCAGCTGCAAGCCGAAGGAACTGACTTTGCTTCCTTGCTTAAAAAGAGAGAGGAAGAGTCGGGAGAAAAAGATGTTGAAACTAGTTCGACTGGTATTATGCATTTACTTATACGAGTAGTGTTACATTAATGAATCGTGATAGAATGGTTCGAGTCGGAATAGAATCCACCAGGCTAGGCTAGCCTTTGGATTAGTTTCCAGTTTCATAGTTTTCATTATTTACTATTCTTACTTATTTTACTAGTTATCTCACAATTCATATCACAGAAATCAAGATTGCATACTTTAGAGATTTTGTGTCAAGTATACTAATATAAGGGTGGGTAGCGTTTAACTCGGTCTACTTATTCGTAAACACTGTTTCCGATCTGATATGCCCAACATTCGAAGGTCTGTATAACAATCTTTATCTTCACAGTTTTTGAAAGATCATCAAGTAAATATGGAAGTCGAAAATCCTTCACACATGTTCGAGCATCTCGTTCATCAACGCTTTCATTTGAATGCCCTACTTACGTAATGTTTTCTGTTTATTGATTTTTGAATTCTTTATCATTACGTATATATATATATCAAATATCTATTTCGTACAGAACGAAATGGATGCTGTTCATGAACCAGAAGAATTAAAGGAGCATGGAAGCGTGACATGGGGCGTTTACAAGCAATATATATCCCTGACAACTAATGTTTTTGTTGGAATTCTTTATGTATTGCTGTCTGTCGGCTCCCATGTCGGCGTTATTATGACTGATTGGTGGCTCTCTTACTGGTTAGTTCGAACGCACGGGCGTAATCAGATTACAGTTATTCAGTAATGTTGTAATGTTATTATTTCTATTTATGACATTAGGTCGTCAATGGGTCGACCATCTGCCAATGAGACGACTGAAGAAATGACCAATTCATCAACCGCTCTCAATACTATTCAACCAGACTTATCTACTCTCGATCATGGATATTACGTAAGGATTTACGCAGGTATTTAACCACATTCGAAGGCTTATTTGCACGAATAAATAACGATTTAAAAATACACAAATCACAAATAATTGAAAATGCTCAATAAAGCAAAAGATATTCATCCTTCTGATAATTCTCGACTCAATAGAACAGCTGTTCACATTGTACTCATGCTTGCCCGTATCGGTGTAGTTTGCCGTCAATTTTTGAATAAGGAGAATATTCATCTTTGTGCACAATAGTAGAAATCGGAATTCAACCTAGCCCACACAAACAGTGCCGGATTAGGGCTCTGCTGGCCCTAAGGCACATTTTGATAGGTGGCCTGAAACTACAGATATTTTGGGTTCACCGATAAAAAGACGTAAGCCTTCGAGGAAAAACGCGTAAATGCAGAAGCATGCCATTTATTTACATAAAATAGAAGAAAGCATTTTTGTCATCACCTGATGATTATCAAGTTTTTTGTGGCGTGGATTTTTGGCTCTGGCACTGCATATAAGTGTTTCTGAAAAGGGAATTAAAATATCATAATAATGCGTTGTCCGATTCGTAGGAAAGTAATTGATAATTTCTGTAGTTATATCTGTATATTAAAAAAAAACTCTACCTCTTCATAGGAATACTGTTTGGCACTATGGGGTTACTGTTGATTCGCTGTATGCTACATTTCTACATGTTTGTGACGTCTGGAATCCACATGCACAAGAAAATGTTTCGAGCCATTCTCAGAGCACCTATGCGATTCTTTGATACAAATCCTGTGGGTACGAAAACATAATGATATTGATTCATGAAATTAGTAATGATATGAAAATTAACAGTTAAGTTTTTAGTATGCTGTTCTAGTTATATCCTACTGATATTCAGGTCGAGTGTTAAATCGATTCTCCAAAGACATGGGACAAATTGATGAATTGTTGCCTTATGCTTTATACGACTTCTTCCACGTAAGTATTTGTTCCATTTCCCGCCAGGGTGGTGCTAGCCTTAAATGAGTTTTAATCCGAACGTGACAAGAGCATATAGCGCTTCCCCATTAAACGTATTAAATTGTCCACGTTCCACGTAATTGACGGCTAAACTCTTGCCATTCTTCTATGGTTCAACTGTCTGATGGGACATAGTTCCGTCATTCGAACTTTTTATGGCGGTGGCTTAAGGTCATTAGGTCCACCGAAATGTCTGTGATACATAAAGAAACTTTAAAATACATTTACAGATTTTCTTACTGATATTGAGTTTCATGGTATTCTTTTCTATCGTCAACCCATTTATCCTGATATTGCTGGTTCCCGCAACCATTTACTTTTTCTGGATTAGACGTTACTATCTGAGAACTTCAAGAGACATAAAGCGACTTGAGGGCACGAGTAAGTGTCAATTATCATTTATTCCCCTTTCTTCAAATAGAGACTCTAATATAGACTCCCTGTGATCTTAGCACGAAGCCCAGTATTCAGTTTACTCTCAACAACGATACAAGGCTTGACTACAATCCGATCATTTGGCGTCCAAGATCGATTTACAGAGAATTTCCACCAATATCAAGATCTTCATAGTTGTACGTTTTACCAATTCTGAGATACTGATTCGCTATCACTGTACTGTTGTTTTTTAAATTATCTGAATGCTTGATGCTGGATACCCCGGCGCACTCAATGTAACAATCAGTTTACTTATTTCTTATCTATTATTTCAGCATCCTGGTTCCTGTTTTTGTCCGGAGGCCGTTGGTTGGGATATCGACTGGACTTTTTAGTGTCATTATTCTCTTTAGTTATCGGAGTAACATCTGTGTTGTTAGTTAACTTCATCCCGACACAACCTGGGTTTATCGGACTCTCTCTCGTTTACGCTACATCCATGCTTGGCCTGGTTCAGTGGGGTGTAAGACAGAGTGCTGAAGTGGAAAACCACGTAAAACTATAAAAGAAGAAAATTCATGTATTGACTAATATAGGCAACTGATAAGCTGTTAAATATTTTAGATGACCTCGGTTGAACGAGTTCAGCAGTATTACCGACTGCCACCAGAAGCCCTAGATGAAGTAGAGGAGAAGAAACCTAATTCGGATTGGCCAGGCAACGGTGCTTTGAGATTTGAAAACGTTTCGTTCAGCTACTATGAAGATGGGCCGATTGTGCTGAAAAATGTTAGTTTTCATATCAATGGAAAAGAAAAGGTAAAAATGTACTATGGAAATACAAGGAAACTAAAGCAAAAACACCACATTATAAATCCCTCACTTAACGTTATCGCCAGTTATTTTAATTAAAAAGAGACCGTCCGCGGCATCCGCTGTATTACTATTGTTCATTCAAAGCATCACATTTACTACTTTTCGCGTTTACCTCGCATTTCTTGGTGAATGCCAATTGTTTATATTTTATCAGATCGGCATAGTGGGACGAACCGGAGCTGGAAAAAGTTCAATCATCTCGGCCTTGTTTCGATTAGTTGAACTTAGAGAAGGAGAGATCTACATCGATGAAGTTCCGATAACTCCCCTTGGTCTTAATGACTTAAGACCAACATTGTCTATAATTCCCCAGGTACATTTTTCCACGGATATTTACCTGGCCTATTACTTAGACATAACCGGTTTTTCTCCGGCGATGACTATAATATACACATTTAGATTGATAGATTTTATATAAATAGGGTTTATTAAAGACTAGGAAAATTTCATACCTCCATGAAAATGCAGTCTTTCTTCTTTCAGGATCCAGTATTGTTCACGGGAACAATGAGATATAACCTGGATCCATTTAGTAAGTTTGCAGACGAAGATTTATGGAACGCTTTAGAACAAGTCCAACTGAAAGAAACTGTTGAATCTCTGCCTTTGAAATTGAATACTGAACTGGCGGAATCGGGCTCCAACTTTAGCGTCGGGCAGAGGCAACTTGTGTGTTTGGCAAGAGCTGTTTTAAGGAAAAGCAAAATTCTGGTTATAGACGAAGCGACCGCTAACGTTGACCTCAGAACCGACCGACTGATTCAATTGACGATTCGTGAGAAATTTGAAAACTGTACCGTGCTAACAATAGCACACAGATTGGATACGATAATTGATTCTGACAGAGTAATTGTAAGTATTCGAAAATACGAGCTTCATTGGTTTTGAATTGCATTGAGACAAAAATCCTTACTCTGATAGTTTCTATGTATAATATAGGTGCTTGACCAGGGACATTTGAAAGAGTTCGACGAACCACAAAATCTCCTTCAAAATCCGAGGAGTTACTTCAGTAAATTGGTCAATTTGGCTGGAGTAGTAGAATCTAAAGAGCTGCGAATAATGGCAGAATCTGTACAAAGATATCCATAACCTTTATAAATGAACACGCTGAAATAGACTGCTGAAGATATACCTCATGCTACGCAATGCTTTACTCGAGTTACGAAACTTAATATAATCTTTATCAACAACCAACATAATCCGTCATTTTAACGGTGCGCCAACGTGGAACAGAAAATGTTGAAATTTTCGAGTGATCACGCTCTCGGTCTGCTGACAATTTATCAGTATTTACTTACACGTACACTGAAGACTTTGTGTCATGTCTAGACTTAATTTACTGGTACAGACATCGAGATCGACATTATTACTACATATATCCAAAATCATGGAATACAGCGCTAGTAATCAAAGATTGCGCAATAGAGAAGTATTCACAAGTCGAGGAACGGATTGATTATTTGTAATACTGCCATACTGCCATACTGCCATACTGCCATANAGATAAATCATTTATTGTGATAAAGAACGGATAACCGCTGAAACTGTTACCACTGCTTGCCTGCAAGAGTATGGGATAGAGTTTCTCAGTGTTATAAGGTGAGAAAAGCCTATACAGAATTAGGAGATGAATAATCCAGTTTACCGGTTGCTTCCAGGTGTTAGCATCTTCAGTCAAGAATCCCGCATACCTGTTCAGGGCATACTTTGCATCGGGATTCTGATCTACAATCATCAATCGTACATACCGATTGAGAAATGGCCAGCTGAGAGACGCATCGTTGCTTCCTTGAACAAGTCCGATAAAAATACTTGTATATCCAGATGCTGATGAATGCCCTTTAGGGTAAACCTGAAACTCATCTAGGTTAAACGGTGTAGGCAAAAAGGACGGACGGAGATATACATTCAAAGTATGAATTATAAGACAGCAATTCGATTGGATTGTTACTTACGATATTAGAATGAAAGTTGTGCATGATTGTAGAAAAACATACAGTACAGCAAATCACTGACCTGTACCACAAATGCATAGCCTTCTGACGTATAGAACGTTGGAGAAGAAACGATCGTATCACCATTTACTGCGCTATTAAGAATCGTGGTGAAATCATTGATAACGAAATACGCAGTTTCACAAGACTTATCTTGAATATTCACGTCATCAACCGCTATAACGTCATTGCTACTTGAGCCTGCTCAGGGGATAAGGGATAATATTAAGTTATAAGGGGTACAAATGCACAAATATAATTTTTTAGGAATTCGAATATACGACCTGTAGCTGCCTGGAAAACCAGTTTATACGATGAAGGAGCAGAGACCGTAACGCGAAAGAATCGCCAATAATTTGCACTGGAATCACTGAGTGTGGCTACAGGGATACCAAGATCACTCACATCGCCGGTTGCAGAGTTTATCTGTGCCACATAAATCCTGGAAAGCACCAACGATATTTTTAACTTATCAATTTATGGCAGGAATTGGGAATGCGTATATGTAATGCGCGTTTGCGGTGACCAACCCTGGGTTTTGGTCTGCACTTTGTCGAACATTCTGACAAGCAATCGTTGATAGAAAGCTACTTTAGGAATAGCAAGTAAGTTGAAAGTTTACTAACGTTAAAGAAGGTGCACTGCCAGTTGATCCTCTATATAAGTAATAGTAAAATTGAAGGCATTGAGTTGTCGTCCTACTTAACAGCCTCATGCTTCTAAATTGTGCGGTTTGGCTGGATGTCACGCCGCTTGTATCCAGAAGAATATAGCTGCCTAAAATAATGGCAGATAGATAAACGCATAATGATGCTATTATGTAAAAATGTAAAATTCAACTATTTCATTTGATATAAAAACCTTTATTCGTAATGCCATATGTTGCATCAGTCATAGGCGGACTTGCAGGTGCTGTAACAGAGGTGGACCCTATTTCATAGTGAATCCAGTCTTTATCATTGCCGCTGTAATCTTTTACATATCCACATATAGTGGCCTCCTCGAAGCTGCAATAGTAGCTGAGTAACAGCGTGTCACCTGCCGTCGACAGAAATAGGTAATCGATTGTAAGTAGCCGAATGAAGGTGAGAATAATAAGACCATGTGCTTGGGTAAGTTAAACTTACCGCATTTGTACATTCTATTGATTTTTATCGAATCGCTTTTGCTGAAAGTCGAACTTTGACCGATGACATTTTGAAATGACGAATCCTTTGTTGTTATTGTAGGATTTCCATTATTGCTGAAGAACAGAGTAGATTTATAATGATGTCGTGATGGTTTACATCACTATAATTGTACAATATTTTTTGCTATTACCTGAATGATATATCATTGTAATGCATAATCGAAATGTAGTCATACGGCTCTCTGCGTGCAGTAGCGGATGTCCACGATATTTTAAAGAAGTTGGAAATGTACGCTGTGCATAAAGAATATATGGGATATAATAGCGAACTTTTCAACAATGACTATTTCAAACGAAGAATAAATGTATTGCATGTAGTGAAACAATTTAGTCATATCATATCTACTTACTGCTATCGATATTAGCACTGTTTATGGTCACATAATCGTCCCTATCTGCCCTGGACTGTTCATGCCATATCCCAAGGGCGTGCATTAACTCATGATCGACAATACCCATCGATTCACAGCCACTTCCTATAGAGAGGGTCTGAGCGCCTGATACCCTTCCGAGGTTTGAATAACATCTAAATTCCACAAACGAATGATGAGTGTGACATATACAGACAAAAAACGTCGATGCAGAGCATTTTTACCCATCTAACGGTTCGATGACAACGTAATCAGATTCGGTAGTTCTTGTGACAAAGTTGATGCAAGTGCGAAGTTTGAAATCTTCGATGGAAAGTTGAATTGCAGACCTTGCCTGGAAATATAGACTTTTATGTAAGTAAGGAACCGTTCACAAAGAGAATGAAATAATTCTAGAATATAGGATTCTTAGGTTAGATAGTTAGGAATTTAGAAAGTTATCATAACTAGAAATAGATATGATATATACAACCGTGTATGATAAATCTGCAGATAGCGAAATCGGAATATTTGTCGAAGTCCAATGATATGATTGATCCAGAATAGTGTTTCGCCCTCGTTTAGGAAGAATATCTCCGTTCTGGAGGCCGAGCTTTGACGCAACTCCTAATAAAATCGATTTAAGATTTTCATCTTTCTAATAATCAAGTTAATATCAACTCCTTTACTTCTGTTTATCTTGAAAATATCGTCATCTTTCTCTAATATTTGGTAGGATTCCCATCTTCTCACGTCAGACTTTATACACGAGAGAGAGAGTCCACAGACATGAAAATAAATCTGAAACTGGGCAAAGATTTTACATGTGATAGTATCTCTGATATACAAAGATAGAGACCAGGGCATCCTTCATCTACTAGGTCCCCCTATTAACCTTCGACACACAGAAGCGCCAACAAGTGGGGTATAGCATCAGCTTCAAATACTCAGCAATTATAACATTATTGTACTGCTTTTATTAACTCACCGATAAAAGCAGGAAAAAATAAGTAAAGATGTATTCCATCTCTAGAATTTTTCCAATTCTGCCACTGTCAACTACTTGTAAATAGGCCTGCTTTTCTGTCAATATTAAAGTTAAATATCTTATTGAAGTAAGATTTACAGATTACAACTGAAGCCTACTTAAATCTCTCCTTTACAGGATTCACTTGAATGATGCGAATATTTATTGTCTGCCTTCTTATATTATATTATGCCTTCTGTATTCTTTCTATTGTGTTATTGGCCCCCATTGTGCTCTGGTTTGCTGTATCACTGTTATGTCAATGAGTTTCGAAAACACGTCGTCTAGCTCGAAGAATATTCGTTCTTTCTATTTTTAAACAATAGTTTTGTGGTATAATATTACATAGCTATTGAGAAAGCGTTCCAACTTTTTCTGTTATTTGTCTGTTTGAAACCCCTGGCATAGAAACCAAATTCCATATTCTAATATTTGTCTTGATACGACTTTCGGTAACATAAGTTGCAGAAGAATAAAATTTGCCAGTTATTTTTATTTCCATGGAAAAGATAGGAATACAGCAGGAAATCGTATAACTTGCACCGAGAGTCCAAGACTTATTCTGGCCAGGATAAATTAGATGGATCCCATTAGAAGTAGCTGCAAAGAATAAAATTTAGATAATACGAAAGATAACGTATATACTTATATCTCGAGTACTAGTTCACAAATATATATGTTCAGTAATAGTTTACTTACCCTTTGCGTACATATTCGCAAGAGTTTCCACATCTATTTGGGCAACAAATTCGACCACCTGGGCAATCATAATCTCCTTTGCAGAAATTACCACATTTTAGAAGTGGGCTGTATGTCGTAGGACATCCTCGATCTGGCGTTTCTGTCACGAATGAGAAAATGGTAAACTCTGGCTCAACTGCAGACAACTGATCTACTGTTGTACATTACATTTTCCACTTACTTTTGCAGTTCCTGGAGGACAGTATAATATCGCCCAAACGAAACGTGCTGGTGCAACTACACGTGTCAGCAACACACTTTGCATACGGATAAGCCGGGCATTTGGCAGACTTACATGGGCTTATTAAACATCTAACCGGTGCGAGGCCATTTTTGCACCTTTCTGTAGAAATAAATTAAATCGTACGTTATTGCAAAGACTGATCAAGAAAATATTACAATACACAATCTATTCACGGACGTAGACAGCCGAATCCATCTCCTGTGTATCCTGATTTGCAAGCACATTTGTATCCTCCCTTCTTGTCCAATGTAGTACAAGTCGCATGTGTGTGACATGGATTGCTCCGGCAACCATCAATATCTGTGTACAGAAATAGGTATTCAGATTCTGATTCTATTTAATAGTAGATAACTTTTCGAATATTCACCGTAAAAATCTTTTACATTTAAGTTTAGTTGGTGAATTCGCAATGAAATCTACTTGATATTAATAATCTATTTACCATAACAACTATCTGTAGGAATTGCAATGTCGAACTCGTGTATCCACATTACTCTGCATCCACAATGGATTGGATTGCATACAGCAAGTGGGTAAGCGGGACACGTTTTGCCTTTGCATGGATCATCGCATCTTATTTGTCCTGGACACTCTCCTGCATAATAAATTTATGAATAAATGTCCTGCAACTGGCAAATTCGTTTCTTAATTTACAGTATACAATTGAAAAAATTGATGAAACAATGCGAACAACCTTTACATGATTTCCCGTCTCCTATGTATCCTTTATTGCAAGTACATTTGTAACCACCATTTTTATCCAATCTACTGCAAGTTGCATCAGCGTGACATGGTCTGTTACGGCATCCATCAATAGAAACTGTGCGGGAATATAAGAAAATTCAAAACACCGTCTCTGCAAAGAACTACTACACAGGTAAAACTACTACACATAATTCTGCTTTTACAACACTTTGGTAATATTTTCAAACAAAATTCTACTTATTGAATGATAGCTAAGCTAAAAAATATCTTGCAAAAGTAAACACACGACCATGCTGGTAAATATATCTTTAGTACGGTTTACTGTAACATACCACGACACCTGCCATAGGGAATAGCTATGTCGCCTTCTTGAACAAACATGAACGTACATCCACAAGGAATAGGATTACATTTGGCTTTTGGATATGCAGGGCAAGTTTTTCCTTTGCACGGATCGGCGCAATTGATTTTTCCGGGAGGACACCCTGAAAAACAAATTGAACGAGATTTATTTTAGGAATTATTATTTATTATTATTAGCATTTCAGCGCAAAATTAAGTTCGCAATTACTGACCCAATGTACATCTATACCCATCTCCAACATAGCCAGGCGCGCAGACGCATTTGTATCCTCCGGCTTGGGTAATGCATACTCCGTGCTTATGACATGGTTTAGCCTTACATCCAGCTGCGAAGTAAAAAATCATGAAAATAAAAGGAATATCCGATTTCTTCACGTGGTTGAAATAACACGATCTTGATACAGTATCAATAATGTGGTTAATAATCGGGCTGGTACGAGGTGACACGACATTTGCAGTAAAAATAAACCTGACATCAAAAATTCAGTGTGATTGATAAGATTATCTCAGAATCTCCACGTTAATCTCCTCAGGTTTAAGTGATTATTCGTGATAGAGATGATTTTTCAATGTCTTAAATCCCGATTTGCAGCTTAAACGATTATATAGAGAAATTGCATATTTTTTATGATATAGACTTAAGTCGATCTTGAGTATAGCACGGCAAAATTACAGACAAGAATCCAGTAAAGTAATTCTCGGAATGATCCTTTTGTATATTTGCAGGCGGGAGTATATAGGCTAAGGCGACCCTCGCCAGTATGTACTGTATGCTGGCTACAGGTATATCGAGGTAACTCTTCTAGCACAGAAAAATTGCTTACCATCGCAAGCACTTGGTGGGATCGCTATATCTCCTTCGACAATGTACGTTGCAGTACATGTACAATAATCGGCAAAGCATTCGGCCTCAGGGTAGGCCGGACAACTGGTACACGGGTCAACGTAACACTGAGGCGGTGATGCATTGCCAGGACATATTACTGAAATGAAAGTTTGTATGGGTTGTCATACTACGAGGTATATGAACATCACTTATAATATTTTTTACTGCTTTTTTGTTAGGTATTATTTCATATTTATTGTCTACTTAATCGTTATGTTGCTTTTGAATCACAATACGCATCGGTTAAGGTAGTTCCTATTTAGTGGTTTCAGTGTATTTTCTCACTGGTGTATATGGGAGCTGCATTATTAAACTCGTATCATATAGGATTTTAGATTTCGATGAGCGTTAGTGATATATCCCTGTTTGAAATAATTTACGATATCACTGATCCTTACCTTAACCCAAAAAGGTTCCCAACATTATTTTCATTATTATCCGTCATGTACCAATCCACGCAGTCGTTTATTATTATCATACAGTGAAAACAAATCACATGAAATATCTTCACGAGTCGTTCAGATAGACTGGGCGTGCCGGAGTCGGCCTTGGGATGGTAAGTTGACAAAGTTAAACTTTCAGTTAATATGAGTTTATCAATTAATATCATCAAATAAATTAATATCATAACATTAAAGCACTTAACGAGGATGAATTTGGCGTAGCAGTTAACTGAATAGAAAGTTACCTTGGCAATTAGGATGACTTCCCGTAAGTTTAGGTTTTCCTGAACGAACCACACATCGACGACGGGAAGAACCAATTCTCTTATATCCTGTGTTGCAAGTATATTCAACAGTCTTTCCGATTGCGATGTATCTCGAATTCGGCTTGAAATAACCGTTCTGAAAGCTTTGAGGAACTTCGCACATAGGATCAGCTAGAAAATCAACAGATAAAAGATCGTTCAGCAACAAGTTACCGTAGTCGATTGACATTCTAATTTCAGCAACTGTACACTTACAGCAAGCGAGACGGTCTAATTTCTTTCCTTGGTAATAAAAAATAGCCCTACAGCCACCACAGTAACTATCTACGCATATAGCGTCTGGATACTTTGCGCACTTAGTTACATCACATGGTCGAGCAAAACATCTTGCAACTGGAGTGCCCGGTGGGCACGGTACTGTTAAAAAATAATTCACACTGTTCAGTATTAAAATACAGTAATGTAAATTGTCATTAAAGTAATTTTCCCACTTGAGCAATCGACGTCTTTTCCGTTCTTATCAACAAACTTGTGAGAGCAAGCGTTTCCACAATGGTTGACCACGCATTTTGCCGTTGGATATGCCGGGCAAATTTTTCTGTTACAATATGATCCGGAACACAGGTTGTATTTTGAACCATCTTTACAAAGTCCTGCAATTGAAAAAGTTGACAAATTGCTGTTTCTTTGAACTTATAATTAAATTCTCAGCATGTCTCTGCAACACCCGCTAGTGAAGTTCCAAAAAAATGGAACGCAGTCATTTTGGTAATTAAGAGATTATCGAACTTGATTTGTGTTTTTGAGCTGTTGTTAAGTTGTCCGAAAGATGAGTGTCAGATGGTTGGACAGGAGGGGGAATATCGATTTTTGCCATAATTGCTTTTTGCCTTCGATACACCACTGACTTTAGGGCATAGCAACAGCCGCATAGGTATCAATATGTAGCAAAGATTCTTATACTGAATATAGATGAAAGAGTAAATAGTGTAATCACCGCAGTCTTCATTGGAAAGGCTTTTTCCTTTGGCATCAAAATACAGATGTTTGCAAGTATTTGGAGCACAGTGCTGAAGAATACACTTGGCGCCTTTGTGTCGAGGACAGATGCATGGATTGGGGAAAAAGCAGTCAGTATAGGGTGCGCAACTATCAGCTGGCAAAACATATCACACTACTAGTTATTTTTACCAAACACGTTTGTTTTAAATAACCGTTCATCGACGTAGAAATATAATACCTATGGCCACATCATAAAACTTATACTACTCACATTTTGGCGTGCAATCGTAGTCGGACAATATGCGTCCCGCAAGATAAAACTCAGCGTTGCAGCCTCCGCAATAATTTGCTCTGCACTTGGCAAGAGGTTCGGCCGGGCAACTTGCCACATTGCACGGATTCACTTTGCAGCTATGAATTGTCAGATACGATGGACATGGAGGTGATGGAGCTGAAGAATAAAAATCCGGGTTGATACATTTCTACATATTTTGAAAACCGTTCTATGTAATCGTTCCTAAGTCCGAAATGTACATCACTCACTTGGCTGATTACAATCCCTTATCGACAAATCTTTCAAAGGAGTGTAATACTGCGGTTCACATTTCACGTATTTCCCACATGTTTTTGGTCGGCATTTTGCATAGGGGTAAGCCGGGCAATTGGGTTTGTCACACGGATTTCCACCTAAACAACAACCTTGTCGGTATGTCGGTATCGGTTTAATGAACGGTGGGCTGGTTGAGCATGCTAAATCAGCAGCCAGCAGAATGGCCACTGCTAGGAAAAAGTTAGTCATAGTCTTTCAATGCTGCAAGAAAATGTTAATAATAGTAAAAATTAACTAGTGATGCAAAAACCAATTAGAACATTGGAACAGTATGCATAAAATGACTACAGAACGCCAGTCAAACCCAAAAGTTGATGAGTTTATATTTTTGTAAGAATTTCATAATTTGAAGCGTGCATAATGATATTCACTTCTCGCTGATACTACCAAGACTGTATTGAAAGTTTGGTTCCAGAGATCCAAATTGACTTAACAAATTGTGGACTAGATTTAAGAACCGGCTATAGTTTCCACCGACCAACAATTTCAACGAGGCGTTAGGGGGATGGAGACAGGAGTTCCGGGGACAGCATCTTTTATCTAGCACAGCGGTCCCAGACCACTGGGCATTGCTAAAATGTTCTCGCGACAAGTCACCAGAAACCTATATTCACGCAGCCTCGCAAACGTATCAAATTGCAGTTCTGATATATTTACTATCAATATCCACGTCTGCAGCGAAACAATACATGTACAGCAACATGACTGCTAGAACTGTACTGTACCTTCTCGTCAGACTGAAGAAGTTTATATATTACTTCGTAAAGGACGTGACGTAAAGGAGTGCCTACAGGCGAATCAAACTTATTTGGAAAGATTGACGAGAACCGAGGCATCGTTTTTAAGCAGATATAATCCTACTGACAACTCGATCTGAAATGTTTAGATTGACGTTAATTAAATAAAACCATTTCGTCCGACGATGATCGAATTAAGATGCTCGGTTAGATCGTTTGCAATGTCTATAAATTGTCTCGTGTTGTTGTGACGAGAATGTAATGAAGACCTGAGGCTGTGAAACGTCCGTTTTTTTTCGTGAAGTTAATCATGTCCAGTACGGCACCTCAACGCCCTATGATGCTGAGCGCTAAAACATGATACAGCTTATTCTAGCACATTTCAGCACATATTCGCCCGAAACCATGATTCATGTTGTTATTAATTTATGCTGTGGTAAAATATGTGAGTCATTATTATATATATGTGAATAGAAATAGATATATTTAATATCATCGTGGTAAACACGATGTGGAATTTATAATATCTAGCCTCCGCCGTGTTTACGAACAACTAAAGGGCACTACCCAGACCACATACCTCCGCGGTGGACCAAATAGTCATAACTGGGGCTGGGAGTGTGGCTCATCGCAGGCCAGTCTTTGATTCTTCTGTTTACTTGAGTGCATTGTATAAACAAAAAAGGCACCGAAACGCCTGAGTCTCAGCAATGATGATGGTGACTTTAATATAATGGTAACTTTCAAGGATCATCATATCATATCTGCTACTACATCAGTGAGATGACATCTTCGTAAAGCTTACTAGCACCATCTGGTCTTCTCAAAAACAAGAACAATCATGGTAAATATAGAATTTTTATGTCACTAGTGCCACGTTACAAGTTCGTTCAGACACTGAGGTCGTTGATTCCGACCGATCCGATTCGAATCTAACAGCTACAATTCCATAAAATTTCAGGAAAATTAGCTTCTAACTTTCTCTTCAAATACCATAATTCAAAATCACAATTTATAAAGAATTGAATTACCACTGTGCCTTGCAGTTTTATGATACATGTCTAGAACATGCTGCTTAGGGTTGTTCTTTTTGTTCCATGATCTACGGTTGATAATTCTTGTGAAGAAAAGTACGATAGAACAATTTACAGACCTGAAGTTTCACTTCACCTACAAATGGTGTTACTTGATTTATTTTCCTTGTTTTTAATTACTATGTTCTGTATTACCATCATAACATCATGCTGATTCTGCAATTTCGTTTTGAGGAGCGAGCAGAACCGAGTAAAGGGAAGTACATTGACTCAGAGAAAGAAATCGGAGAGAAATTTTGAGTGATTTGGGATCAATAGTACTGAAGATAAATCACTTTTAAGAATATTTAGAGCGCTTTGCAAATTTAATGCTATAGTGATAACGATTGACAAAACTAATTCAATTATTAATTCGTGAATATTTTAAGAAAAAATCTGCCGTGGCTGTACGAAAATTATACGATACTTCAATCACATGAGAGCTATTCATCGATCGCTTAGAGTTTCTCCGGTAAACCAGTAAATGCCTGGTTCTGGGCGCTCGAGTAACTTGGTGGATTCTCTGGAAATGGCATAGTGGATTCTCTGGCACTGTTGTTGTGCCTGAAAATGGAGGAATTCTTTTGAATACATACGGTCGGCATTCACTTAGATAAAAGTTTACAATATTTCACATACACTGAGATTTTGTTGGCCATTATCTTAAGTTTTCCTTTGTATGACTCCTTGACAAAGTACAGAACTAACGACATCACGATCAAGACAAAGAGAGAGCATCCGATTGCTATTCCGGCAGCTGCAACAGAAGATATCATGTTGTCGCTATCGTCATTTTCGTTTTCGTCATGATGATGATTTTCGTCATGATCATTATCATGATCATTGTCATCTTCATCGCCATGATCATTGTCATCTTTATCGTCATCTTTGTCAAGATCTTTTGTAGCAGCTTCCTCATAATTCATTGACCTCTGTTCTCCCCTGGTGAAGTTTCCAGAACAGACGGTGTTTTCCACCCAGTTCATATCTGTCAAATGTATAATTAAAGAATTTGGAATTCAATTCCAAAAAATGTCACAATCTGTTCAGCCAATTATTTCGATCTTACCCTTAATCAGAACTGAAAACATTACAGAATCATGCTTAATGTAGTTATGTGTGTTGAGCAAGTCATCAATCTTCATGAAGTTTCGATAACCGTATGTACCAGAGCCTTCGGGCTATAGAAAACAGCAAAAATATCATGAGAATATAAAAATGATTTTCACCAGCAAACTGCTTACATCAGTTGGTTTATTCCAGAGGTCACCTCCTGCTGCCTGTGTGGTTAGAAATTCGGCATATTTGTTTAATGAATAAAGAGGATTGTTGCTTTGATCAACTACCATCATTCTGATATATCGATTACAGAATGGCCATTGCAAAGTGTCATCATTTTCACCTTGGACGAGGCCGAAATACATTCCCATATAACCACTGGTTGATGTTGAAGTCCCTGCTGGATAGATCTGGTAACGTGAATATAGAAAAACGAACCATGAATATTTGTAATAACGTTCGTTCAGCCGATTTTTTATATGTGGAAAGATAAGTCTAGTTGTTGAGAAATATTCCGTTCCGTTTTCTTAGAATGATGACACGTGCTCTACAAATGGTTGACTACGTAACTCAAATTCCATAGTAAGAAATTCGCCTTTCTATTTAGCAGGAATTTGTGACATAAATGGAACCCCGAATTTACCGTTGATAAAATTAAGTTGAGTTTTACTTGTAGCCTTAGTAAGATTACCTTAACTCTGAATGCATACCCATCGTCCGTATACATAGTTGGACTGTAGATGACAGTTTCATCAGGCACTGCGCTTGCTAATATGGCTGTGAAGTCAGGAACCACAAAATATCCGGTCTCACATGGCTTATCTTGAACGCTGACGTCATCTATGGCAATAACGTCATCGCTAAATCCGCCGGTTTTAGCGTTGAACACGATTCTGTATGCGTCAGTTGCTTGTATGGTCATTCGTTGAATGTTCCAGTGATCTTCGTAGTCCTCATCAAAAGTAGCCAGTGGTGAGCTCTCACTTATCAAGTCGCCAGTAACTTGGTCAATATTTCCAATATGCACACTTTTAAAGTAAATCAAAGAAAATGATATTGTACGATATTTGAGTGTCTATTGCTCGCGTATAATCATTACACGATAAGTAATATTTGCATACGAGAACGCGGCCTGGCTTCCAACTTCTCTGTCGAGATAATAAGAAAACTGCAGGCATTGTACCTCGCTTTTGGTTCTGAATCGCATAGTGTACATTTTTCCAATATCTCCAACCGTCTTATCGCTGGTATCAACCATCATGTAACTCCCTATCATGTGGAAATAAAATATGTAACGTATGAAGCACTGGCTTCCCAGATGGACGAACTATACCTATGTTCGAGGTATCAACCGTTGCATCGATAATTGGGGCAGTAGAGGGCGCTTGAACACTTTTATCTCCAATTTTGTATCGGAACCAATCAATGTCGTCATCATAATTCTGAGCAAAACCGCAAACTGATTCCTCTTCAAAGTTACAATTGTAACTGAACAGTAAAGTATCACCTGTAATGTGCAAGTCGATTAAAATGGTGACTATCGTACCAGACTGTCATTCACAACATTCAAAAAATACGGTTCAATCTATCTTACTGCAGTTGTACATTCTGTTGATCTTTGTTGAATCTCCGCGACTGAAAGTTAATCTTTGACCTATGACGTCTTGGAAAGCAGGGTCGAGTGTCACGATGGTTGGATCACCGGAAATGCTTAACATTGCAATAGATATAAATATATTCATTAGGAACAGGTAATTAGGTAGCCCTCGTTTCACGCCGGCGTTCCGTTTCTGAAACGGCGACGTGAAGCGGAACCATTATATAATATGAACAGATAAGGCAGATCTTTACAGATTTCCAGCTACCTGAAAGAAGTATCGCCGTAATGCATGATGGAATTGTAATCGTATGCTACACGGCGAGCAGCAGTTGTCTCCCAATCATAATTGTTAAAATTATTTTCGTAGCCTGTTGGAAATGTAATATATTATTCAATGTGTGACACCAACTTTTCTACTTTATCTTGTCATCGTAAACTTACCGGATTGTATGTTACTCCATTCGATTTTTACGTAATCATCTCTGTCAGCTCGAGATTGTTCATGCCATATCCCTATAGCGTGCATCATTTCATGACATACAGTCGCCATCCTTTCACACCCGTTGCCTATCGATATAGTTTGCGATCCGCCTACCATTCCTACACTCGAATAACATCTGTATTTTCGAAAAAGAAATTGTGTGGTCGTTAATGAGTAATTGAAGTGGCCAAAATAACTGAACCACATAACTCTGTGTATTAATGTGCCTTACAACAACGAGTGAGGCGCAAGCTGTATACAGAAATACCCAGCATAATGCTCAGGTACCTGAAATTGAAGCGATAAGCGAATCAGCGTTAAACGGGGTCATTCATGGATATGTGATGCCTCTCGGAATAATGTATGAACGAAGAAACCCGAGTGTATTGAAAAAATGTATGTAGAAAACGACCACATGCACTCCTATATTAATCACTAAGGATGGGAAACTGAATATATCAAATGATTCATGTTTACTGGTTTACTATTGACTGAAGACCGGTAATATTCTCTGCTCTGGTACTCAGGTTGTTTTATGCTATAGTGAAACAGCGCAAAGCAGGACTGATTTAAACAGGGTACTGATTGTATTATGTGCGATGTCGTACCCATTCAGGGTTCTGAACGATATGTAGTTTGCTTCAGTTGTCCTTTCAACGAAATCCAGGCAAGTCCGTAGTCTGTATTCCTGCCTTGCAAGCTCAATAGATCCAATTGCCTGTATTATGAGCGAATGAAATTATTGAGCAAATTAAACACAACTTAAACATTAAACTGACAATTGCGCTGTTGATATCAGATATGAATAAACTTTACAATGAATATTCTCACGTTTAGCTAAGAGGATCGGAAAAAGTGGATCATTACCTCCAAGCTGACAATTGGAGAGTACACGAATGGTACTTTGGTTGACGGCCATTGACGGTCAGTGTCACGGACAGTGTTCTTAGTCGTCACATGTGGAACTACGTCACCGTGGATCAAGCTTGGAGATGTGACGCCTGCAAGTTATCATAGCATAAATTCAGTCTATTTTTGAAACTTATGTAACTACTACTGTGACCAAATAATTATAATGATATTCACCTTTATTTATTTCAAAAATGTCTTTCACCTCCGGTGCTTCGACGATTTTCAGTTCACTCAACTTTTCGGATCGTATTTCAACTTAAGAAATTACAAGTCATAAAGTAAAGCAACATTGGTTACCTATTAACATTAACAATATTGTAGAATGTTAATTGTATATACTTACGCTTGTCGTGAAGACCATTTGGCGAGATTCGTTGACCCTGCAAGGTATAAAATCGAAAAATAAATAAATTGATGAATAAAATTTTCTACTACAGTAATTATTTTTAGAGCACGCAGTATCGAATTGTCCTTTATACACCATATGTAAACAAATACGGAATTATATCAATCCCAATTTCGACTCTAAGAGGAAAAATGCTCTGGGAGGGATTTCAGTATAAATCGTCTCCCATGCTATCCCTATATACTCATATCGTGTATTTGTGTGAGGTTTTGGAACTAGTGATTCCGTGAATTCAATACTTAACCCTAATTGCGAATAAATACCTGACAAGAACGAGACAAGACTCCCTACTTCATATTTTTAATGTAACATATATAAGGACAGTGCATACTAACTACTGAAATGTAAAAGTGGGTAAATGCTCATCTAACATTTATCCCATGGCGGTATTCAAATTATAAGTAGTATACCTACTTGACTGAGAACAGCTAAGGTAAAAAGAATAACCAGGTATTCCATTATGTAGAGTCAATGAAGTTGCTCAATCTTTTAATTCTGCGTATCTAATTAGTTCTGAAAATATCTAATATAACAACGTCAAGTCAAGTGGTCTAGTCCGATACCTATGTAATCTAGTCTTTGATAAGCAATGAACTATTGCTTCTATTGCATTGAGTCGACTAGCATATAATCTTACTGCACCATTGCAATTAAACATTCACGATACGGTAAGATAAGACCAAGTTAATAATTCTTGTATATTACCATGCATACGTGATATGGCATACTTCTCTCTTTGTTGATGCTTATCAGTAACAAGCATCACCAAAACTGTATGTTTGCAAGTGTACTTATGTACATACTTCTGTGTGTACAGTTAAGAAAGTATAACGCATTGACGTCAATCGAATAACAACAATTCCCGGTATCAAAGTTCAACAAGACAGTTTAAATAATCCGATTTGTGAAGCTTTTACACAACGTCTTCAAAAGGTCGGAGACTTCAAATTTTTTCCAGCTGTTTAAACCGGAGTAGACTTTCGATGCACTTTCTTAAATTCCGTCTTATTTTTCGCGGTTGGAAACGTGGAGAATCTTCTAGTATTATCTCCTTTGTTTTCCGTAATAGAACTCAAAAAATGTGGAGACCTGAATAGCAGAGTCACATAAAAATAGATTGTAAAGCTATTTGATAGTGAGGTATATCATTGCAAATTTCTCTATTCAAACTAAGACGCTTGCTTTTCATACCGAGTCGAGAAATCGTGTCTATGTAGCAAGCAAGCACAGTACATCTTATGTAATCTAATGAAGGAACAATTTGGGCGCGGGCTCGACCACCACTAGTAATTATTGCCTCCATAGTAATTATTACCTAGTTGCTGGTGAAGATTCTAAGTCTGGTGTGAAATATATATTCCCACCAAACCGTGAAGCTGATTGAGATTCGAGTGAAGGCCAGGATACAGCATTGTTGACAAACCTTAAACGATGAAATGATGAAACCACAAGTCCATTCAGATATAATGAATACAAACAGACGATACAAATACATATAATATTATCTCACGCCGGTGAAGTAAGATTTATATTCTTCAACTTCTTGTGCAAATCGTAGGCTTTCTTGATGACTACAATCAGAAGAATGAGCACAATGATCAGTAAAACTATTGGCACAGCCAAGATAATTATTTTGATTATGCCCCATCCACATCGCTCTGTTTCCTCTCCGACGTTCATTCGTGTTGTTGAGGTAGCAACTTTGTCAGTGACAGTTGAACTGAGTCTGAAAGGCTGTGTGGTGATCGGAGTGGAAGCAGTGTGGATTCCAGTCATGTCTAGAAAATACTAAATCACTTAATTGAGTCACGAAAAAGCTCACAAGAGATTTGGCGCAAACTAAAAATATTTATTCGGCCTGTTCAAATTTGTTACCATTATCGGTTGTTCTGGTAAAAATTTACCTTTTATGCTCACACTTATGATTAGATTATCATGTTTGAGATAATTTCTTTGTTGCTCTAGTTCCTTCATGGTAATCATATCAGACCCATAGAAGTAAGCCTGCAAATCAGTAAAAGGTAATGCTGCGACTGAATTGTAATCATTTTTATTTGGACTGGAACAGCATCTGCTTAGACCTGATAATTTCGATTTCGCATTTTATCGACGAACACCACGTGTACATGTTGGCCTTCGAAGGGTCCTGATGTTTGGTCCATAATCGTTAATCGTACAACGTGATCTTTATATGGCCAGGTAACGTTGTCGTCAGAATCTCCAGGAACTAAGGACTGAAAGACACCGAGTTTTGTATTCCCGTTGCTTGTCCTGTTTGGATGTACCTGTAGCAGAAATCATTCAATAAATGACAAATCTTATATTCATTTGATGAAGTGGTGTCTTCCAATCTCTTTATCCTAAAATAAACCAAATTAAGTGCAATGACTAAGGTCACCACGACGTATGTCGTGACGGCGTCAGTTTTTCAAGCAGATGCACTGGGGCCTAGAAACACTCAGGGGACGTGACAAGAGCAGGGGTTATGATCACTACAGCTTAATGAGTGGGTTTGCTAGGGCCCACAGCAATTGTATATTATGTATATCATGGAATCCCCCTATAAGTAATCAAAGCGGTCAGGCGTAGGTGTGGGCTAACCACAAAAAGAATTATATGCGAAAAATGCAATCATAGCAGTGCTTTTCATCAAGCTAAATGCTCTATGCACTGAAAACTTAGCTCAGTCGCATCAAAGAAAAATAGTATATACGTAAAATTATTTTATCTTCATTTCTTAGATTGAGGTTATTGAACAATGATTAGCTTCCGCAAGATGGCAGTATATGACATTGTTTAAAAAAAACCTCATTGGTTCTCATTCTGTAACAACAGTGAGCTAAGTCTTCTCAGTCGGGAGACTCGCTCCAAGCCATCGGAGGGGATAAAATTCTACTTTGAACCGCTGTGAAGCGGCCAAAGCAAGAATCTGGATATATAACAGCTTTTCCGTAAAGGCTTACCCGAGGCAATGTCGATTCGCTCTACTGGATTTTTAAGCGGCTCAAATTATATGTCAATGCAAAGCATTCTAACGAATGAAGCGTCGTAAAAGTAAACTGTGTATGACACAAACCAGAAAAATCAAACATTATCACCATACCAACACCGAGAAACCATAGCCATCGTCAGTGTACAGCTTAGGTGAAGCTAACGGTTCACCATTTTCCGCTATATTTTTCTTTGAACTGAATTTGGTGATAGTGAAATAAGCTGTGTCACATTGCCTATCAACGATACTGAAATCGTCAATTGCAATTCCAGAATTTCCATCTGAATAGAAGGTAAACTCTATCACATGGAGTCTGAATCAATTTGAAATTTCCCAAACACTTACACACCTGTTTCGGCTCTTATAATTAATTTATATTCTGCTGGAGCTGAAATAGTCTTTCGAAAGAACAACCAGCTGCCCTGAGTGTGCTGCCGTAAAGCAATCCCTAAAGATATTGTTTTGTTTACGTCATGTGATGCAGGGTCAATTTCGGCAAGAAAAACACTGAAATAGTATAATACGGTGCATGTATAATAATAGTAATAAAAACAATAACATATTTAGGTATAAGTATAAAAATAAGCTAGAATTGTAATATATATTATGAAGGTTTTCGTATAAAAATATATTTAAATTCTAAACAATAAATATAAAAGATCAGGTTCTCTGTGAAACTCACAGCCCAATCTGCTTTCATGTTGGTTTTAAGAAACTTTTATCAAAGGTAGAAACTTTGAACGATACTATACCTTAACAGTGGGCTGTAGTTGTTTCCATTAATATAAAACCAAAACCTCAAACACTGTTTTCTAACTTTTGACTTGAAGTTCATGGAAACCATGGTGGTTGCATTGTTATTTATAACAGCGTATATATATCCACCTGTAAAATATATTTATATTGAATTAGTATATTAAATCTGTTACTATCATATTACTTGCTATTATTCCGTGTGACCTGTATTTACTATCCCATGGGTTCCATCCACAGGAGGAAATGGATATCCCGGTGGATTATTCATCTCTCCCCACGTCCAGGTACCTCCAGCATTAACCCAACCGCATATAGTCTCTTGATCAAAATTACAGTGATATGAGTATAAAAAAGTGTCGCCTTGAAACGGAAATATAAAGGATTTCAGTGCATATTCTGTTAAGCTATTCCTCATGAATATATAATACAGAATATAGCTAATCATATTTAAAAGAGTAATGCGCAAACGAATCTTTATAGCATAATGTCTCTCACTAAAACCAGAAATAAGCCGTACTGCAGTGGTACAGTCGGTTCAGCTTCACAACGTCAGTTTCGCTCAAAACATCTTTTCTATACGAAATAATGCTTTGAAGTTTTGGATTCTTCGTCAAAATAGTCTTTGAAGTACCATCTTTGCTAAATTGTCATTCTGTTGTTAATATACAACCATTTCAAGATCCAGAATATGCTCTACGTATAAATTACCTGAACGTATCATCAGTGTAGTGCATTAACGAATAAAAATCGTATTCCATACGTAGGTCATTGGTTATATAGTTCTTGTTGAAGTTAGATTTTTTTCCTGCAATATATAATATATGTAAGACTCTAAACTTTCATTATTTAGAAATTATTTTCTACAGTACGCGGAGGCGGGGGTTAAAAAAATCAGTAAAGAAAAATGTTCAGTTTTATGCAGAGAGTGAAAATATTATTCAGTAGATCATTACAACACCTTGTTTAACGTTATCCAAACGCACAGTGATATAGTTATCTCTATCTCTTCTGCTTTGCTCATGTAAAAATCCAAGGGCATGCAAAATTTCGTGGATCGCTGTGGATCTGTATTGGCATCCGATACCCAATGACAAATTCTGATAGTTTCCAACTTTCCCAATAAACGACCAACACCTCGAGTAAAAACAAGTTCATACCAATCAACATATGGCGAATGGATAAGAACATAATTAAACTCAAAACAATGTATGTACAGTGGCGTAGTATGGTGGGAACGAAATTGTGTTTACTTATTTGGGAGAAAGGAACGGCGTTCATTAACTATTTCAAACAAACTTTTTCCGAAAAAATTTATTTTCCCCTAAACAATGAGAAAAAGGAATTTTTTTAAAGGAATCTTGATCTTGGTCTTGAGACTAAAATCAGGCTGTTTGAATTATTCGCAGGTAAGGTAAATTAGCTAGTAAGGCCTAAAAACATCTCTGAAAATGCTGACATATCAGAAATCGCTAGAGCAGACAATCCTTCTTGTTTAGAACTGCACCATTAAACATAGCTGATTATGCACTACGTAAGTTTTTTACCCGTTCAGTGATTGCACGGAAATATAATCTTTTTCTTGGGTACGAGGTTTAACGTTGATACAACTGCGGAGGGCAATTTCCGTTCTTGCTTCTTCGAATGCATCCTTTGCCTTAAATCCCAAATGTAAAATTGAGAAAGTCGACAACTCCATTTTCAGAGATATTTAGATAATTCAATCACATACTTACATCGAGGGTAACTGTTTTCCCATAAATGAAAGGGAGAATACCGTCTGGCCATAAAAACCTTGGGGAATCGAAGATAGAATTCCTTTCTAGCGGTCGCAAAATATCTCCTTCCACTACGTGACTGACATCTACCAAATTTACGGATTGTTATGCAACCCATTACTTATTTCATCTGTTATTGTTGTACCCACTTTCATTAATTTCTGTTATACTTTGAATAGGTTTAAAGGAAGCTTCTATTGAGACATCCAGTTCGGATGAAGAACGCCGATATCGCGAGGCAAATGGCAGATGAATATTCGTCCTTATCAGCCCAACTGCAATTATCTGAGAAGAATATGTTAGTATAAATCAGCACTATTAGCTGTCTTGTTGTCAGCTCCAAGATTTTTGGCAATAATATTTGGGCTTTTGCTCCTGTTCTCGTTATATGATTTATCTATACAATATTCATTACCGTATGCACTAGAAGGCTAAACACCAAACTCAAAACACCACTGATATTCATATTGTCTTGTCCTTCTGGTAAGTCTTTATTCTAACTGTGGTTATTCTAAAAAATCTCAAATGAATCTAGCTAGTAGCTGCAGTGCATAATCATAATTTCCGATTACGCAGGACACAGCTATGATTACTGTTCTTATTTGGTGGACTTAGACCTTAGGGTGATGTCAGAACCTTAATTAACAGAAATAAAATGCAGCAATGGAAATTTACGTTGAAGAAATACAAACAAAATATTTTAATTGCTATAAGAAAAAGACGTCAAACTGAGGTTCGATATCAAGCGATCATCACAGTTCAACTACAAACAAATTAACTCGCTAATATATTAAAGAGTAGTGATGGATGATAATAATTGCCTATATCAAGTATTGCACTATTGAGCTTCCATGAACCATCTCAATCGCCGCATGATTACTACCATTTAATGATATAAGATTTGGTTGGGATTGTCCATAGCAACAGTGCTGATCATCCTACATTCTCCACTAGTATTCCTCGTTTTGTTTTTTTGTGCATCTCAGTATATATACATAAAGTTTCCTACATTTTGTTATCAAGAATAAGCTTAACGGATAGGGCAAAGAAGGGCCTTGAATACACACTGATTTAGATCGGATAATCATCCTTATCGAAGCCGCATTCCTTTTGGCCTAAAGACAAGTATATGCTACAAATCTTGTGATGGCCCTATTGAAATTGCTTCTTCCTCTTCTTCTAATTTATTTTTTTCTTTTAACTTTTGTAGTCTCCATACCAAAAGAAGACAGACGGTGGACAATGCAAATAAAACCGATGAAATGTAAAATGGAAGAAAGATGTTGCCAGATGCATCGATAGCCCATCCTGAATTTGAAAACAAAAATTGATATTGCCAAAAGTAGTGATTTAGACTTTCTAAATATAATATTACAAATAACAAATATTCCTCAATCGTGTTTACTAAATTTTACGCGATAACGAGGAGTTGCCCGATATTAAATTATATACATCCGGTAAAGAAATAATCTTCCATGCGATCGGAAAATACCGCACTAATACTACTCAAGATGTATCTGAGTTTGGTTTAAACATTCCAAAAATCTACGGTCTACGGATTTGGACATCAGGCAGCTAGCTCTAAGTCAGTTACAAGTTCATAACACTATTACTTACCCATTGCGCATAGCCAGGGTCCGAGCAAAATATTATAAATGAATCCATGGTATCCGATGGCTTTGGATATTTTTTCTACACCAACTATGTCACAGAATACTACCGATGACACTCCGAAATATGCCACAGCAAACAAACCATAAACCATAGCCATGATTAACAATGATATATAATCACTGCATAGTGTAAGAACAGAACTGCATGCAGCGCTCAATGTAACAGTCACCACCAGCAAGAGAACTCTGCAATTAGAAAGGTATTTAACGAACTGTGTCTGTCTTTTGGCAACTGCGAATAGAAATCATAGGGCCACCTGTTTGTACACTTCAAATCTGCAATGCACCCGAAAAAGAGGTTCCCGAAGCTTTCGGCTCCGTTTTGCAACGTCAAAATCGAAGAGGCTCTTAAACCAGCCAAGCCAATAGCTTCCACACCGAGTTGATAAATAAAAACGTTAATGCAAACCTGTGAAATTAATCGGCACAGATTGATAAAAATGGAACAAATTCAATGATACCAATCACATGTCACAAAAGTTTAAGTTGCAAGTGGTAATACTTACATATCCACAGTAAAAAAATACAGATGATAATACTGCAACATCGTAGGATAACGATCGAAATAGCGAAAAATCAATAATGCCTGTTATTTTTTCTTTTATCGAACGAAAAACAGTTTTTTTTTTTGGTAGTGGATCAGCTTTTTGTTCACTATCCTCTGAAATTTCGAACACAGATCTATTCGAACAGTCGTTTTCTCTCGGGTCATTTAGTGACCTCTCGATGAGTTTGCATTCTTGCTCACTATGTGTCACCGATGTCCCATCACCCGATGACGAATCTGATTGTTTCGTTCTCTCTTCGCAATTATCGTTTAAAGTTTTTTTAATTGCATTTCCTCCATGGTAAATAGGCCGATATAGCGCTGAAGACACACATGTATTAAACATTAATCCAGAAGAAAGAAGTAAGGCTCCTCGCCACCCGTAAGTTTCTATAGCAATGCTGAGTATTGGGGCCAAAACGAGGCAGCCGCCTGTTACACCGAATACCGTAATACCTGTCGCCAGCGAGCGATGCTTCGCAAAATATTCACTGCTTGTTACAACAGAAGTAAAGAAGAGGATGCCACCGCAACAACCTGAAAGTACTCACAATATTATAGCTATTTATATACTGTACAATACAGCAGTACTCTAAGAGCATTTGGCTTATGAATATTTACTGATTGCTGAAAAAATGCCAACATTAAAATAGGGTTACTTACAACCAAAGCTCGTTAATCCGAACCACTTTGCTTGCTACTTGTATATTGAATTAAGGGGTTTTCGGATTGGAAAAATCCATAGATGACTGTTGGAACATTTTTACGAATAAAAAGAGGTTCTGAACCAGCTCGCAACTATATCTTCATTGCAACCAACCTGTTAAAAATCCGCTGAAGAACTGAATCACTATAAAATGTTTACTCAATGTTGAAATTATGTTGGAGACTCCCAATACAAATCCTGTTACCATTCCAGTCACTTTATATCCATGCTTCCCCGATAAGTAGGGTAGGCAGAAGGCTGGAAATAAATTCAAAATATAAAGGTTGTCAAATTAGGAGATTTCAATCATATACTTTAATATTCACATCATTATTTCATCACTATATTACTGACAAAATGCTTTTCTTGAAAGCTTTTCAAATGCTATTGAATCGCAAACATGATGACGAAATCTAAGACATTTACGTGCCACGTTTGGCCGCTAGGCCTAGACATGACGCGGTGGAATTATAATATTGATATTAATAATAAACCATCCCTTGAAAGACAAACAGTATTATCAGAGTTTTCTGTGACCCCTAAGGGCACCCAGTAAGTTAGTATTGCAGTGCTGCGCAGTAAAATGATTTTGATTAACTCAGGATTAACTATCCTGATAAAGAACCGTTGAATGACTTACAGCCAATCGCCAGTCCGATGCAGTAAAGTCCAGTAATTAACGAAACGCTTGCGTAGTTAACGTTAAATTCCAGCATAAGAGGTTTGAAGAAGAGCGACAAACAGCGAAAATATCCAAGGGTTAGCACAGATAATAGTAAATTCCCAGCTACGATGAGCCAACACCAACCGCTATCGGGAAGCACATGTCTGTCGGGTATTATATTGCATTGACAGCTTAAACTCTGCTGCTTCATGTTAAAGCTATTTACCTGCAATCTAAAAATATAATACGTTGGTTGGATTATAGAGAGTAGAATATTCTACTCTCTATAATACCATTGATGATATATATTTATCTAAATCATACGCATATTCCTATAGAATACTATTTAAAACAGTGGCAAACTATTGGTTGATTCATAGATGATTGCATCAGTACCGTATCATATCATACGCTGGAGATCAAACAAGTTTCAAAATATCCTAATACCTACTCTGCCCTACCAGTCGTATCGTTCACTCTATCATACTAACCAGTCTTAGATCATTTCTGACATAGTTATGGGGCTGTAAATATTTCATAGTAATACAGTACTGCCTTTTCTGTCTTTTTGCGCTTTAGTAATTCATGTTATTTACTAATTCAAGACTGTGTTGTCTGTGTGATGCATTGCAAAATTAATTATGATCGTGGTCATAATTTCAGTCACATAAGGTGTTTACGAAGTAGACGTTATTATATTAACCCTCTCACAGCTACACCAAAAACAGATTACATTTCAAATTTTGAGAGAGAACGCACGATATATTAAGAAAAAAAAAATAAGGTACTAAGTTAAAACATATGATTTTTATCACATACCTTTTATTTCATACCTCAGTCAGAATTCAAAATGCAGCGCACTATAAGCCATTGAAATCATTGAAAAGAGAATTAAAATCCGAATCATTTCCAAAGAAGAAAGTATAACCTTATAATATTCGTTCTCAGGTTTAACGTATATCGTCCATGCTTACGGCATGGGTAAAGCGTAATTCCAAACTAATGTATTTATTGGATAGAATAAATAGAAAAAAAAATTATATGATTGTACTTAGATCCTTATTCTTATATCATACTTTCATACTCTTTTAAAATTGTTCCATTGCTTTATTTAATCTCAGTGTGGTGTAGTTACGAGAGGGTTAATGACGTTTACCTTGAGAACATCTTATCTGGCCCAGATCATAGTGGTTGCAAAAATTGCAATTTTAGTGCGATTGGCGCACGCAGATTCTTTTTTTTGTGCAGAGCATGGGTAGATTATAATGTTAAAGTTCCAAAGAAAAAGGAAAAAATATAATCTGAAAAACAAACACAAGAAAGTGTAGACGGGATTACATAACAGTTCACCAACAAACCCTTTTTGCAAATTTTGAAAAATAGTTTAACTGTTTTATAAAATAGGAAAGTGTCTACTGATTAACAGTTGGTAAACACTCTTATGATACTCTTACGCAGATCCATTTGTATATTGGGTTTCCCTCACTCTTTGTTAAGTGATATGTACTTCTCTGCCTGTGCGGTTCCTCTGATATATGAGACGAAGTAATGAAGCGAGCAATTAAGAGATTATGAAGGAGGTTTCAATTTATAGATGATTCTCGCAATAGACGAAGATTAAATAAAGAAGGAACATTTATTTTATTAAGCCAAAGTCCAACAATGACGCAACCAGACAATGCATAACTGCATACATAAGTAATGATGACGGAATAACAATAACAAATACAAAAATTTATAGTTTATGAGAATGCCGTAAGGCAGAACTATAGAATGCCTATTTTTTGGACACGTCCAGAAAAAAGCACTCAAAGAGTTTACGAGTTTGAAAATTCTTCGAAGCGGATTACGAGGATTTTAACTTATTTAATATTAATGTTATTAACCCTCGTTACAATCGCTATATCTTGTATGAAGAAGGTCATTCAAAATATTTTGTGCGAGATGCCAAAATTTATTTTCACTATATTCATGTTTCAATGTTTCGAACTGTTTTCGAGCTGGAAAAAACATAATAATCTAAGATATACAAAAGCTTTCAAGTATATGGTTAGAATTGAACCTCCTGAGTACTCACGACTTTTTGAATCTGATCTTGGCAAACTGAACTATTTCATAATGTATCTATATATATATTCATATCTATAATTGAAAGCAAATCGTTAGTAGCAATCTTTCAGAAATAAGCAAGAACGTTCTATTGTAAAGCAATAACCGCGCAGTCAAGAGATACGTTTAAGAGATGAAAGACAAAGGGGGTGGATCATTCAGCCGTAACACGCGAAAACTTATATATTAAAAACATAAGCTGTTCCTGAGATGAACGATCGACTCTACCTGTCAATACCTGCGAAGACAACATATTATCCTACGTTGAAGGTAAATGACAAAGAGGACAAATCATTCAACCAAAACACGCGACATATCTTTTACACATAAGCTGTACCTGAGATGTACAATCGACTGAATATCATAATCTCTCTATCTGTTCAATACTATTTAGTGCGCTAAATGAAAATTCCAATCAGCGGTAAGCTGCTGAATAGAAATGATTCAGATGAGTGCTTGAGCATTTATGTTTCATTATACGCCGTTCACATAGCACCTTTCCCACCTAATCCCACCCACATATTTTACAGCGAGAAAGCTATACCAGATTGAAGTCTGCTAGTGTTATGATTTTCTTTCTGATATCAAAGTCAACAGAACGAAACAACGAAATATTAAGTAACGAGACGAGACTTCCCTTAATCGTGAAACGTTTTTTTCTTCGGCGAGGATATCAAATTTTCAGAAGGCAAAACACATATTCTTTCAGATATAAAAGTCAACAAAAACCGTACAATATATTCAGGAACGTGATGAGAATTCCTTCAATCGTGAAAGTTGTTTTTTTCGGCGAAGATACCAATTTCAGGAGGCAAAACACAAATTTCCAGCACACTATTGTACAAGCATATTTCATATTCTATAACTGCGGCTAAATCTGGAGGACCGACTTTCACAATAAAAAAACAAAAGACACTCCCATTCAGGCCGAAGCAACAAATCCGTAACACGTCTCCAATATCCGTAAAGTAATGAGGCTGTTACCNACACAAAGACATAGCGCAGCCGCATAGAACGGAACCGGATTTCTCGACCTTAATCGATCAGGAGACCGGAGGTACAAAATAAAATGAATACGTTCCAATCATATTTTCCATTTCCAGCACACTATTGTAGAAGCATATTTCATATTCTATAACTGCGGCTAAATCTGGAGGACCGACTTTCACAATAAAAAAACGAAAGACACTCCCACTCAGGCCGAAGCAACAAATCCGTAACACGTCGCCAATATCCGTAAAGTAATGAGGCTGTTACCAAATTATATCGTCACAACTAATATGGTGGATAATTTTGACATAAAGGCTAGAAGTAAGAACCTGCTTGATAAACGCAAAATACCAGAAAACGTACATATATAAATCAACGCGTCGTTGAATTTTCTAAATCAGCTGTTAATACACCGTATGTCGTAGTCGACGCCGAGCCATATAAGAAAGGTGTTAGTTGTTACTCATGGGAATATGACTTGTCTGAATTGTAATTGCAAGTCATTCAATAGAGGCATATAGCAAAACTCTCCAATTCGGAACTGAACGGTGGCCGGTGGCGCTATATAGCACCTATGAAAGCGCTGGTCTATCTGTTTGTTCGTTGACTCCTTATTTGTAGACTCGGCCTTACTATCACAATTGCTAGAATTGCTTATTCTTCAATCTGGTAGCTGAGCAGTAATTACAATGTCAATATCTTGACTGAGTTTATTTGTATGCACACAATTTAACCACATGCAAGCGGTATGTTGAAGTGATATATGGATAAACACAATTTAACCACGTGGAAGCGGTATATTGAAGTGCCATATGTGCATGAACACAATTTAACCGCATGGAAGCGGTATATTGAAGTGCCATAACTTACGGTGTACGTCTACAACAGTATTTATGCATTTCAACTCCAGCTTCAGGGCACACCATATATCATCTATTCGTCGTGACCGTAAGGATACGAGAAATTACACGTCGGCACGCAACGTAATTTGGGAAATTTAGTGCTTTTCAAAAGAAATATAGAATTCGTGTTCTCGTTATTTCTTCGATTGAGTGCGGTTGCTAACGCTGCACCAATGTTGTCGACACGCATGAACTGTTTGTTTATTTCAAACGGACGTTGTTGTCACGTGACAAGACAAATTCTCGAGTTCGTTTTGGAAACCTCTGATGTGAAGAATAGTTCGAGGGTGAAGTGGCCAAATGAGAAAAGAACTCCTGAGTTCGCCTTATGCTCTGTTATGTGTGCAGTTATAAACCTTGGCAGTGGCGAAAATGGATCGTTATCACGTACTGGAAATTATTGGAGAGGGCTCTTTTGGCAAGGTTTACAAAGGCAGGAAGAAACACACAGGTCATGCGGTAGCTCTCAAGTTCATCCCAAAAGCAGGGCGTGCGGAAAAGGAATTAAAAAGCTTGCGTAGGGAGATAACCATAATGTCTGGGCTTAAACATCCGAATATTATCGAACTATTTGACCATTTCGAAACAAACAAGGATGTCGTTGTTGTGACTGAGTTTGCTGAAGGGGAGCTCTTTCAGATCCTGGAGGATGACGGTAAACTACCCGAAGACCAAATAAAGAGCATCACTTGTCAGCTGGTCTCTGCACTGTATTATCTACACTCTCACAGGATTCTTCATAGGTTGGTGTCATGTTTTGATTCTAGCATTGTATAATTTAATTAATGCAAATAGAGTATACGATCAATGCACTACAAAATTTTACAATGTGTGTCTGCTATCATCGAGTACAAATTTTACAGGGATATGAAACCACAGAATGTCTTGATTGGAAAGGGAGGAATTGTGAAGCTATGTGACTTTGGTTTTGCAAGGGCAATGAGCATAAACACACTTGTACTAACATCTATCAAGGGAACACCACTGTACATGTCTCCTGAACTAGTGGAAGAAAAACCATATGACCACAATGCAGATCTGTGGTCACTCGGTTGTATTTTATATGAGCTATTTGTTGGGAAACCTCCCTTTTACACCAACAGCATATTTCAGTTGGTCAGTCTCATTATCAAAGACGACATCAAATGGCCCAAGACAATGAGTGACGATTTTCGCACTTTTCTCCGAGGTTTACTGACCAAGGACCCGAGTAAGAGGCTGACATGGCCTTATCTTCTCAAACATCCTTTTGTTCGTGGCAATGTCTGTATCCTTGAGGAAAACCCATCCAATATCCCCCTAACCATCACCCCGACCGAGGAGATGGTTTCAGCCAAGGAAAAAATGACAAAGCAGCTTAGTGCGAAAGGAGGAGGTTCAAAAATTTTGAAGAAAGCGAGGCAAAAAATGGCCGAAGCCAATAAGAAAACTGGCGATTCAAAAAAGATCTCCAAGGTATTGGACAGTCCCCAGAAATCCAAAGCAAACAGGAGCTCTGCCTCCACCAAGGATTTGGGAGACACTCGAAAAAAAGATATGTCCGACAGTTCTGGAACCTTGGAAAGTAATGCAGGAAAGAAGAGTACTAAGTACATTAGATCATCAAATCTCAGATCAAGGACGAGCGTGAAGGACGTCAACTTAGATGATGACGAATCTAAAAATGATTCAGACGATGATTGGCAGGTCATTTCAACAATTAAGTAAATAATGTAGTGGAATTAAATATGTATAATTTTTCGAACAGGAAATTATTGATGCTACAAATCCTGACAACATGCAACTGACTACACCAATGACATTACTACGGGATGAGGCATTCAGAAAAAAGATTCTAGATCGAATCGAAGTTGCCGAAATGAAGATCACATCGGACAACCTTCGAATGGCATCGAAGCTACGACCCCCCATCAGAGTCATAACAAATTTACTCACCACAAAATGTGATATGGACATTTTATACAAGTATGATATATAATGTTCTGTTTATATCAGTTATTAAACTCCATCCAGCTAAAAGTGCATCTTTAACTCAGATTGTGCAAACAACTGGAGATACCTGAAAGAATTGTAGACTTGCTTCAACGGCTGCTCAATGATAAAGATTTTCATCGCCAACCATGGTTTTCTCAAGTGATGTCAGACTTACTTTCCCTCCTGACCGCATACTCAGCTAGCGACTTCAATATAAAATCCGTTAAGAAAGAGAGCCTACAAAGCTATGGAAAAAACGCATTGAAAATCTTGAACGTTATTAAACCAATTATCACTCCTACGCTAGATCCACAACATCGAATTGAGGATCAGGCCTTGTTATGCTTGATATTTATATGCGAAAGCTGCGATCATGGACAGCATAGGGAGGTCTGTAGGAATGCTTATTCTATGCTGGCAGAGTCGGGGATCATCAAAATCGTAGCCGAAGGAGCAACTGAACCCAAACGCTGGCAACAACAATTTGAGACGCAGAGGAAGTCCGCAGACAAAGCTTATTCGAGAGCGAATGAAATTCAAGCTTTGTACATGAGTGCTTTAGCGGCCATCGTCTATATTCCAGTGGTTGGATTTTCTGTTCGAGACTGCAAAAGGATGAATGGAATCGAATTAAGCCGGATTCTTACCAATGACCGCACTGCGATCGACAGCTTGCTCACTTCGATATCAGAGCCTACCACGGCTCTAAATTCTTTGAAAGTGTTATATTCATGCTGTCAAGCAGACCGAGGGATCTGCACTGCACTAACAACAGAAAAATTTGTCAACTTGGTCCTTCAACTTATGCAAGGCCACTTAGAAATTGACGACAGTGCGATGAAGCAATGCTACGAAATGACAATGAACTTACTCAGCGTTCTTGTTCAAGCTAATCCAAGTACTACATTAGAGTTAGTGAAAGAGTATTTACCGCTTTTTGCTACGATATTTGTTGAATCTGAAGCACCGACACATATTCTATCCGCGGCCACATTGATCAATGAGCTGAGTAATGTTGGGGCAATCTTTGAACTGAGCATCTCTGATTTCTTCACATCTGTGAGCATGGCCGTGTCTAACTTGACAGAAGTCGATACCTTACCACCTTACAACCATGGATTGCTTGATGGAGTCATCGAGATGATCAAACAACTGGTGACAGGTGGAGATGGACCTGCGGCGAGGGAATTCATGGATTGTGGATCTTGGAACGCTCTGTGGCATCGACTGGCACATTCTCTACATGTTGATTTCAGTGATGGCAGTGAAACAGAAACTTTACTTTCAGCCAGGCCTTTTGGAAATGTCCCTCAAGGCACTACTTCGTTCGATTCAATGCTGATGTCAGCCGAAGGAATTTTATCATTCCTCCATGTAAGAAATACCATAGGAATAGATTTCGAATAGGATTTAGATTCCAGACCACATTTACTATATTCCTAATTTTTATTGGTCAAGGCTGCAATTGCTGTTTTTACTCTTGAGCCTTATCAGTGTGTCCCGCTACTTTCATGCACCGATTCCATTGCTGTTCTTTGTCTCTTGGCACTTCTCAGTGATGAGTTTGCAGCATCCCCTAGCGTGGCAGATGATGATCAACATTCAGAAGTTGGAGATGACATAGTGTCATCTCTCACATTGCAGGTGTGTGAGTGTGAACTCATATCTAAATATAATATTACTTCATCAATCAAATCTAATCAAACTTGAATTTTTCTATTTACAGGCACTCCGCTGCTTTTGTTTTCCATTTGCCATAGACACAAATGAAATGTTTCTTCAACAAATCTTCCACTGTTTATCAGAAGTGAATTTAATTGGGATCATTGTGAAAAGATGTAAATCCCTGACCTCTGCCCTCTTAGAGGTACCAGTGGGTCTTCTGTGTCGCCTCGCACTCAGTTACGGGCCTTGCCTGGACCAGTTCTCTGCCTGTTTGAGTACAGATACTGCCAGCTACATAGCTGAGGTGCTTACGGATGATAATACCAGACCCTTGACGGTTTGCGATATTTTATCTCTTTTGAGCCACGTTACTAGGGCCTGTCCTGACAGATCAGATGTTGTTAGCAGTATCGTCTTAAAATGTCACAATCCAAATTCTAAACCACCCATCTTATATTGCTTGGAACGTTCAGAAATGATACGGGCCAAATCGTGTAGCCTATTGGGAAACCTTCTTAGAAAGCAAAACCAGGATCTGCTTTCTCTACTTCCCATCTCCGTGAAAAGCAACATATTCGAAGCTTTGCAAAAGTGCCTGTCAGAGAATGAAAGTTCAGTGAGACGATCTGCCTCATTTGCCTTTGGTAATATCGCCTTCACAGGGTCCGAAGATGTAAATTCCAGGAGAGAAAATCAAGAACTGGGTCACCATTTACAAAAAGCTGTTCCTATGCTCACTAACCTGTTGAACGACCCGACCCCTAAAACTCGTTCAAACGTCGTTCTCACGCTGAGTAACCTTTCGGATTGGGGATCTTCTCTCAGAGAGACGATTCTGGATAGCAACTCGGTCAGTAGACTATTAGAAGTAGCTCTTCATGACAGTCAACCCACTGTGAAGCAATCTGCATTTGTTGCATTGAGAGCCTTCTGCACACATTCAGTGCTCAGAAAGGCACTGCACAAGCTGAATGCTGCTAAAAAGATCAGCGAATTCGTAAATTCAGGAAATTACAGGAACAGCAACATGCCTACTTCAGCCAGATACGGTTTCTCACCGAGGATATCTTCAGCCCGTACTAGACCAAGTGGATCTGACTCATCTATGCGCACTGTACTTGAACATGCAAAAAAGCTATTGAATGAACTTGAATCAGAGGAATAAAATTCTGCACACTACACTGCTGCTGTATATATGGAAGTTCAAGCTGCTAACTTCAATGTGAAATACTGATTGTGTAGCTTCCAGTAAAACAACTATCTTGCGTTTGGGAGTCATTCCACTCAGAGAAGAGGTGGTAAATTATTCTAGTGTTGCTTTACTATTGCTAGTATTATTCCATGTATACTATTGAATTTTTACCTGAATGTAAAAATATATTTTTGAAGTAATATATTAGAATTGACAATGTGTGATTTGTTGTGATGTTTATTATTGAGAACCCATGGAAATAAAAGGAGTATTCATATCAACTTCTAAGAGCACTGTAAACATTATGTATGGCAGCTCAAAGGAACTGCTGTTGGGACATTTTGTGTTGTGAATACCAATTACTTTACGCTTATGTTTACTATGGAAATATCATCGTAAGGTTTGTCTGTTTTTGGATGTACTTTTGCAACTGATACATTTTGAACAATGTCCATTCCTTTTACCACTCTTCCAAAGACAGTATGCTTGTTGTCAAGCCAGGGTGTTGGCACTACAGTTATAAAGAACTGGGATCCATTAGTGTTTGGTCCAGCATTCGCCATACTCACTGTATAGGGTCTGTCATGTCGAAGTGATGGGTGGATTTCATCCTCGAACTCTCCTCCCCATATGCTTTCTCCACCAGTGCCTGTACCCAATGGATCACCAGTTTGAACCATGAAACCCTAGAATAAAATCAGTGAATGTCAAAACTAGTCATAAGCAAAATGATTTGCTAGATAGAGCATGAGTAATGTAAAAATCAATACATCGAACCTTTATAACTCTGTGAAAAATGTGACCGTTGTAATATCCTTCTCTTGCATGGACACAAAAGTTCTCTATTGTTTTTGGGCACTCTGTCATAAATAATTTCAAGTAAATGTCTCCGATTGTTGTGTGGATCACTGCTGTGTCTGAAACCTGTTACAGAAGTTAATCGAGCAGACTTAATTTGAGTACGGTATGAACAGATGCATAAATAAGAAATTTGACTAAGGGAGAGAATAGATGTGGACTAGAAAACACCGAGTAATTATCTACTCAACTAAATGAGTAATGAATCATGTTGGCATAGCAAACCCATTACCACTTAAATTCTCACCCTCTTTTCCATGACTTGCATAGAAGCAAGAACTTCGTCCTTTGAAGGTTTCTCATTGAAAATATCTCTATCATTATCAGCGCCTTGTATGTCTTCTGGTGTACGTCTAGTGAACTAAAAATATTGGCACTGATTTATTGAAAAAAGATTCTTTTTCAATCATTACAAGTACACCTTTTATACCAAGTAAAATCTGTTTTTCTTATAAGCAGTGCAAATCATAGTAGGATCAGTGTCCTGCTGCTGAAGTGCTGGGTTATCAGATACTTTCATGTCGATTGTCAACGCTACCTTGCGTTTTGTCACAATTCCTTGAAACAGTGCGATATGTAGGACACGAAAGTTTTCCGATTTCCCGATGAACCGGACACATCTGCACAACAGAGACAAGCAATGTATTGGATGTTGACTATGGGGTATTGGGTAAAATGAACAAAGACCTGCTTGTGTGTAGATTGATTACTTTTACTCCAAACATTGTACCATACAATAAGAAATGCCCAGTCTCATCAAAAAGGACATTGCATAGTCCATAATATTCCTGTTTCAAAACATCAAACACATGAAGAAATTCAATTTTTTATTTTTACAGTGTTACCTTATTTTACAAGTAAAATTTCCCTTTAGCACGAATACTGTATTCGCTGTAAATTGTACACCGCTCAATTGTTCAGCTGCATTAGTTTGCGAATACATCTCAAGCTGTACATGAAGTTTGTAAAAATACTGGAATCACAACTTTATAATGACTCAGACTGCCAGAGTGGTAGTCATTTGTTTCAAGGTTTTCATATGCTGCTATTCATCGTGAATCAGGGTAATTAATTGCGGATCTATCGGAAAAAATATATCCTGCCTTCCGATTGATCTCCAAGAGCAAATTTACTCGTGGAGTCAACCTGTACACTGTAAACTATTCTTAGCTAACCACATGTCATACCGGTATTTTTTCAAGTTCTCTCTCCACTGCCATTCTTCTGCCGAATTCCATGTTTGCCAGTTGTGCTTTCGATTGTTGCATTTCTACAAAGGTCTAGGAAAATAAAACATTGATCACAACCTGACACTGCAACTGATTGTGCAATTGCTTCAGAAGTTGTTCATTACGTTTAATGATTCATCAAAAACGCGCGATTTTTTTGCTGTGAGGAAATGGAAGACATATGCACAACGGTTTGACGTAATGCAAGCAAAGTAGGCACCGTCAGGCGACACGTCTATGGAGTGAGCGTAAGTCTTATTCTTAGCCAGTTCGTACAGATCCGTATCAGTTTTGAATTTGAATTTCACCTTGCTGGATGGAAATCTAAAATCCTGTTCTTGACCTGAGTTAAATAATTAAATAGATTGATATTGAAGTGAACGATCTCTTCAGACATTTGCGATAAGCAGTTTTAAATTTATACCGAACCAATATTCCAGCATTCCCTGGCTATCAGCAGATATCGCAATCTTGTGTACTGGATTATATTTAATAGCTGTCACAGGCTGGCTATGAAGTTTATCCAGGACATGTAATGGCTCATAGGTTCCTCTGCAACAGAAAAATTAAAAAAAAAACATTTAAATGATAAAGCAATTGATATACACTCATATAAGTCACATTTTCATCACAAATTATGGCACATACTAGAGCATACAGCTTATCTACAGATTACTGAGAATCAATAACTTTTTTTCACATAGTATATGATGGTGTCATGGTCATGGTATTGCATAAAAAAATATGAGAAGCTCATAAAAAATGTCCAGCTTGCCTTCCATCATATATCCTGATCACACCAGAATCTTTCTCGGCGACAGCCACAGCAGATAGATGGCTGCCCGGTGACATAATCCATTCACATACGCTCGGTGTATAACTACAGATTTGATACAATAACAATTATTTGCTCAACAAGGTCTCAATCCAGGATAAAAAAATACTTACCCAAGCTTGATCATATTAATCATATCAAAGTTCACAACTTCAAATACTTTCATCGCTTCATCATCAGCAACCGTACACATGAGTTCACTCGTTGCATTCACCTTCATGCAACTTATTATACCTAAATGGGCTCTGAAAACAGCGAAAAAAAACATGAATGCAATCCAGTCATACTGAAAAAGTGTGATTTTTACTCTATACAAAAATTAGGGGACAGATTTACTGAAAACAATTTTAGCACTTATATAAAGATCTAATATGGCAGATAAGATCTCAACAACATTGTACATATGACTAAAATATCTTCGGATGCTATTACCTGAAATGTTTGACAAATTCAATGCCAACTTCTTTCTTTTTCCAAAATTTCACATGACCATCTCGGCTAGCAGTGATCACGAAATCATTTTTTGTGACTGCAACGTGAGTGAGAGCATCTCGATGCATGTAACTTCGCTCATATCGGTCAGAACAAGGCAGATTATCAAGATATACCTTCTCGTATTCCAAAACTACATAATAAAATGAAAAAAATCAAACCTAGAATTGTGCACTATTATAATGAGATATCACGGAAATTCCATTCCGAAGTTTGAAATTTTTTTAGGATCTCCCTATCGATAAAATTCAATAAAACTTTGTTAAATAGAGTAATCAAAACGATCTATGGCGCAGTTATATAAATCACAAGATCCCTCAATACCTTTTCTTTTTTTCGTTTTCGCCGCTTCCGATGGAAGAGGTCCAATCCAGTCTTCTGCTGTCGCTTCTTCGTTTTTTCGCTTGGAGGTTTCGGAATTTTTCTCTTCTACGTCTTGTAAGTTCGTAATTTCACCCTCTACATCGTTCTCTGCTATAGATTCCTCAATTTTGTTTTCCGGAAGCGATTCTTCGCCATTTTTTGATCCCATGTCTACTAAGCTTGCGGAAAAAGTTTGATCCCTTCGGAAGAGTTACCGCTAAAAATTCAATATGGCGAATGCAATGGTTTCATGCGGTTAGATCATAGACCAATAAATTAATGCAGATTGGAATTTTATTTCCTATGATATTATAGTATTTTCGTAATGTACGATATTCATGCCACAAAAAATGTATTTAAAACAAATTAATTAAACTAAATTACCCTAGGCTTTAGGCTTAGGGTACGTGAGGCGCCGGACTTTCTAGCCACCGGTTTATGGAAGTTAGAAAGGATCGCATCTGGGATACTGATCGATAAACGCCAGTAAATGAACTGACTGACTGACTGACCCAATCACGCTAAAATTAACACACATAAAACGTAATACATGAACCAACATTCCCTGAAAAAATGGGTCCATTTATTCAGATGAACCCCAAAAAATCGATTTCCAATCTCGAATACTCATTCCGGGTCGGCCGTTATGAATGACACCACGTTGAACAAACCCTAATAACTCGCGATACAATTTACCTCTCGCTATATATGACACATAAATGAATTCATGATTTCATAACATGCAATTCTGCATATGCATATTATATAAACTTTGAACCAGATTATACAGAGGTCAAGTGTCAAATTTTCGCCATGCATCATTGGAGAATCAGATGGCGGCAGCTGTTGTTGTTGTTTTGTCAGTTTGCTAGTTATGTAAATACGGAAAACAGCGACAATTTTTCGTAATTTATCGTCTCTGGGAGATAATTCAATGGCAATGTTCAACGTAGTGTCGAATGTAATAGTTATCTGTGTTATATGTGATGTTATTGCTGTCGAATCTTTGAAGATTTCATGTAAGTACTCTGCGTTTCAGAGGTGTACAGTATACAACAAATTGTGCTTTAAAACTTTTCGATTTAGCTGCCGTAATGCTGGATGCTGGTACGAAAACTGTGGACCTTCATGGCTCCAAAAGATTCAAATGCAAGACATATGGAGATTCTGTAGCAGTTATATCATGGTCTCACGTCATATCCATATTACTTTATTGATGAATCAACTCTCCCAATTGTGTATCTTCCTTAGTATGTGATTGCTATATTTATCTTATTTCAGGCAATTCAATGGGATGAAAATACAGGAGAGCAATCAAATTCACATTGTAACTAGTAATGGTGATAGCGTATTACGAATTACTAACTCAACTCCTGCTATGGCAGGCTCTTATTGCTGTACCATTTTTGAAGATCATCATAAGGAGTCTTGTGGAATACTACGTGTATTATATGGTATAGTTATTCAATATTGTGGAGTGTATAGGGAATATGTATTGAGATAATATTCAAGAACTTCTCCCAATTCATCAAAAATGTTAGAACTGTATGTGCACTTGGTTTGCTAGGACTAATTGCAGCTAGTAATTGGGTTTGGCATTGATTAACTGTAATAAGGTTCACATAAAAAAAAAATGATGCAATGCTCTTTGTTCTAGCCCCTGTCATCTTTGCCCCACCGCACAATCGTACAGTTGTAATCGGTGACAGAGTTTTGTTCCATTGCTCCAGTTCCGGCTATCCGAAACCGGACATCAGCTGGTTCCATGATGGAACTCCGATACATTGCTCTTCACAGAAGGTTAATACCTATTTACAATTTACTAGTACAGGTACTCCACCAATGTTCCGACAATGCGTGATCTGGTACCTCTTTTATTCTAGACAAAATTATGAATGCCCATTTGCCGTATACATTATTAATATGGCTAACATTTCCATAAATTATAAATACTGCTTTTTATTGAATCCTTCAAGGTTAATTTAAATTCAATAATTGGTTATCTGAAATTAATGAGAGTCCATGCTGCTTTAAAGACACAGGAAAGTTGAAATTAGTGGTTTCATACCCATTCTGTTATATATTATATGACATCGGTTAGTCCGAGAAAACCGCTTTGGACTTTGGAACCAAGGATGCCGGAAAAAGGGTGGTGTACCTGTATTATATCAAGGGATTTTTTTTAAAACATTGTCATGGATTACATGGATGGTTGCACTCTTTTAATTTATGTCTTGTTGTTTAGAACATGCACGAATGTGGTTCTTATTTGCTAACAATGTATGGCTCACTTCGAATCAGTCCAACAGCAGCAAAAGACAGTGGTGCTTACTATTGCAAAGCGGAAAATAAACTTGCATCTACTGTGTCTAAGACTATCTATTTGACTGTGATAAGTGTGTAAAAACATTCTAATTTGTCTTTTTCTCCTAGCTGTCTCGGTCCTGTCCTAATTCTTTTTTTTCCTCTCACTCTTTTTCTCTCCTCTTCTTAGGTCAGAGGTGAGTGACCTTAGTTTGAATTGCTGTTTTCCTTAAATTTAAAAGTAATTCCAGTTCCCAAAACAATCTCAATGTCTTCAATTGCTATAAAAGTCATATTCTTACATCTTTTCCAATATTTGAAACTTTTGAAATTATCTGATTGAAAATCAATTATTGTTTCCAATTATCCTGATAATTCATTGTTTTTTTTTCAGTACGGTCATCTCATCTGCACTTCCTTCAACAACGCATCGTATTGGTACGAAAAACTCTCATCTTTTCACTTTTTATAGTATATGGTGTATATGTTTATTTTGTGTTGAACTGTGCGCTAAACTTTTGTTGTGTGATGTAATGCAATGTAATATTATAATCCAAAATTGACTAGCTAAGCAGATATAACGTTCAGAGTTCAATAGATCAAGTACAGCAATGATTTTCCACTGGTTGTTTCTCTCCTTAGTATTGATCTGGTGGATCTCAACTATTTGTCACATGATTAGGTTTGCTTATCTCTCCAATATTGCCTGCTAACTTTCTAATTTAAAAGTCCCAAAGGGAGAAATAAAGGATTTATTTTTAAATGAGTCGGAAGTGATCCGATTTATTTTGTTTTTTTAGTGGATCAAGGATACCTTGTGCAGTTCTGCCTATTGTCAGTTATTTTTTCTGTAATGATGGAGTCTGATCAAATTTCAGACTGCTATTTAGTAAATCTTGCTTTATTGCTGAATTAAATCTAATTATATTCATCTTAATACTGTATTTGTATTTTGTTGGCATTTTAGTTTCAATAGTATGATTTATTTTGTGTTTTTATAATCTTATACAGAAACTACTGATACTGCTGGAATTTATTCCTCTACGGAAACTAAGAAAGACGAAGCTGGCATGTCCACCGATCATCTGTCAGGGCAATCACCCAACCTCCTTTATCATGAATCGTCTTGGAGTGATAACAATGCTGTGTTGATTGTGATTTTTCTTGGAGCAGCAGTTCTGGTAGCTGTCATAATATATATATCAGTCGTAGTTGTAAAGAAGAATTGCCTTGTGAAGAGAGTATTGTTTACGTAAGTATAATCTTGCATTTGAAAGTGTGCCTTTCTCTGGGTTCTTGGATTAGCTTTCAAAATTTGAATCAGCATAACTCAATTCAATAGGAGACGGGACTTAGGGTCAGGGAAAAGGCAGCATATTAAACAAAATAGCAATGGAGATGTGGATAAAATGAGCTACTCCATTGAGAAGCTTGAAGTTATTGAAGAACTGGGAGAGGGTGTGTTTGGACTCGTTTTCAAAGCAAGGTTCCTGAAAATTTATTACTTAATACTTGATTTCAAAATCTGTCATGGTTCGGTTGTAATTTCCGGTTTTAATAACTATTGCATGTAAAACAAACATTGTTCTTAGAGCGCCAGGACTTTTGTCCACAGAAAAAGTGACCACGGTTGCCGTCAAAACAGTGCGAGTCAGTGACAGAGGTAGAAAAATGGAAGACTTTGCCAGGGAGGCGGAACTCCTAGCAACTTTCAACCATCATAATATTATTCAACTTCTGGGAGTTTGTTTTGATGGAAATAGTGAGTGTACACGAAATAATTTTGAGGAAATTTGAACTTTCATACACCATTGGGATACCATTATTCTTTAGCTGGAGTCTCAGGGAGTAGGACTATATCCTGCTTGCTCTTTGAATACGTGGATGGCGGCGATCTTTGTGCTTATCTGAGAGCTCGCGGACCGCACAAATCTTTTTTTTTGACGCCAGAGTCGTGTGGAAGGTCAGAAAAGCGATTAAGCAGTTTATTCAATGGTTTATGATCAATCATTCGTTGAGTAATTGACTTCTTATTCCAGACAACAGAGCATCAATGCAATGGACAAGATTAGAATGTGTGAGAATATATCATGTGGAATGGAGTATCTCTCTGAAAGAAATTTTATTCACAGGTGAGAAGTATCCAGCACTGGTTGGGCATAACATGAGAATTAACTTGTAAAATTACTTTGAAAATCCTAATCCATTCAAGTATGAAGATTACAATCTCAAATGACAATCCTTGATCAGTGCTCCATTCCAAGATATACACGATTGCTATACTTTCTATATAGTGGAATGCTTTTGATAGGCCAGCCTTAACAAATAATATGATATGTTAATAATTCTTAATCATATGTTATAATTATAGAGACCTTGCCACCAGAAATTGTTTGATTTCGAAGAACGAGCGAACAATAAAGATTGCAGATTTTGGCTTGTCAAGAAAAACTTATGAGAGTGATTATTATAAAGCAAGCGAAGCAGAATCTGTTCCTATCAGGTACTGCATATTTGGAGGTTCACAGGCTTTTATTAGTTTTATTAACAAGCCATTTAGTTTCTGTCTATTGCAACTCTAGGTGGATGGCCCCTGAGTCCATACTATATGGCAAATATAGTTCGCTGTCAGATATTTGGGCGTACGGTGTTACTATATGGGAAGTTTATTCTTATGCTCTTCAGCCATATTTTTCCATGTCAAATGAGGAGGTCATTTGCCAAGTTTGTCAGGTAAGCATATGGGGGCTTAGGGTGCCTCGATTGGCAATTATATACAAACTTTTTTCATTTCCCAATGTTATTTCAACAAAGCTGCAACTGTGTGGTCACTTTTCTGTAGGGAAATTTGCTTCAGCCTCCGCCAGGTATTCCCACTTGGATGTATAAGCTGATGCAGCTGTGCTGGCAGAAAAATCCAGATGACAGACCAAATTTCGTCACGATTCATGCTGTGCTGGATGCCATTTTGAGCAACCAGGGTATGCTTCCTTTGTCTGATCAGGAAAGAGATGAATCTGAATATGTCTCTCTTCTTTTGTCATCCTCAAATCAAAATAGAGAATCAACTATACAAAATTCTCTCCCTTCTACTTACATTGCTGCTAGTGATTCGACCTGTTCTTCTCTGTATTTTGATTCAAGAAGGGAAAGCAATGTCTAGCATTAATGCTCCATTTTTAAGTTGTTTATAAGTTGCTTTTGATTCTTGCTTTCACCTGTCTGCTTCAACTATGCAGTTGGTATTAAGCAAATAATCACACTGATGTGATAACAGAATAAGTATAGCTTCAGGTCAATGTATTCAAGTTTGCTTCATGCATATTTTGTGTATGATTGAGTTGAATTTTCGCCTCCGCTTTTCCTGCACATCGTTCATTAAAGACTCGAAAAGTAGTTGATGTTCAGTTTTGAATGATTTTTTTACCTAGATATATTTATGAGTATGCTCTATTGGGGAAACGGGAATATTTCTTAAGCTGAATGGGTTCTCAAATATTTGCTGTGTCGTTCCACCTGCTTATCTTACAAAAATGTATTTGCTCTTGCGGGGATTTTTTTTGAGTGTTGATGCTATCATGGAAAAACAAATAGTTAAGGTTTGCCATCCAGACAGCAAGAAATAGTGAATTCATCAATGATTAAACGTTGGTAAACCTTGGTAACGGTAGCAACAATAGAAGAATGTTAATTATTAGCTTCCCACTTGTCTATGAAAGTTATTACAGTATCTTTAGCGAGTTGAAGAGAATTTAAATCTTTCACTATCAGGATACATATCTCCACCTGAATAAGCTAAGAAAGTTTAGAACTTAGAAAGTTATTTTTGAACAATAAGTTCAAAGTGAAAAAACTAGTTTCTCCATTGACGTAAGAATAGGATAGAATAAGAACAGTATACTGACTCAATTCATCATTTAAGGGGGAAATGTATGTTTATTTGGGCTTAGTTTTCAGAAAGTATACATTACAGTATTGAAGAGTGTGTATTCAAGTCTGTGATCTATTGTAACGATATAATTTTTGTTTCCATCACTACGTTATTCAGTTCGGTTATAGTCCGTATATCTTCACATATAAATTCTGGGAAACAATAAAAATTACCATTGAAAAACCGACAGAAAAAATGAAGGTTGCCTCATCGAGAGAAACCAACCAATATACAGGACGAGGACAACCCCTGCGTAATTCTGTGCCCCAACAAGAAGAGACCAACCCTAAAGAATTTTGGCAATCCCCAGTGTCTAGTCTATCAAATATAAGGAATGGAACAAATGTATTTGGAACCCAACAAAAACAGACAACCCCCAAAGAACTTTTCCAACCATCAACGCAATATGATCAAGAAGAAAATGAGAATATCGAGATGAATTCACTAAATCTGAGGCATTCTCGAGATGAACTTCCAAGCGAGGGTAAAAAAGTAATGAAAAATGCACAGGCATCTGATCGTGAAGTAATTCACATTCCAGTGAAAGTATACTTGTCAGACAAGGTATCTTCACCACCATTATCCTTGTTTTCAGCTATATCACAACAAAAATGACTGATATCACAATAATCTTTTTATCTTTCAAGAAGTGGTCGACACCAACCATAAAATATCCCGCGAAAGTCACATGCACCACTACCCGCACCAATCGACTAAATTACCCGATTATTCGTTCAACTGATCAGCAACATGATTCTTCATTCGTTCATCGTGCTGATAAAATATTGCCTTTCTGCGCGAAAAAATGTGGCATCGATCCCCCGTTTCTCCCCATGTTTGGTTTGTGGGATTCAGCAAAGAAGTTATGGGTCGATAATGACAATCTAGTTTCTTCTCTGAACGAATGCGCACTTGAATTTCGTGCCAGGTATTCACTGTTGTGGGAGTCATGGATTGCTAATTTTACTTCATGTTGTGTTATGTTCCTTTAGATTCACTTTCCAGCATGAAATAAACGGCAAATTCTCAGATGATAAAGTGGATGTTAGATGGAGGAATTTGAACAGTCTTCCTTATTTAAGTCATCAAGTTGTAAATTATATCTACAACCAACGGCGTGAAATGTTTTTCAATGTAAGGATAGTTTTTAAACAGGTTCAATATGATTTCATGTTTCAAGTCAATTAATCTAATTGATTTATTACATGGATGCATTGTGAGTTGACGATTTAAGTAAAACACAAGCAATCAAGAATCATTTCATCATGCATGTTACAGAAATTTCCATGCGACGAGACAAATGAAGAGGAGACAAAGGTCTTAGCTCTTTTATATCCAGAAAATGACAAAAATCTGAATGATAAGATGTTGTGGCAGGATGTCATCCCTATCTTCGCGATATTGGATTTACTCAGCAGAGGAGAATCTGAGAAAACCTTTGCAATGGTTTTGCCTCCGTTAGTTTTTAAAGTCATTTTCCATATTATGATATAGACGCAAATGAAACTGAATTTGTTCGTTTAGAAATATTCTGAAAAATTATCAAGATTTCTACTTTTGGAAGAGATGGATAATTCAAGAGAGATTCAAACAAACACTGAAAAAGTATAAAGGTATATACATATTGTTGTGTTGTATCTGTTAGGATTCTCATCTAATTTCTAGTTTAACCCATATGTCTGATAAAAAAAAGGTTTTTATAAATTCATGTAGGGGTAGAACATCTTCAAAAATATTTAGATTGAGATTTAGAAGATCAATCTCATAAATAAATTAATGAGAATTAATTAACTAGATCATTTTGTGTACCGACTCAATGAGATTCTGAGCATTGTATTCTTTATTTCTGATATATTGTTGGAAATGTTCTAAATTCTGGTATCTTCTATTACTACCAGAACAACAGACTAAAAACATGCCGGGATTGGATTCAATATTTCATCAAAAATGCTACGTGAATTATGTCGAATCCCTAATGCCGATGTTGATGACTGAAGTGTTTCAACTCAGCAATGAATCAGAAGGGACAATTGCAGTCAACGGTGATAAGGGCATTGTAATAGTAATTCAGTCTTCATGCCTGTCAAAGCTGCTGATGGATCATCAAGATTTCCCGAAATATACCGATAGTGATTCGTTTGGTTTATCAATGCTCAAAGTAAGACCAACTTTTCGTTTATCACTTGTGTGAGGGAAAGACCATGGCAGCACCATTAATTGTATGAAATCTGTAATGAAATTACCTTTAAATCATTCAATGCAGCTTCAACTGTATATTCATATCTTAACAATCTTCATCATCAATAATCAGCTTTTTTTAACATTTATTGCAGAAGGAAGAAGTAGTTCTACTGTATCTCGATTTCAGTTCTCTTGCAGACTTAACAATTCTACATCAAACCGATGAAAATATGGAATGTAAAATATTCCTCAGTGACGTTCTTGGTCATCAGCTGGTTAGTCAGATCATCCTCTTCTGTCACACAACATAAGCATTGTTCCAATACTAAAGTTTACGCTTTTACGTACATTACTGCAGGTTTTAACTTTCCCGGACAGAAAAACCGCGAACCAATTTTCCTCCTGTGTAGAGGGATACTATCGTCTTTTCGTGGACTCATACAGAACGCCAAAAACATGTACAATTGCTGCCTATGAGGGCTGTAACCAATTCCTGAGTCCATCAGAGGTTTCGGATACAACTAGGCCGTCTGAATTTAGTTATGAAAATCCAAGGGATGACTGCTCTAGTTTTCTCCACGGGCCAGTTGCGTATGTCTTTTGCTAATATACATAATGAGCGTGACAGTTTATTTATTCGTTGTTGTATGTTTACCTCAAAACAACGTCGCTAATTTTGTACCAAATTTCTTATGGGTGTCCAGATACATTCCAGAATGAACATGAAAATGAAATATAACTTCATTCAATCGAATCACTGAACTTATATATTTCGTTGGCATAATCTAATAAAAACTTACCTTTAGTTCCGGTCATCTACGAAAAAAGTTGACCTCCTCTGCTGCGCCTTTTGCCAGTGTGTTCAGGAGAAGCCCAACAAATTTCGATGACTATGACTTGCTCATCAAACTTACAAAAGTGATTATTCATTTTTTTACCTTTTGCCAGGTTTGCTTTATAAACTGCCTAAAAGTCATTCTTTCCGCTCAATCTAGAATAATGGAGATGTAGAAATTCTACTGTCTACCGTACGAAGAGATGAAGATGATTACTTGAAGCTGGAAGGATTTTCTGATGAACATTCTACGAAGCACCGGTCTATTCATCAGTTTATAAAATATCTTCCAAAACTCGCCGGCATCGATGAACGCGTATGTAGGGCCCTCAAGAATATTATTTCACCGCTGACAGAAGGTACATCCTAACAATAAACTACAGTATTCTCCATTGACTTACTTACATTCAATCTTCATCTATTATTTACAACAGCAATCTCGCAAGAAAAACACATTCCCAAACCTGAAGTGACAGTTCCTGCCAGTGACATAGCTAAAGTGAAGGTATACCAAGCCTCATTTCAATGGTAATAATTCCAACAGTGTAACGGTTCCCGGTAATCATGATAGCACCGTAACATTCACCCTTCTATATTGATATATGTACAGTATGTTGCTCCGTTTGAAACATTGGTATTCATCTCCCACTATTGTTAATATTTTCTTCAAATAGAACATTCTGAATGGGAAGTTTTCGCGAACACTCATTTGTCGCTACCAGAAAGGAGGATCTGACATACCATTTGCTATGAGTGAAAGTGTTACATGCAAGGATCCAATGGAAAGACAGCATTCCTGTCAGGTATGATATAACTTACTACGAAACTAACTACCGTTAACTAACCTATTGACCACGCCGCAGTCTTAAACCTTTCCTGCTTCATACCACAGTCACTTTCAAACTCGAAAAAGATGATGCAACAGTTGCGGCATCACGAACACATTAACAAAGTTATTGGTACAACACCCGGCGGCGAATATGTATGGGAATATTCGACGTATGGAAACATAACAGATTATTTGCAAGATCCTGCAAAAGTGGTAATTTCAATAATATCACTGTTGATTCTTCCCAATGAGTGAGACTTTCTCTGATTGTTTCAAATAAATACGCGATTACAATAGTCAATGTAATGACATTTTTATGCACAATAACTGTTTCAATTCTCTTTTCTTCAGCTGAACTGGTGAGGTAATGCTATAATGTAGAAACTCTGAGGTATTGTCGTTTTGGGCCATTATCTCCGTTACTCCATTAAAGAGAAATAGGGAAGTTCAGCTTTTCTGTCTGGTACAAGACACCATAGGACCAATTATTACAAATTGGAACATGGATTCCATGAACATATTTCCCCAGCGTTGATGCCCATTCCCATCAACCTCTCCTTCCATCCCTCCTACAATCTTTCTAATTGTTTCGATTCCGATGGATCCATAGCTTTTTTAGCCCCATGACAATGAATCCATCCTATTCTTTCCGCTCATGTGTTTTCAGAATAGCGTTGATCAAAAAATTACCGGCTACTGGTTGTTGCAAGTCTACTATCAGATGGCAAGCGCATTTTCCTTTATGGTAAGTTAGAAGTCTATGTGAGACTATTAGTAGAAGTAATAATTCGTCGAAAAGACAAATCAAGATTCACTATTCGACAAACTGTCCTTTTCTTCCCGATTGTTTATCTACTATTTGTCCCTGAACTCTTGCTGGGACTTTTTTGTTTGATGTGGTAATATCATTAATCCATGTCGTTTTTCAGGAATCGATAAATATAGCCCACGGTCATTTGTGCGGGTCCACTATTGTACTATTTCAAGTCTCCCCGATTCCCTTCATAAAAATCAACCACCCCGGAATATCGTCGTTCGTTTCGGGTATGAACGGCCGTGAAGTGGTAAGTAGCATAATCCGTTTTAGAAGCTGGCTCTCTGTCACATCTAACAATTAAAAACCGTTTATAGATAGAAACTCCGACATTGGAGGCACCTTGGATCGGAAGTGAATACTGCAAGAAAGACGAAAATATCCACAATAAGTATGTGCCAACCGTGAACGGAGACAAGTGGAGTTTTGCTACTACTGTTTGTGAAATAAACATAATTGCCAGTTCAGGGAGACTGATTGAGAACACTGAAGTGGCCAACGAGATAGTTGGTACAGAGATGGTAAATTCTGCAGTAATTTCGAGTTCACACAGCAAATGGTTAATCTTTCTGCATCATGGTCGAGTTACTTTGTCGATTCCTGTGTATGATATACAATACAAACTGCTAATCACTTTTAGGAAACCCGATACTTAGAGTACTCCAGCATCCTATCCCCACCATACTGGCTTCGTGCGCCTGGGTCTACTATTCCTGCAGTACAAAATTCCGGTGCCATTATGGAATCCCTTCTTAAAAGATGTTGGGATCGTACTCCAACTGAGAGACCACTGTTTTCTGACATTAGAAGAACATTGGCGACGCTCGTGCATTACGGGGTTGGCCAACAACAGGCATTTGAACCTGAAATTGGAGGTTGTTTACAGAACCGAATCGTAAATTATTTCATGTACCTTAAGTAAGTTATATATAAATAAGCTGTTTTGAATTTCAGAAAGCGATAATCCGTTCCATGGACTGGATTTGCCGTGTTACAGAGATATTGAATTAATTCGACAAACAGATCTTGGCAGTGTATGACAGTATTTGAATATACGCGTACATAAATTTAATTCTACATAGAACATGCTCTTATTATCATGTAATGACTATCAACCAGGGCAACTTTGGAGAAGTCACTTGCAACTGGGATTGCGAAACAAGAGAGCTGGTTGCTGTCAAAACAATGTTGAAGCAATACGATATGCATGAAAGAGTGGCTTTTGAAAGAGAATTCCGCATAATGTCTAAGATCACGCATGAGAATATCGTAAAGATCAAGGGAATCGCTTTTCGTAAGTGAAAGCAATTTAGACATATACAGACCAGCATAGGTTAGCTTATGTCTCAAGTGGTGTGTGGAACATGATATTTTGAAATCACTTTATTTACCGGTAACTAAACCAATAGTGCCACCAGTGGGCCGTAAGGAAGATAGTTGTAGTCCTCTCTCGATTAATATATTTGTTCATTTACAGAGATCATACAATTTCATATTACAGTGATAATAATAATAAATATTTTCTAGCTTCTGTCAGAATAGTGCTAGAATACTTATCGGAGGGATCTTTGTGGGATATCGTCAAAAATCATACAAGAAAACGAGACCACCCGGCTGTTCTTCCGCACACGCTTCATAAATATGCTTGCGACATAGCTCAGGTACTTTGGGTAATAATATGAAATATAATTACGTTCCATTGCACTGAAAATAACAGTTTATCAATTATTTATTCTTAAAACAGGGGATGGTCGCTTTACACGAAAAAAAGATTGTTCATTGTGATCTGGCTTTGCGTAACATCTTGGTATCGCGCGAGGGCACCTGTTACGTAGCTAAGATTTCGGATTTTGGTCTAGCTCGTCTCGTTAGGAAGAACTGTAACTATTACAGGAATCACTCAGCCGGACCCCTGCCACTTTATTGGTTAGTATTTCTTTTCATACTCATGGCATGTTCCCTAAATCTGTATGTATGTCTTTCGCCAGGTATGCGCCAGAATGTCTGTCTAATTCGTCCACGAAGTATTGTTTTCAGTCAGATGTTTGGAGTTATGGGGTTACGATATGGGAGCTGTACAATTTTGGTGCAAAACCCTACTTAACTCCATTGAGGGGAAAGCACTTCCCTGATAGAAAGGAGAAATTCTCATCCTTACTTAAAAGGGGTTGTAGGTTGGAACAGGAGGACTGTCCCAAAGAGGTAAGTTACATCCTTTATATAAATGTGCAAAATCATTTATTTTAATAATACGTACTATCAATTCCAATCACGTATATCTGCCTATATGTCGAAACAGGAACAACATTTTTAATGAAGAATGTCAATGTTCAAATTTTCAGGTATATGACAACGTCGTTTGCAAATGCTGGAAATATAATCCTTCAGAACGAATTACTTTTCCTGAAATTATACAATACCTTTGCCAAAATTACTAGAAACGTGTATTTTGATTTTCATCCACTTCCCATTAGACTCTTCGTAATGACCCCTTTACTAATTAAATTACTGCATTATGCAATCTTTCCATCAGTTTTTCTGATCTTTCTCTCCTTTAGAAATTCTCTTTTCTTTCACAATATTCTCGATTTGATTTCTATTTCGTGGACCCGTGTCCAACATATATTACGCAGTTCAGTGTAAATATTCTCCACAGTGATTTCTCTATGAGTGGCGTGCAAGTTTGACGTGTATGTTGAATTTCTATTTCGAACTCTAGATATCATATTTACTAAATATGACGACGAAATACTTCAAGACCAATACTTTCCTCAAGCCGAAAATCGAAAGTAGTTGAACCGTGCTTAATTAAAGTAGTATTTACCTGAATGAACAAATAATCTTGAATACATAGAACGCCCTGCAGTTCACATAAAATGAAAGTAATAAAGTACATACTGATGATACATGTGAAATCGCTGATAGGTTCAGTGGATTCGATTAGAATGGATTTTTTATGACCAGTTCTATTGACAATAGTGCACTACTATGTAGCTTCCACAATAGAACACTCGTGATGAAATTCTAACAAGTTTTTTGATTACTTGATTTAAAATTTAATTCACTTGTGTGCATATCAGTAAAGTAGCTTCGAATCCGATATTTTTAAACAATCGACCCGGAAATGGTTTGAAAAGTACTGAATTGATGAATCGGTGCTACTATATTTATTTAGTGACCTGCATATCTGCATGCCAAATCTGTAGATACAATTAATGCCTGCACTATTTCCTTGTTCTGATTCGATTCTACCCATTAATATAAAAAAGAAGACACCATTTCCGGGATACGAAATTATAAGAGAATAATTTCAGCATGATACACCAAATACTTTATAGCAGTATGCATAAGGACGTATTGATAGAAAGACTAACTTACATAGGCGTAATAAAGGAAAAGCCAATAAAATACTGTGTCAAGTTGTTGAAAGTCCACCTTGCTGACTGAGTCGAGTCAAGTCGTGTTTTTATTGCAGCAGACTGGAGTAAAGCTAAATCAGAACCACCTTGGTTCCAAAGCCAGTCAAAACCCCATACTATAAAGAACTCTCTCGGGTTTCAAGTAGCGGTGTAGCTGGTTACTTATTAATTAAGGACATTAAGTTATTCGTTAGCCATTTATGATGAAGCATTGTTTATATATTTGCTTGAAGATATCGACGTATTTATCGCGATATACGTTCTGTGTAAATATATAAAATATATTACACATGTGGTCACGTGCTAAATCATCCAACGATCTACTGGTATATTTGGAACTGACTGTTTCCTTGACGTCTCTGTACGTTGTGGTTAACTCTAATTATCCATGTAGAAACTTATCTAGATTGAGGATGTGTATATTGTATGGAATATAAGATTTTTGCTTCAGGGAAACATAAAAACATATACTTTACTTCGGAACATCGAACAAGATATGGTAGATGTCATATATAGCAAGGTAAAAATAAGTATTGACATAGTCATTTAGGTCACTCGTAGATATTTATCCGTTCATAACTTGACGAGATTCAGGTAAACGATTTTAGTTATTCTTATCCACTATCTATCTTCGATTTCTCCAACATAGTGTGATAATGCTATATGTTATTGAATCCCGAAATAATCGTGCTACCTCCATTTTACTGGAACTCCAAGAAAAGTATTTTATCAGAAAGTACAACCAGACTAATTTACAGGTGGATATTACAGATAGTGCAGAGAATGCAGCTCATTTTTTCTTATATTTTTGCACCATTTTCAAGATCCATGAGGTCAGATTTCGCTTACCGACAGAGAAAGGGGATGCAAGCATAATACTGTTTCCTTAGAAGTTATCAAAGTGTTTGGAAAAGAAAGAACCTCAGTAGTATCCATTCGTTATCAGTAATTCATACCTGAATCATTTTCCAGTTAGATATTTTAGCGCTATTCCAGATAATACTCAATCATGAAGGTTATCTGCGCCGGCCTGCAGAAAACTGGAACCAAATCAGTGGCAGAATCGTTAAGGATACTGGGATATGAGCATGTTCACGACGTTTTTGAACAGTATTTTTTGGAGGGGCATTTGTGGAAAAAGGTAGAGAACAAAACTTGTATCACTGAACAGAAAAGTGGAAATTTGTTAACAAATTCCAACTTGTAATGAATACTTCATGGTTTTTAGGTATTGGATAACACTGCTACGAAAGAAGATTTCCAAAAAGCTTTTGAAAACGTTGATGCTGTCACAGACTATCCAGCAAATGCGTTTTGGGAAGATATCCTTGAAGTTTTTCCAGGAGCTAAGGTACATATGTCCATAAACCTGCCTAAAATATGTTTTACGGATTACCGGACACCACTGTTTACTCAATTGCAAGTTCGTTGAACCCAGCGTGAAATAATGTAACCTCGAACGAATGTACCAATGACGAAATGCAGTGTATGCTCTATTACACATGTAACCAAATAAAGACGCAGTGTATAAGGATAAAAAAAAGTAATCTAGATTGCTCCTATGTTCTATATTTCACTTATTTGATACAACCTCTGACGACAGAATCTATTAGTGGATGAATGAGTCTCTTGGAATTAACATATCGCCCTATTGAATCTCAAAGAACTTTGCCGGGACTTTCAAAATCTGTTTACCCTGCATATCATGGTAATATTATTCAAATTACTTTTAATGCTGAAGCCTAGTAGACATAGATCGGCACGTAAAGTCAGTGGTTCAAGTCAACTTATCCTAATGACAGAATGGCAGAATGAGACAGTATTATTTCGCGTAATCCTTGATCACTAGCGCATGTCTTTGCAAAGTACAGTAATTATGTGCCTCGCTGTCTGAACCAGTTAATCAAGTCTGGACACGCCATAGGATTTTCGGGGCTCGTGTACGTGACTAATAGTCGATCCTCAGAAAATTGTTTCGCAGTAACTTCCTATATTGTTTTGTTTACATTGCTCACCATTATTTGACTTATTAGTGTTCCTAGTATTCCCCACAATATCTTGTTACACACCGAATATATTCCGCATACTTTAGAGAAATGAAAATCCGCGAGATGGCAGTAAGGGGCCGTATTTGAAAAACCATTCTCTTCCTCGGTCTGTTACGACATCGCATCTTTCATTTTGCGCAATTCTTGATTACTAGAATGCCTTTGCAAAGTAGATTAGTAAAGTAAGTAATTATGTGCCTCGCTGTCTGGACCAGGTAATCAAGTCTAGACACGCCATAGGGTTTTCATGGGCTCGTGTACGTGACTAATAGTAAAACATTGTTTTGCGGTACCTTCCCATATATTTTCATTTACATTGCTCACCATTATTTGACTTATTAGTGTTCCTAGTATTTCCCACAATTGAGACACCTTTGTTTCTTAAACAATGTACCATAGCACGAATACTGTGCATTTTATCACGGATACAAGCTTTGTTTTCGCATTGGTTATTTAAATATCATGATACACACGGAATATATTTCGCACACCTCAGAGAAACGAACTTTCCGCGTGTTGGCAATATAGGACAGTATTTCAAAATTCACCCTATTCCTCGGTCTCTGAATCAATTTTATCGCAATCCATGATAATTATTAGCGCTGGTTATGCATGCCTTCGCATAGTAATTATATCTCGCCAACAGATTTATTCGTAACTTGAACGTCCGTAAGTGGAGCACCAACTGAATATGGATGTGTATTACATAACTAAATCCCGAATACGCTTCATTTCAGGTCATATTGATGGTGAGATCCTCGGAGGAAGAGTGGTTCCAAAGCCTGAAATTTCATTATGAATATGGATCCAAATTCATCTTGAATGCTATTGGTGCTCCAGATAAAAAGTAAATATGAAAATCGATACACTTACAGCATGTGCAGTAATCACTATATAGTACTATATGTCCTCACATTCCTGTTGCTATTTTTTTCTCCAGTGACAGAGTTTTTTCTGCTTTAGTATATTGGTTCGGTGGCCCATTGCTCAATAACTTCATGGCCTACACAAAAACCTTTTTATCAGTATGCCTAGGTTGCCACGACATTGTTGGAACAGTTAGCGAAAAAATTTCAAAGTAAGGACTAGTCAATTAAATTTAAAAACACTCTACATCTATTCTGTTATATATGTTCTGATGTTGGATTTCTACTATAGAGTATACTGTATGTTCAAAATCAACTATACTTGCTCTATTATATTACAAGGTCTCGATACCGTCAGCATAACCTATACGTGCAATCGAGATGTCCCCCTGAGCAACTCCTAGTATTTAACACGAAGGAAGGTTGGGAACCGCTGTGCAAATTCCTGGAAAAGCCTGTTCCGAGCGTACCCTTTCCGAAACAGAACGTAAAGTCGGATATATTTCGACAGGTCGCATTTGGCGAACACAAATACGACATGGGTTACATAAGAAGAGTGAAATATCAAGCTTTTTTCCGCGTTCTGTTATTTTCAACAGCACTGGCAATCGTGCTTGGGTGCTTGTTTTGCTAGCGCAGTGTTGTTTCTGCCTAATTTCAGTTTCATACCTGTGTATTTTTAGAAAAGCCGAAACGAAAGTAGTGACAAATTTTTTGTTTAAATTTACTTGAACCACAATCACCTCACTTTACAAGTGTAATTTCATTACTTTTGTAACACTTTATTGTAGTATTTATTGTAATCGCTAGTGTGTAAAGAACACACATGCCAATGACCTGTATTCAAGAAGTATCGGCATAATTCTCAAGAGAATAAAATGATGAAAGATCGCGATCAATCGCGAGAACACTGGGGAAAAGTGTAGCAACGGACACCAACAATTAGCGACCTCATCCTCCCCTTATGGAACAATTCTAATTCCCAATGACTTTTTTTTCATTTCTCGCGTGAAATGTGGAAAATATTGCTCCGTATATCAATGCAATTTTTTAAATGTAAATAAATTTATTCTTGGAGAAGATAGTAAACATAGAACATCAACAAACTTTTCGGGGTCACGGTACATTATTTTGGAAAGAAAATTTTCGGTGCGGCAGATCTGCTTAAGTGATCAAGATGTAAGTAATAAAAACACACAGTCTGGAAAGCACTTTAGATAGAAAGGTACGTTTGTAGTTTCTATTTCATAGATCAATTTCGAACCGACTGGTTACAATACGAAATACTTCGATAGATATTTATGTATTCTTTCTTTGCGTTCCTGTTTAGGGAATTGTTTTGTCGCCGTAATTTCTGAACTAACAAATTGCATTGAATGTGAGGTTCTATCGCGATAGAAATCGTTGGATGTTCCCTTAAAATAAAGTTAGAATTGAATTGGGTCATGCAACGTGATCTCACTTGAATAGGCACGTGCGATTTCATTGTTGAAAACGGTTAGTCGACCTCGATCTCGAGAAGAATATATTTACCGGCAGTTAACGACCAGCTTAGAGCTCAAGATGTGTAGTAATTTCCACCAGAAGTCGACTTCAAGGAATGCCGATTCCAGGCGTTCTTACAATTGACCGATATTGAACATTTTTACGAGTGTTGTACGGAATATAGATTTCCTATAATAACTTTTGCTACGCAACGGAAAATTGAATATTGTCATCACGTCGGAGTCAAATACATATCGCCATAAGAAATCAACTTTACTGGAAATTTTCATCACTTTTAACGACGGGAAGTAGTTTTCTCCGTTTACTAACTTCTAACTAATTGGCTTCTGAGTTTTGAACAGCAATGTCGTAAATTAATCGTAAATGATATATCGCTTTGCAGGTCACAACCGAAGCTGCGAGAATCGCTGTTCCATTCCCGACGTTCCCTAAATATTTATTTTCCCATTTATTTCCTCTATTGGATAACGGAACCGTATATTGATTTCGCTTTCTGATTTTTCCACTGTTGACGTAAAATATTATCGTCCGAATAATCCCCGTGTTGTTTTCAAGTGCCGTTCCGTATTTCTTCTCTATAACTATTTATAAATATTCAAATTTTATCTTATTTATAAATCATGCTGAGCACTTTTGGTAGCATGAGTGGCACTACTTTGCGCGCTTGCCTCTTATCATTTCGAGATTCCTGTTTACGAGTTTGCAATTACCATGTATAGTAAAACCTGCGGAATGTGGTGGGATTGATGTCCACACGTAAAAGGTAATATTCTCTGTGCAACCAGTGGTATATGACAGCCTAATAGTACCACAGTATATTGAAAATGTGATGTGAAAAATGGGAAACTTTGATGCATAACTCTTCATAAAATAAAATAACTATAATATTGAATAACTTCGCTTCGCATATGTTATAAACGATTATAGATCCGTGTTGAATCTGGTGAGTTTTAGCCTCCCGCTGGAATGGAATCACACTTCAATCATATAGATACACTATACATTCAACAGAAATTTTATCAAGGAAAAATATCTCTTTATTCACAGTGCATTATTCAAGCATGTACCGAATAGATCGTGCCAAGCAGAATTATACTATCTCATTGTACTTCCATTGTATTAAGGTCACGCAATTGTCACGTTTGTACGCTTTATTTGCCAGCCGAGTCCCATCCGGCTTTATCCAACGATTAATTCAGTGGCCAATTTCTTATAAACTCTTAATGAACTCTGATGAGAAGATCCAATAAAACATTTTTTTCAGTTTATAAAATAATTGGTTTTTCGTATCAAATTTTACGATCGTTTCAGTTCTTGCCGCCTCTTGTGTTTCTATACAAAGTGTTAACATTTCTCTGATGAGATTTGCATCACTGTTAACACCGTGTTTACAAAATAGTTTCGCACGTCATAGGCGGTTAAAAATAATGCTGGAACATTATTTAACGTCACATCAGTCATTAATTACACTTCACCCAGATAACAATGCTAGAGCCAATTATATTCATCATTAGTTGGCCAACATAAGGAAGGTTTCATTAATATAAATTATAGAGGGTAAAACCTTGGAGGTTTATAAGCGCAAGAGTATTTTTCGGGGTAAAAGAGTTCATTCATTCTCGTTAACGTGAATGCTGATGTATGTTTTTCATCATGCTCTCGTCAGTGTATACAATCCAGACAAGTGAGCAAAACAACCCTTTCGCTCTGTCTTCATTTTCACAGTAGCTTGCACTTAAAGCATGCGATTCAAGTAATATACGAGTTAATTGCTAAAACAGACAAGTTTCAGTTCCTTTCCAGTCCTGATTTAAAGAGGCGATAATTTGCGACGGACGAAATGAGGTATTGACAACGCTATCTATGTCTACTTGCACATAGTCATAGACAATGACGTAAAGCTGGGAAACGTATTGAAGCGTTACGGTAAGATTACAAAGATGAAGATCAGTAAGTTAACTTTTTGTTTGGTCGTAAGGTCGGGCTCGTTCGTAGAATACGAGAAAAATCATATTTCGTAGGAAAGTACTGCCATTTACACCATTCTTAATCCTTGTACAGCCAGATGTTCAGTATTTCCAAGTGAACCTTCTTTGATGTCTTCAACATCCACATAACCTCAATGTGTGGCGAATAGGCTTTGCTTTGCTTAACTATTGTTTTGTTATGGAAAATTGAACTCAAATTCATGAATTGATGAAGAACAGTGGACGTATTCACAGAATCACAATAATGTGATCGGATTTTCGATTGGATCCCCATGTTTTCATGTATTCCTACTGTCAAATATGTTGACCTTGAAAATTTAAAAAAATGAATGCGACATATCAGATGGAATTGCAAATTTTCTTCAGCATGGAATATATTATGTATTATGTATTATCTATCATATACATTCATTTTATCATTCAAATGAAATTTTGATTCAGTGACTAAAGAGAAAACATTGAATCTCTCATCTTCATCTTTAAAAAAAGCGCTAACTTCCAAATTTACCATGGATCCTAACATTAGAAACAATTAAGGCAAGAAAGACAATTAGCTTATGTGAAGGTAATGTACACTTCTGGAAGTGGTGAGTATTGATTAGTAAGTTCCTCTTTTATATTCTTAATAATTAAACCATTTACAGATTATTATCCTACTTTAGCAGGAATAACGAAAATACATGCTAAGAGTTGCCTTATTATTATCTTACCAGTTCCACGGAATGTTCCCATCCAGTGATGGAAGTCAAACTTCATTTTGGTACCAAAAGTTAACGCAAGAGTTGACTTAGGAGATTATTTTGTAAACCTGTTCAAAAGAATGAGGATTTAGTTCACTGTGTGGTCTAGTTTTGAGATAGCGAAAATGTTCCATAATCACAAGGTTCTCAGATATCTCAAATAACGTTCTCAAATTGATACCATTACGTCATCACTACATAACCTATTACATCATCAGCCAACAGTGAGATTAGGGAGTGGTGGTAATAAAACAAATGCCGTAGCTTATTATCAAGTACTTATTAAAAACTTCATTCATTAATCAGTTTTAATATTCGCGTGATAGTGGATGTAATGAAGGCGGTGCTGATTTATTGCAGAGTGTAGAGTCGATGATCTTTTGTTTACGACGTGCATATGTACATGTATGTCTGACACAATATTACTATCATGACTGTAGATAATCACATACATGTAATGAAGTAATTTTATGTGCTATGCGTGATCCTGAAGGATTGTTGTTACGAATTTTATATATCCAAGTTTTATTAGGTATACACAGCTGTACTCTCTTATATGGTCAATATTACATAGTATGTGTATGGACTTGTAAACTAGCTAAAAAGGGCGACTTGTACTGTACAGTATAAAGTAAGATACATCGTGATCAGCTGCACAGTTCGTCCACTACCCTTTTTTCCTGTCTCGTCGATATAATGTGTGGTAGCTCGATGTCTACTTTTGAATTACTACTGAAAAAGTAATACGAAGAAACAAAAGTCGATTAAAGCCCGCAACGCATTATTCCCTCGTAATTAGATATGTGGCACACAAATCGTATACTAGGCGTCGACGTCTATGGGTATTCCGTCGATGTTGTCGGAATATGAAATGACAAATTCCAAGCCGCTGATTGACTGATTCCAAAATGGGTTTTTTGTCTACTTGTTGTGGTATGAACGCGTAACCTGATATTGAGATTGTTAAGTGAATCAATGAATCTATATATGTATACGCTCTAAAATTATATTTCCGCGTACTGTTGTGAATTTTGTACGGTTTGCTTTTATTCCTATGCTAATTATACTACTTTCTCGACACAATTCATTATTTCTAATATTCTAAGATTAAAACAAGTCATATTAAAAAAAGCAATATTGTTAGCGTCGATGAATAAAACGCAATTCTTTCTAATTTCTACATAGGAGACCCTTATTATAGCAAGACAAAGTTCTTTGTAAAATGATTTTATGAAGAGAACCGACTTAATTCTCTTTACAAGAACTCGCCTTTTTCGTGTTGCATTTACGAGGTGTAACTTACCGGAAACCAGTGTGAAATCCATCCGACAACCAACAGTAGTCGAAAATTAAGTTTTGCATCACTTCTAAAAAATGAAGTTTTAACTTGTACCTTTTTTTGGTCGATCGGAAAAAGGAACCCGCAGACTACGCTTGTGTAAACTTGCTGGTTCTATTTTTATCCTAATTATTTTACGAATCAATCTTTTTCAAAAAGGGTTGTGAATTATTTTCCTCTTAACCTATCCCATATTCTACAATTGATTCCACATAGTTAATGGTGGCCGTTATGGTAATGTAGCATTCATTACTCTACTTGGTAATCGCTACATAAGTTATTAGTTGATTTCGTGATATAGCTCTCATGTCGATACAGTATTAGCTTCTTAGTGAATTACTTGTGTACACGCCTGATGCCAAGCCCCTTCAGTGTGGTCTTATAAATATATTTAGGCGGCGTGTTTATTTACTTCCAAGATTACGACTAAGAACAAACTATTTTCGTGTGTCCGTCTTAAGTGGACAATCAACCATTTGACAGATACGCCCGTTACAGCAGAATTAATATCATGTAGTAGTTTCGACGTACGACGCCTACGATTTTACGATGTCATCCTACCGGTTGCGAAAGATATTCGCAATAAATGCGGTCTGTCTACTTCCCGCTCATTACGATTTTCGAAGAATAAATCCATTCTTCTCCGGTGTAGCGTCACCGATTAATACAGCTTTAGCGTGGGTTTACCACTCATTTTGAAATGTTTTCCGTGAAATTATTACCTAGGTATAAACGGTCTAGTGACTGTCTCATAACTATTGAGAAAAGTAAGTGTATTAGTGAAATATTTCCAGCATTAGTTGCTCCGCGTTCTTTTATTGGCTAACGACGAAATCAATTCGTAATTTCGAGGGTTTGGGAGAATGGTACTTTGTGAATGTTTACGAATTAAATATGGAAGATAGTTCATTGTCCCTATTCAACCTCCAGTTGTTGATCTGAATGTAGGTATAACTGTGGAAGCGTTGTTTATTTGCTTATAATAAAGGAGAAAATTATTTAATCTCCCGCAATTGGATTTTAAAACTGCTTCGGTGGGCAATAGGATAGGATTTTCTGTGATATCAACAGTATAACAAGATAACACAGTACAGTGTAAACAGTATCAATATTCATATATAATTCCCTGGTACTCTTAATTTATGTTCAAATTCACTTGGAAAATAATTGGAGCTGTCAAAAGATTTGTAGCATAAATAATAAGAAATATACGTATATAATAATGTAAACCCGCCATTTTCTTGAGATGATTCGTAAATTGTGGAAAGAAATTGTCTAGTCTTTGAATACCAAATGTATGAATGTATCAAAAATAATTTTTTAATTATTTGTTTAAGTTTTGTTTTATCGTTTGCTATCCGATCATGTTGTCGCACGCTTATTAATTGGTAAGTCTCAAATCTAACAAGATTATCTCCGTCTTCAATTGCATAATTGATTTAATGAACTACCAATTTCTCAAGATCGTGACTCCATTCCACCTACAAGAGATTGAAATTCGTCAATAAATCCACAAAGTTGCCTAATTTAATTCCCACTCAAATTTCCGAAAGGAATTTCTGCATATGCATATGCTGGAGAGGAAATCAAATCGTTTTTCTTTTTTATCCGTATACGTGAAATAAATCGTACTTGGGAAGCCATTACATGTCGATCAAAAAAGGTCAAACAGATTACTGAATGAGTTGTTTACATGCAACGGGATAAAGAACAACAGGCGTATATGGATGTGCTTCATGCCTTGAGCGTCGCACTCTATAGTGAACACATTGTCATATATGGAAACAATAGCAGAGTTTGAACCGAAATGACTGACGACTGAACTCGCGCTATCTACATTAAAAGACCGTTAAATCCCCAGCTCGTACGTGCGTGCCGTTTTTATGGAGAAAGTTTGGTCAAAATACTTCACGTTGAATTGTACATAAAGTAAATCAGTAAACATCAAATAAGGGTGGTGAGCGAGAATGAAATTCTGAATAATTTTTTTTTTACTATGAATACGGAAAATATTAAGTTCACATTTCCCCATAGGACATTGGCTTAGAGTTCTCGTATTAATGGTAGAATGAAATATTAATACTAAGCTGTTGTTTGTCTTAGAGGTAAAATTATTATCGCATTGACGTCAAAGTGGTTCAGTGTCAAAATAGATAACATGGCTATGGTATTACATGTTGCGTGTAGACAATATATTAACTGTGAAGGTGTCTGTCTATTCAGCAGTTTAGAATTTCATTTTCATTTTGCATTGTATTTTGTTGCTGTTAAAGAATACCGTTTTTTTATTCGCATTACTCAATGACTACTGATAATTCGTACTGCAAACAAAGTAAGAAGTTGCTTCCTGGATGTCATATGCTTCGTGTGTTTAACTCATTGTTTAGTTATTGAACGGAGCAGATGTTACTTTCCCGATGCTATGCTTATCTTTGATATACATCGCAGAGATCCGTATCATATATGTTACTTTTCTTAGCGGGAATGTGACTTGAAACGTATTCTTTAACGATCTATTCCTGTTACCTGCAGTGTCGGTCCAGCTTGATCTTTATGATCTCTCTGAAAATTCTACATCTGTACTAGTCTATATTAATGTTGCACAGTCACATCGTCACTAAGTGCTTGAAGATGTTCTATTTCTTTAATTCACACAATATTTGGAATAGGGCAAGTAACTGGCTGGGAAATCTACAATATTAGGTCGAATAAATACCATGAAATATAATGGTTTCTTGTAGATTTCCGCTCAGCAAATATGTGTTTAAAGTCTAGCTAACGTCTGAACAAAATTCAAAACGTAAATCTACCATCTACTGCTTGCAGCAGAACTACATTTTAAACAATATTTTTGACAGATCTCGTGAACGAGGAGTTTATCTTCTTGCGGCACGAACTCCGAGGCCTAATTACGTCACACATTTTCAAAGTTTATTTACGTTCAAAAAAAGAAAATGTATACTTTCGTGACACACCAACTGATAATTTTTCCAATCTCCTTTCACGAACTCTGCTGGGGGTGGCATTTTATGGCAGATTAGGTCTCGAAGCACTCTCAATGCCTGTTTGGCCAATATTGACATGGAACCACGAAGGCACGCTATCCCATTTAAACCAGTGAGCCCCTTTTCACAAACTAGATATAGCTTGTGGTTGATGGGATATACTGTATATGTGTATATTACCTGTTCACACCTTAAAGTTGAACGTTTAATGGAAAATCAATATTCCGATGGAAGAGCGTCATTTTTATGGGCGTACCTTACATCCGTAAAGTTATTAACTTCATTAATTATAGAAACTAGAGTGGGTGGCTGGCGGAATACGAACTTCATGTTATAAATGATTCATATATTTGACATACTATATATATATATATTAGACTATACATATTAGAGAACTGTGGATATTATATATTATACATGCACTCGTCGCCTGCAGTATGCAGCTTAGATGAATACAATGGTAATGTGTAGAGGGGCCTTTTCAATTGTTTGAATTGCGGTCTTATGCTTTGTAGTTAAAACTTGTCTTTTCTAAAGTGCTTTTCGATAGAATACACAACACTAGAGATTTAACTCACGACTTTTCAATATGTTGAATTAGAAAACATCTCTTCAATTCATATTTAATTTAATTCATAGTTCAATATTATTATTAATACACCCTGGATTAAATAATACTCTGATATTGTCTGTATTGTAATCCCTTCCCCAAACGACTCAGGTGTACACGTGTATGCAGGTGCTTCCCATATTCAATATATATCATCCATAGTCTGAAATTATAAAAAAATATTTTCCAATCATTTATGCCATTTGTATCCATTTCCTGTGAAACAAGCCTAACACCTACCTAGCTGAAATAATAACATACAATACCCTTCTCTCAAGTTTAATAAATTTTGAAATAAATACTGAAGTTATTTTTCAGATGCCCTATAAACGTTGGTGATAGAAACCCATTTTATCTGTAGCTATAGAAGTTAATTTCAAAGTATTAAATATTTTACTCTGAGTTTTATCATCCTGCGGAAATTGTCCTTGACTTTTTATTTACTTTTGAGCGGAATTGAAGAGGGAGTCCAGGTGTGATACTGTAGCACCGACGGAATAGAACAATTATCGCGTTTTGTTCCTATTGGCCTAATGGAACGTCGATAACGATAAAATTCCATCCCCATCAACAAACAATTAAAACGTCGGATTGCGCGCGTGTTAGAACGATCTCTAAATGTTTGGTTCGGTAATGAAAATCTAGGCGATGATTTCTGAATTTCACACTATCGCGATATTCGATCGACCAGACGTCGTAATTAACCTTGATTAGGCCTACACTATTAATTTATTGCTCGCAAGTCTCAGGAAAAGGCCGCTTGTCCAGGCTGTTTGAGTTATGCTTCAAGAAGTGACAATCTACATTGAAATCCGTGTCACTGTGCTCTAATGAATTTAAGTTAGCTCCACGAATTTCTACTGCGGATGTTAGAATGTTTTTTGCATTAGCGTGTTGCAATACACATAGCTGAGACGAGAGGAAACCGAAGAGTTTGTAGCAGTATAGCTGAGGAAAGGAGTCCCTTCGTTTTAAAAAGGTTTTTGGGTCCAGTTTGATAGAACTTCCCACAACACTATACCGCTCATATATTTTTATTGAATTGTCCAGTAGATGATGTAGTACATTCTGCAAGCCGTAAGTGCCAATATGTGATGACCAATATCATTTGTCATTAATTAATTGTGTACGTGGGTGGTTCTCTTGTGATTTTATATACTGTGATGTATTGGCCTGTTCTTGGTATTACTTACTTAGCCGTAGCGTCATTTTTTCGGCTCTTTACTCGATTGGAGTGAGTATACGCTACTGAATTTAACAATTGGGTTCATTTCCAGCAGTAAAGCAGATATTAATTGAAATGGCCAGGAAAAATGCCGTTTGACCTTTGACTTAGGAGGAATCGAAGTTTTTTAATATCTCATCCCCGATTGGCGTCATTTGTGTTATCTCACCGCAATGTTTGATCCAATCCGAAACGTTAGTAGTTACGAAGTACATCGGTCATTGCTAGGTTATTGTAGAACTAATTGATTGTTATGGAAAATCGGGAACAAATATACCAGTACGAGATCCCGCGTCTGGATCATCTTGCAATGTTACTGGAAGGATAAACAATGTTACGGGTCGGTTCCTGTGTACGACTTGGAGGTACAGATGGACTATGAGATGCCGATATCGGTAAACTATAAAAAAGAAACTAGAGAAGATGAGGAGTGAGACTGATAGGACAGAACAACCGTCACTATTATTGCTCTGTACAGTAATCGAACGCCGAGAAAAAAGGGAGTTGAAAGAATAGAAAGAGAAGAGAAAAAAGAGTTAGGAGTAGGAGGGAGTAAAAGATTTCAAATTAATTCCGCTCTGTCGTTTACATTTCTAATATTGGTTTGGTGATAGCAGTGAGAACGTCTACTTTCATGGAGCTTCAGTATTTAGGAAGGAAAATTGTAAGTTTTAATTTTAGGAGTCTTGTAGACTTAGCAGAATAGCTGAAATTGTACAACTCGCAATCGTACTGAAATCACATTCTTTCAGACGAATGCTTTCACTCAGTTTTACATGTTAAGGAAATAAGCAATGCAGTTTTATTCTTATGTATTTTATAATACAGAATACTGTATTGTGAGCTGTTTGAAACTCTATCAGTTAATATATATTATAAGGCTCTCATCACGATTACTGGCATTGCCCGATCGATTTCGATAATGTGGAAAGAAGCATTCGGAGACGAAGACGACATGGCTCGGGTACCACAAGGCTGTTATGCCGACGAAGAAAGTCCCTATAGCAGCCGCCGTGTCAGTACGATATCAAACGATTCGTTCGACGCGTCATCTTACGTCCACGTAGATAGCAAACTGAAGACAAAAATGCCAGAATCCCTGTTAGATATGAACGACACAGATAAAGAAATTTCGAATCATTTTGAAAGGTTACCGGACAATGCTAATAATAACGATAGCAAAACCAAAAATGGTAAGCGAGTGATTCGTAAGCGAATGAGTATTTCGCAATTCCGAGCTTCGACGAGGGTCAAACGAAACGAAAACAATTCGAATAATAACAGTAATAGCTCGGACAAAGTACCAAGTGCAGATGGTAAAGAAACAGGAACCACTGATAGCAACGGAAATTTGTCCAATTCAAATTCAACAAAAAAGGAAAAACAGAGCAAGGACGTGTTGTCTGCCAAGATTCAACATCTTTTGTTTGAAATGGTGAGTGAAACTTTTCCATGCTTTATCATATGAGTGATAGTTGATGAGAATTGAAAAATTCAGATCGAGTTTTATAGTAAATGGAAAAATGTAAGATATATAGAAAACCACGCTAGCATTGACATCATCTGGGTTGACTGATAGCAGAATAACGAACGGATTTATTAAATGTAATTAAATGAAATCATATGGCAGTTTACTGTATTCCGTTTATGGACTCGACACCCACTCTATTTAGCGACTTCGCTGAAATCTATCTTTTAGCATTACGTCACGTTTGATTACAGTGACGCAGTTCTTGTAATTTAATGCGAAAATCTGAAATAATCTTACGTATCATCATGATGCATGAAGTCAACTGAATTCGCAAGGCATGACTTGTGGAAATTCCGAAGTAATTTGAATAATAATGCGTTGGTAGAGGCGGTACTGAATGAGGAGTTTCAAAAAAATGATCAATACGACGACTAGTTGTTGTTAGCAGTAAAGTGTTCTCAATATCGATTTATTTGCTTTTGCTGACATTAAAGCAGTTAATAACTAGCTGGTAACGTATTTGGCTTGGTCAATAATCTGGTTGCGTGTCTACCGTATCCAATTCAAACCAGCGGTTGCGATAGGTATCGCAAAAAAATAATCTGATCGTTTCGGAAGTTGCTGACGTTAGGTTTCCATTTCGTTTGCAAAATTGGATAGGTTTGCTTTCATTATTTATGATATTGACATTGGTAAAATGATCTTAGTTTTCACACAATGAGCTGTAAATTGTATAAGTATTATTGAAATGACGGGAGCGTAGTTATGAATATTTCATCACTTTGCTTGTTGCGATGTTGCCTGTCAAATGCAAGGTAGGATGCTTATCCCTCGGCTCTGGATGACGTAATGGTCAGTTCTATTGCGATTACATCATCTACGTAGCGACGTATTATTCAGTGAGTTCATATATATATATATAAACCGAAATTTAAAAAGTAATGTAGTTGCCTTTTACAATCTGAAACGTGAAATGTTAAATTTCAAATAAATCGTCTGCTTTAAAGTGCTAATAAAACGTTGTGTATCCCGCACAGTATAGCAAAATACAATGCAGTACTCTGTAAATAAAAATACGGCGCCTTTCCCGTATTTACATTGTATTATATCAATATACTCGCAACGCCTATATGATGTATCGTGTTACCTAGCTTTTGGATAGATGCCATGGATGCCATGCCTTAAGCTTTGCTCTTGCTTCGTATTTACTATAGCAAACTATAGCATATAAATAAACTAAAATATATTTTACAGGAATAATAAAAATTGCTTCCCTTGAGTGATTTTTATAAGATCATGTATACTATTTCTACACTATTCTTTCCTTTGTTGGCATTGAAGCATTTGAATCTTAGTACTATGGTAGTGTTGCCAAATAACTGAAAAACAAATTGCAACTACAGTAATGCTGATACGTGAATTGAATATAGAAGCTAACATGGCAAATTTCATGTCATTATGTTCCATGGCTTTAGTTCTTCGAATACATCTGGTACAATAAACGCTTAAAAATCTGTAAATGTCCACGGACGATAGATAGTTCGCGATTGAAATCAAAGCCCCACTTATAGCGACAATACATTCGTGTATATTTTCACCCCCTTTCATCTCTATATATAGCACTATAAGCTGTTTTTGGAATAACTCTATGGATATTTCAATAGGTCTTATGACGTACATAGATTTAATTAATGGACACAATAAAAGCTTCGGCATTCCGGTTACGTCGTTGCTGTTGTGCTTTTGTGTTTTGGAACAAAATAAATTAGCGTATAAATACGTACAGTACTATAGTGGGGTAGTGGGATAGAGTGTATATCCTGAATTGGCATGGCTTTATATCCCACTATGTCTTATCGGTCATCTGGTAGTTTTTATCCAGATATCATCATCATATATTATTCATTTATCTGGACGAAACTTCCGCGTGTCAAGACATGAGACATAGCCCAGTTTAAGACGGCAGTATTGTATTGGGTTTCTGTCGTGCACCTGGCGTTTATTCTTATTTGTTGAATTCTTTTCTGTCAAATGGTGCGTCGTGATCCTCGTGTATATGGGTCAGTGTAATGAAAGCTGTATGGTAATCTAACGTGAAACATTCCGGCCACCATCTGCCTATATATAATACGGTGAATATAAAGATGTTTAACTTAAACTGCACCTATTTTGTTCAGCTCTAATCGACTAAAATCCATTATACACTTGCCTGTGAGTAATGTTGGTAACTTGTAAGGATGTATTGTCTAAACTCAACGGTGCGAAATCATCATCGAATATCCCGAAACCATATTCAAATAATTCGAAACTTTTATATTGATATGTAGATAAAATATTCTTCTAGACTCCTGAGGCCCAGAACCCGAAATCATTCAATCAGAAAACCAATTAGACTCTTTTGTGGGGGTTTTTCCTGATGCAATTCCCATAGGTGTTATTTGGTTTTATATAAAAAAATAGTTTTATATATTTTCGCTGCAATCCACGACTGTCTGAAAAGTAATTGTATGTATGTCGTTGAAATATGTTTGGATTCAAAATATGGACTATGCAATTATTATTTTTCGGGCTGACATTAATTGGAACTCAATTATTTGCTGCGATTCCGCATCGAGTTTTGAAGTCACACAGGAATTTCTTTTCCTCGTAATTACGAGGCCTCCGTTGAACCTACACAGAACTGTAAATTACAATCGATTTCTTAATTAAGCGTACTGTATTTTCTGTCCGAGTTAATTGCAGTGTCGCAGTATACTAATTTTCAGTATCTGGCTGTGATTGATCGACATAAGACATGGAATCGGTGAACCCTGATGGTGTGGTCCTGCAAATGATAGGTTTCCTGTAGATATAGTCACTGCAATAGTTGGTCTCTATATGCAGGTGTCCTTGTTTCAGCCATTAGTAGATCACTGTTTTGTTTTCTCAAGCCCACTTAAAACCAGGTCCATGTTCTATAGAATTGCCAGCACATTATCATATAGATTAATGAAACCATGCGAGGTCTGACCACTTAATTGCTTCTCGTTGTAATAATCCCTTTTGAATGATCTCGTTTATGTCCTTATGTGACAATATCGATATAAGGACCATTGGTCGGCCGCTGATGAAATAATAGTTTGTAATTACGAATTATTGGATTATATCGCTTACTTCAATGCCCTGATAGTCTTAATCGGGTTCGACTACAGCAGGATATGTATTGTGATTATTTCACATGACTGCTTTTACAAGAGTTCGCATTTTATTTGGCAGCCAATATTGAATGTTCAGTTCACTATACGAGGTACATGGCAAATCTGTCATCCGGCCTTTTTTCCAGTTACATAATAACTGTAAGAATTATGCTTTGCTCTGTGTATTATAAATACCTTCGTTTAAGCTGGAGGAACGAGAGTAACCAGGTTCTTGTCCATTAGGTTTCTATCCCAAAGAGCGATTGCTTGGGAACTTCGGAATAAATTGACCGTTTTGTATGTCCTTGTATGGCTCATTATTCTGGCCTTGTTTGTGACAGCGTTCGTTTATCTTATCCGGATACCGGTATGTAAGGTCATATAATGTACAGCACTGTACTTTATTTCATCCATCGTATCCAGTTCCGTTTTAATTAGTAAGCGACCTTGTATAAACAACTTTCTGTCAACAAATATCTCATTTACATGTCCTATATACCCGTTAATCAACATACGAAATTGTACTTCAGCATATTGCCTCGCAAATGAATTGCAGATTTCCCTTGATCCTTCACCTATTTTTCACACATCCGAAATCTTCCGAAACCTTCCGAAGCGAGTGAAAGTATACCAGTGCTGGTTATAATTCAAACAAATGTATTTTGCGGCTGCCATGACAACATGTGGACCAGCACGCTACTTTTTACGTGGTTATTGTTCGTTAGCGCGCCGTCATCATTATATAGACTCGCGTGACGTCTTCCGTAGCATGAATAGTAATCATTTTTCACCCGTTTCCCATTTTTCAACTTCCATTGTAGCTTTGTTTACCTGCTATACGTGCTTAGCCCGCACGCGATCCCAGTCAAATTTCAAACAATCTTGTATTAGGTCGGCACTGGTGTTCTGTGAGTAAAAATATGTTTTTGAAATTTTGGTTCAATGCTGTCAAAAAACAAGATGGCTAAACCACAGTGTTGTTTTTGTATTTACAATATTTGAGTAATTTCTCATGAGAAAATGTCAATCTAAACCTTCCAGTGGCTAGCACAAAACGTTTATGAAGCGATCGAATATTTTCTGGCAGACATTTCTTTGTTATTCTTGTGTTCGTTGTATTGCATGACTGAATTCTTGAGATATAGATTTGAGGTATTCAGTAAAGCGATTTTCATAAAATTACAGTATCTATATAATAGCGCGATGATACCTCCATACAACACCGTTTTAATAAACAAAACCATTGGAAGTAATAGGCGTAAACATGCGTCATACTGCGATATCGAATAACTCGCATGGATTTTTGAACGTTATCGAGTGAATTTTCTGGTCACCGTTAAAGGGAGGATTTTTTGCTGTCGTGGACGATATTGAGACGTACAGCTTTACAAATACTTAACAAATGAATACTTCAGGTTCATATGTAACAATCAATGACAGCGGTTAGATCATGTCAAATTATTTAAATATGCTGTGGTATTTACAAGGTCATACATACACCTTACGGTGTTATAGTAAGGATTGCCCTCCAGAGAGTTTGTCTTGTCAGCTATTATTTATTCCTGGATGTGACGTAGCTCTCTTCCTATCTGACAACTTTTAACTCTATCTTGACGTCATTTTTATTTGTATTTAGGAAAACAATATGCCATTGTTCTCATGGTGACAGAGTACCAGCTAACCAAAACTATAGTATGTCAAGTGTACACTTTAATTACATTAGCTTATTAAATAGATGATGTAATGTGAGTTGGTTTATCTGTCCGCAGACTATTAACGATAAACTCGTTGAAGGTCACGTGGAAGCGATGGAAACCGCGTCGTTTAAACATTACAGTAAACGTCTGACTCAATATTAAAGTTCAATATTAACACCTCCTAGAAAAGCCTGGACTTGAAAAGTTTCTGTTTATAGAGAACAAATATATAGTAAACGAGTTAAACATTGATCCGTGATATTGAGAATCGATACGTTTTTCAATTTCATTTTTTCTATTGGGTTGGCTTTGTCATCATTAGACTATTTTGCTAATGTAAAGGATCATATCTACGATACCGTATGCTAGCCTACTTGAGACTTGTATGGCGAAATTGTAGGCGGTAACTTTGTTAACTAGGATGTCGTCGGGTGCTCATTAAAAAACATCCGACTGTGCAATTAGCATGACACCGTTTGATATTCGTGCATTATATTGTTTTTGGTTTCTCCGTAAAGTGAGTGTGTCCTCTGGGCAAGTTACTGCTTTTTAGTCTGTTGTAGCAGTTTTGCAAAACGAATTTGTGTTGTGAAGTGTTTGAACCAAATGCAGTTGTCAGTGTGATTTAAGCCAGCTTGATGTGACGTTTATGACGCTGTAAAATGAAATTGACCGACGTGTTTTACTGCCTGAAAAACTAGTAATTACTGAGCACTGGTCTGTTATGAAGAGTAAACAATTTGATTTCATAGTCCTGGGTCGTCTGCTAATACGTGATTACAAACCACGCAAATACATTTGTATGTTATGTCGTGTCGCATCGTGCTGTATGGCATCACTCTTATACTCCTATGTATCGTTATGTTGTTAAACAGCGCTTGAATTTATGCACTGTTCTTTATTTTACAGTAGTTAGTGCTTTCTAATATTTTATACAACAGTGAAATAGTCGCACCTGGATAGTTAAACTTCGGCAAAAACTTATTAAATTTCATGACTACTTGATAGTAGCCTACTCTCTACATCTCTTGTGAAACATCGTTGTATTTTTACGCTGTGAATGTCCCATAAAAAAAACCGCACCACAGCCTACAGTAAATAAAGTTTTATTGTACTACCAGTTACATTTTCACGGCTTTAATTGAAAAAAAACGTATCTGCGCTCCCTACGAGTCCAATGGGGTTGGTATCCCACTCCTTGGTGTCAAACGCCTCCTAGTGGTCAGAATAAGAATCTGGAGGCGTACCTAAAAGAGATTTCCCGATAATGGCATACCCAGCCAAAGCTTGGATGTTTATTATTGACTTACTCTATTCTTTTGCTTTGAAATCTTTTTTGAAATAGGATTTTAATAGCCCTAAAACTCTGGTAATATCAATAGCACTTGGTTCCCATGCTGATAAGGACTGTCGAATGAATTCTCAACAATCGTTTGGGTGAGATGTTACCCTGAGATAAAGCATCGAGTCTTAAGCCAGACGAAATGACTCTTTTATTCCCCTTTGAAGTAGTGATTTACCAGCGCATAGACTTTCTGATCATATACAAATAACTTGAAGGAGAACTGCAATACTTTTTCATACAGTTAATAATAGTTAAGTGCACTAAATCCAACGCATTCTAATTGACTGTCACAGTGGGATTAGCACGAGGATCATACTTGGTTATCATTACAGTTCTGCTGATTTTTCCATCTTGTTTTTGTCGCAAATGGTGTAGCTGAGTTGCATGACACTCGGTAGCATGTTATCAACAAACCGCATACTTGTATCCGAAGAATCCTGTCTCGCCATTTTAAAGTACTGTATACTAACGCTGTCTTTTTGTGGGTTCAACCGACAAACGAAAAAAAAAAGAAAATAGAATATTGCAGTCATCTATTATATTTAATTATTCGTTTCATGATAATATAGTTGGTTGTGAGTTTGTGTGTCGCGAATTCGTCCGCGTTTATTTTTTCAAGCTCACGTTATTTCGCGCTTTCTCTCTCTCTGTATGGTTTCTTTGTTATTTGATTTCAGGTTCATTAGAGCGTGTGTTCGAAGGTTCCGTAAATTTCATGAAAATTCTCTAAAATCCACTTACGATTCTTTTGAATATGTTTATCACTTTCTGATTTCCAGGTGCGACTAATATCAACCATTCATTTGGTTGAAATAATTAGCATTCTAGAGTTCAAACGGTGTTGTGAAAATGTTTTCAAAAGTTGTCTGTGATTCTTGGTGACCTCACCTCTTTAGCACGCAATATCTTGCTCAGTAAAGCTCACTGTTAACAATATGATGAATGAGTTATAGTCACATCTAAATTATAGTATTTTTCGGCTAGATATGGAGATGGCAAAACATTTCTATTTTGTAATGCTCCATGAGCATTGAACTAGAAATATCTGGCCAGAATAGATATATGTGCGAGTTAGTTTCTCTGCTCGCTGATGTATGTGAAGTAATTTGGCTCGTGCGCTTGAAAGTGCGAACGATGATCGATTATTTGGTGATAACTGCAAGACCAGAAGCTGCCTTACATTTTTATTACTTTGTTGGGCGCTTTTGTTTTTCCCTTGGGCAATATGTAAACATGTGTGCGATGTGTCAATAATACATCTTGCTCCAACTTGAAAAATTGATTAGTTAATGGGTTATTGGTGATTTCTTCCACACACTCGTTAACCACGATATTTATTTCGAAATTCTGTATGTTGTCTTGCACATCTACTAGACTAGAGCAACTAAATTTGACATAGCAATTTGTAATACACATTTCTGAAGGTTTCTATCTCCGGGTCTGGAGACCATGGATATATAATTAGGAAATACAGATTTATTTACTTTAGATTAAATATTTTTTTGCCTCGGTGAGTCAAAAGTCCAACCTATTGTGCACCCATTTAAAACGTTTCAGCAGCTATCATTCTGTAATTACCGTCATTCATGTAAGATGGCATTGGCACGCAATACCGCCAAAGCAAATACGAGAACTAAGATGAGCAATGTCGAATCAACATTCAAGCCCAAAGAATTGTTTATTCATAGGACATATACGCAAAATTCTTCACATTCCGAATCGCTTTGACGCCTTATGTGGTCTCGTTTAGGAAGATTCCAGGCGCTTATTTGATCTTGTCAATAGCACTGTGTAATTTTCCAAGTTACTTCTTCGCGATTTCGTCGCTTGGATTCATGAAATCACCAGTTACGATTCGGCTTTGTATCCACGTAAAAGAACTCATGCCGTGCGATCAGCTATTGTCCAAATACTAACATGGTATCGTAGCCAAATGGCGAAGTCCATACGGAGTACTGTATGCGTATGAGTATGGCCATGACAATGTTAAGTACTTTGTTGTCTAGTCAGTCCTGGAGATACACAGTTTACATAGCAGGTCTTCGTGAGGTGCTTGTACTATTTCAAATAATGCTATCGTTATCTTTAGCATAAAAGTTTTATCTCGGTCTTGCTAATGCCTTGCCTTGTTGCAATCGCTATTATTCGTATATCCAGCGTAATGGAATTTCAAACTTGTCTTGTGAAAGATAGTACTGGAATGTGATGAAAAGCCACATCCTATCACTTGGTTCAATGACACATACTAAAGTATGATACAAGTATTTGGTATACAAACCATACAGTACAGTGCAGTCTATCATTTTCTCGCCTACGGTTATTGCCCTCGTACACTCCATTTATAGATGTTCATATAAGGTATAAGATTAAGACATTCACGGAACACATTTTATTCACATTGCATAGATATGCACAATATTTGTGAAAATAATAATTGTAGAAAACTAAAATGATCTGAATCATTTACATTATTGGAAGCAATCTAGAATAATTGAACTATTAAAAAAATTAGATTCGAATCTAAAGGAATAAGAACCTTGCATAGTACACCCATAAAATTACCTAAATCGATACGGAAAAATCGGTGAAACTAAACTATTTTGGGGGGGAAAATACTTTGTTTAGGTCACAGACAGTTTGAGTTCACAGCCTTAGTTGGAAGTTGCCACAACTTGTATTGCATTTTCCCACGCGGAAAACGAAACCCTATATATAAATCTATCCTGCTATCTGATGACTGTTACTTAAGCCTTGAGACTTGTTTGTATTCACATTCCATACCGGGCCAATGAGACCTATTTGACCTAATTGCATTTGTTTGTTTGCTAAACGATATCGTATCCATGTCGTTTTCACTTGGCCAAATAAACCTAGATAAAAGATATCGCCTACTGTTGCATGCATATTCTAGCGAATTGTTTTCACGACTGGTGAAAGAACGTCAGGACAAGTGCCCCTTGTACGCATTCTCACTATTCACATTTGCACGCTAGTAGGTTTTGTCCCGAGGGCCGTGTTTGTAAGTTTGTTTAGCGAAAACCTCGTGGCCTACCTTGGGCAAACAGATGCCTAATAGGTGTCAAATATTTGGGTTGATTAGCCGTATCCATGACTGCAGCATAGCTCTTCTGCTTTGCTACCTTCGACATTGTTAACAAGTGGGCTTGTACAAACTAATAAAGCAGCTAAGTCAAACCAAAGGTGACGTCTGTGTTGTTGAATTTCGCAATCTGCTATCAAAATTACATTAAACCAGAGATATGCGTTGATTTCAGTTATTCGGTTCACGTGAGTACTTGTTCTGAGCAATCTCAATCTATATAGACAGTGAATTCATTGGTAATTAAATTACTGTACGTATAAGCGTAAGTCACCACATTGTACCATCACTGTTAACCTTTAAAATCTTGGCAAGTAACAGGTCACTACGTCTCACTTAGTGGTATTGGATCAACTGTATATATGATGTGGATCGAGAAGCTTCGGCATTTTGAAGTGGTTTCTTAGGTTGCGTTGAATGAGACACGCACGATTTGCTAGGCTAGATAGAACACTCTCAAACCCACTCGTAAAGCATCCGAGCAAAACCTCCGTCGCACTGTCGACCACTCAGCATGAAATCAGTCAAAAAAAATCATTTGGATTTGCCGTGTATTTCATTTGTTTGTAAAACAAACCGGAACCAGTTATTCGTGTAGCACAACGAACCAAGAGCCACTTGTGAACTAGCTTAAGTAAATAACATCTCTTACATCTCCCCTTTTGTGAAATTCAAACGTTTCGTTATCCGTATGGCTTAAAACTTTACGACTGACGTTCTCTGACGTTGGAAAATTGAGAAAATCATTGAAATTTGTTTTGGAGTGTTTACTGATTAACAGATTTCGGTGGTGTAATTATTGTATCAGTTAGTATATAGCAACGACTACTGATGGTACATCAACTGTTCATAATACGAGAGGTTTTCTTGGGATGAAAGTTCCTGGGGCCGGAGGTAACTGCTCTGTTCTTGTATGAGCACAATGTGAAGTAACAAAGTTTTAGGAGATAAATCTATACATGCGAATTCTAAGCTTTATAAATTCTGTACGTAAGTTGCTCGAATTCAAATTGTACACTTCTCGTGGTTTCGGTTCTCTCTGGTTTAAGTTACTATGGTGCAATATTTTCTTAGACCAATTTGACCTCGTTCGCCTCTCCCTCAGGTAACGTTTTTTTTTGCATCGTAACAGATGATATTATCTCCGTTTACGACTGCGAAACAAAAGGCATTCCCTGTGTGCTTGTAACATTATCGCAGTAACCAGCATAAAAGTCACTGTTTTTTATAAATCTGATCGATACGGAGGCTTTTGTTTGGATGTTTTTTTCATTCTATTGTACAACATTGTTGTAATCTTCCTGTTCCGTAATGTAGACTTCTCGAGAGTAGCATACCTGAAATGGTTTATCTGTGTGTTATTGTGTGATAATATGCCGTCCCGTTGAAAGCTCTTTTACCGACGCCTAAGGTCGTGTGAGAACATTGTATTCATTGATAATTGGTGCCTGTCGTAGCATGTATGGTGGCACTAGTAGGCCTTGCGCATGTTTATTTCATCTATATAGTATCTATCAACCCTAATTTCCTGTGTCAACATTATCGTTATGTCGCCTTCAGCCTTTTAAGTATAAGGGTGAGGCCTACTGTCGTGGTATAATCCAAATGTAAACATAGTAAAGAATCTGTAAATTCCATCGTTATAACTACTGACCACTCTTTGGTAACAAATTGAGGTAGTACTGTTCCGGCAATGCCTATTTCACCACATTGTTGCGATTCACACATTAGACATACTTCTACCACAGGGACTGTTTCCCTGGTAGCTAGTGTCTCTCTTGTTTCCGGTCTTAACTTCTCACGGGCACGCAAGACAGCGCATGAACCAAATTACTTTGTCGTCAAATGGAGGCTTGTTTGTTTAGCAACAAAATTTCTCTATTTTCGGTTCAGGTTTGTTTATGCCACTTGACTATTATTTGATTACAAAATTTGTGCACCGGTGGCGCTTTGCCAGGTGGTTACCGAACAAAACGGTTTGGGTGCTGTGTGGGCTAACGTCTATAAAAGAAAAAACGGAGAGAACTAAATAAATATAAAAATAAAACGAAATTAAAACTTAAGAGTAAAAATGAACAGGTCAAAAGATAGATTTTCATATTTAGAAAATCATATCGGATCAATTTTAGCATATTTTTCGTCATAATATTTCCGTCTCGAGGTTTACCATCAGTAGTATTTGTTTCTGAACGAGTATATTCGTGTTGCAATATTTCAAAGGCTCTAGCCATTGTAGTCGTGAAACTCTGAAAGATTATACGTCCCAATTGACTAAAGTGTCTTGCCGTACAATGCACCATCGGCGCAATGCTAACTAATCGCTAGAGGGCTTACTGTTTTTCGTGTTATTGGATCAAATGGATCAAACGGTCTAAACATCACCTTTTTGACTAATTTTAAAACGGTTGCCGACAGTGTCTTTCCGTTTGTCTATATAATAGAACCGATTATCTGCGTTCTAAATGCAGAACTATTCGCTGTACGGTAATCGAGGCGCTGAGGTAATTGTTTGAAATTAGAAAATGATCGCCTGCTGCCAGATACAAAGAAAGAGCCGCAACATCTGCTTCTCGAAGTGAATAAGAATATTGTCCAGACCTGTAACTTACCTGGTCGATCAAAATGAATCGATGGATAGTCGGTTTTATACGGAAAATGAAATGACTTATTAAAGTCAAATAACCGCTTGATAAATGCAATTACTGTACAGTATTTCTTAGCCCATTAAGTTGAATTTTTGCTAAGAATAAAACTTGTGCGCTTTGTGTGAGCGTGTTTGTTGCTGATGCGCGTAAAGTCGCACATTTCTGTGTATGTTTATGTATATCTACTGTACATCACTCGCCATCTAAGGTACCTTACGTAATTTGTTTGTAAATTGTTCACATGTTTCACATGGGAATTCCGAGGTACCGTATTCGATCCCAGGTTCCCAGGTTCCCAGGTTCCCAGGTTCCCAGGTACCTAATACCTAGAAAATTCTCAACCTCCAAGTCACTCCTTATAATAAACCATATTGCAAATGAAAAAGAGCATTTGTACGTTGCACTTCTAGCTAGTTAGGATCGGTATGTGCTGAATGTTGCCTTTACGATGGAAGAGACTACTTGGCGTCTTTTTTGACATTAGCTCAGTAGTTGATGTATATTCTGGATATTGACAGTTTAGTGTTCGTTTTAGCCACTTGTTACCACTGCGCACTGACACAATTACATGTATTTATATGTAGATTATGGTTGATTGAATAGTATCGTGTTATATATTTATGAGAAACAGTTGATTCTTGTATTATGTGGATACCCGCTTGGATAAAGAATATCTTACCATAGTATCTTACAGTACATAAATATCGATCATTAGTCACTGTTAACGTGTATTTACATTCCGCTTGATATAAATACTACTATCGTACGCTCTGACATATTACAAGAAACGACTTAATATTCAGTTAATTAATGATAAACGATATTGTAGATGTAGGATTATCCCTGTATTATTGCAGAAAAAGCTGTTCGGAATTCATGTAAATCTGTCGAATTGGTTTATAATTTACAGATGACATCATTACTAAATGGTTTGAAAACACTCATTACAGAATTCAATTTAAATCTTAATTTAGGATTTCCCGTCAAACCTCAAATTCCCGACCTCATCCTTAATCGCAACCTCTAACTGCGATACTACTATTACTATTGCTACAGTTACTATTGTTTTATTCATACTTGTAACCACAATTTAGTGGTCAATATTAAGGAAATCATTTGCTGATACATAATTTGAAAATTTAATCACGTTTTCGCCTAAGTGTCATTGCGAAAATGTCCGCATAATTTCTTTGAAAGAAGTATTCGGATGTCATGTATCTGTTCGCTCTGCTTGTATCGTGCATATTCAATATTTCAAAATAGTAATTTTGCAATTACAGAAAAGGCTTCGCAGACTGGATCGAGACATATTGAGGAAGTTTCTGATCATTAACGATTCCATCGAGGAACAAAAATGGATGATCGAGGAGAAACAGGAGGCTATAAAACAAAATCTGAGCGAAGAGGGTGAAGAAGATGCTGTGGAAATAGTTCAGAGTTTCGCATTTCCAGAGGAACGCGATGACGACGAAGAGAGCATCCAGTCAGTGCTCTCTCGGCAAAACTCTGGATGTGGAGTGTACGAAGACGATCTTACGGTCCCGATATCTCAAAATGATCTCATTAAAGAGCAGGATGAGGATGAAGATGTTGCTCCGTTTAATCATCCTGCCTCGACAGAATCAGAAATGACATCAAGTGAATCCGTTCTTTCTATCAGTGAAGCTTCGTCCACTCTCTCTTCGACCACATCCGTTTCCACCTCGCAGAAATCTAATTCACCTATGACCTCTAACCTTTCGGGTTCATCGTCAGCTTGCTCATCTGCGGACTCTAACGACGTAGCCCATGAGTCAAACAATTCGACAGCTCGTCAGCAGTACTTGAATGAAAATGATGATATCGAAAGTTACTGCAGAATGAATGGAAGTAGCGGTGCTTCGAGAAGTGGGTCGTACACGTACATGGCGAGATCGCACTCCATCAATGACACTGATAGGACGTATCACTATAGCACGTATAGCGATGTACCTCTTGACAACGGTTATGGAGATAAACGTAATTCGTTCAGCGTTCAAACTAAATCGACAGGGCATGAATATGCATCACGCAAAGACTTGGTAAATCGCAGTTACAATGGTCCTTACGCTCATCAAAACATGTATGGCCGCTCTGCCTACAGCCAGTCAAGGCCTAGATCTGCGTCAGCTGCTTACAACGACGTACATGACATACGTAACCGCGTACAACGTATCTCCGTTCGACCTGACGGCTCGCACGAACTTGCCGTTAGTGCTCTGGGTGCTCTCCGACGCCCTCATTCGGCGACGGATAAAAATTCGGCTGTTTATAGATTACTTCAGCATCCACTACAGCAAAAACACGCACGAATGAACATTCGTAGGCATCACAGCAGTACTGACAATAGTTCGCCAAACAATTACCAAAACGAACAGCCAAGCAATCGCCTTCGACACAACTGGTCGTTTGTACCCATAGCCGAGCAAGAACCCGATGTTATGTACGATAATGGACGACTTATTTCGGAAGATTCCGATATCAGTTCCAAACAGGACAGGAGAGAATATGAAAATCTCATCGACTTGTCTAAACAACAACAGCAATCGTCTCGCCGTGTAGCGGCACATTTCCGTCAGTGTCCCACACCAAGAAGAAAAGCGTCAGCTGCTGGATCGGCTGGTTCTTTAACCTCTACGTCATCGCGTACTTCATCTTCGTCACTGGCATCATCAGGATCCTCAACCTCACTTCATTCTCCAACTAAATTCATGACCAACGAAGCAGACAGACATCACCTTCAATCTGATTCTCGCAACGAGCAGTCTGTATGGGTGCCAAGGAAAGCTAGCCCACAAGATAACGAGTACATAGCAATTCCTTACAATAAGTCATTCCCAGCCCCTTTCTCCGTATCAAAATATCATGATGCGAGACGTGGAGGTGGGGCCCATAATCTTCCTGGGCCCGAGTATAGCAGTCGACCATCTACGAAAAGAGTTGTCCCGTCCTATTATCAGACTCCCCGTGATAATGTTCCGATCGTATCTTACAAACCAGGCAAAACTAGTTCGAAGGAAGCTGTTTACAATTGGATTCAAACGCAAGATGACATTACCTATTTATAAACCAGTGTCAGCAGTGGAGTCAGCTCTAGAGCTCTGCCGCGTAATCTACGCCCTTAATGTATATCATGTTCCTAAGTTAATTACAAAATCGCTTGGTAATGCAGTAATTATATCAGTCGAAAGAGCTTCGTTGTCAGCAAAACAATATGGATCATTGGAAAGGACGAAAGTGATTTTATCACGCCGTCATCAGACTTTGTGAATGAACCATCTTAATTTGTATTATTATTTTTATCATTATTATTCCCATTATTTAATATATAACGGTATGAACGGCCTATTTGCCTTTTTGTTTTTATATTTTTATCTGTGTATTGCGCTGTGTATTATTATTGAACTATCGATTACCATGGTATACAAAATAAAACATACAAGTGTATTAAAGATCTTCTACATGGTAACATCGTTTTAGGTCCAGGAAAACTACTTTGTACAATATTATCCTATACATATTTCAGCTGGTACACTTCAACGTTTTGAAAACGTTTAGTTGCTAGCTGGGAAAACCAACCACTGAGTGTAAATAATTAAACATTTAGATATATACCTGATTTGCGAGATGACGACCCAAACTGTGTGTCTCAAACTTTGAGCTGAACTGACAAAAAATAGATTGCTTGACTTCGGATTGCTTGCTTTACTTTCCAAGTGACATGTATCCGAATTTTCGTTCATTTTTTGACTGTATGCTAAACGCTTATTCCGATATTCCAATATGTAACTGAAATTACGGCGCTTCTTAACAATGAAAGCAAATATGAAATCGTACAGATCTCAAGATTGCCAGATTTTGTTATATAAAGATTACGTTCAGTGGTGGCGCAAGGATTGTATAACAGATTTAGTTATTCTCCGTTGCTTAGATTCTGTGTATACTAGAAATATCACGACACGAACAGATAAATTTACAAAATGAATTTATTCATGAGAAAGAGGTTATACCGTAATAGAAATAAATAGAAATAATATAACGGTAGTTGTAGTGAGAAAATACTGCCATGGTGATGATGAAAAAAATGGAAACAGAAAAATGTAGGAACTACAGTAAACGTGTCATATAATATATCCTATAAAGTGTATCGATTAATGCGACAAGATAGTTTGCTTCAGAGTAATGTATAGAATTACATAATTCATAGAACTTGAATATACACTCACTCTCAAATATACAAGAATTGTATTGAGGAAGAGAAACGGTGTGTGAGCTTTAGCAGTAGCTAAATCACACAACTTATTTTACCATTCTACTAACCTTCTACCTGTTAACCTCGTTCGATGACATAGATTTGCAGTCTCCGTTTCCAATCGGTAAAACGGTGAGGCAAAGACGCACGAGCGCCATCTTGCGAGTTTTGATCATAGCTTTACATAATTCCAGCAAATCTTGTGTGTGGGAATACGCCAAAGCTCGTAATTCGTTAACTATAGTTTCGTTTGTATACTTGGTTTGTGCTAAACGTATCCAACTGTCAACAGCATTAATTGGTCCTTCCCGCCTTTCCATCTCTCCATTTGAAAACCTGTTTCAATTGAAGTATTGTCGTGTTCAACAAACAGTAAGGTGCATTTGTTATTTCTCAAAGGTGATAAACCGGTATACCATGTTAGAATTGTTTCCATCAAATATCTGAACGGTTGAGAGTTAGTTGAACCCTCTCTTTCCAACTCCATTGCTTTCCAAAAACATTCCAATGCGTTTCGCTCTTCGCCCTGCAATAGAATATGTATACCTACAGGCAATCGAATCTGAATCTGAAGCAAGAATTTACTGCATAAATACATACTTTCATTCTTAGGCATTTTCCCCTCAGCAGCTGTAGCTGCGGTACCGTGGCACCAAGTTCGCACTCTTGAGCTTTGGAAAAATAAACAAGAGCACTATTCACGTTTTCTTCGTCAATAATAAAAGATTCCTTGAACGCGTCCACTCCCATGTAATAACACACCTGTAGAAAGTCAATTAAGTTATTCAACTCTCAGTAAATACGTCCAAACTATATTATCCACGCAATATTCTAGTCATTTTTTCACCTGTCCCATTTCGATAAACAATATTAGATTCGGTGACACCTTGAGTAGAATTTCTAAGTCCTCCTTGGCAGATTCAAGCAACTCCCTATCGGGCATTTTACCGCTTGCAGTTTTGCATTTAGAAAGGCACTGTAAGAAAAATTAGTTACTTAAATCTGAGAAGTTTCTATTTCTTCCCTCCACGTCAAGTGTGGTTTGCATTGTAAAGTTGTGAAAATTTGGAATTGAAAATTTGTTAAATCAGGAAGTTTATGCATGTGTAGCGGGTACAGTAAAAATAAAAAAACAGGTGTAACATGAAAAAAAATTACCGTCATATAAAGAGCAATATTCACTCTCGCTTTCACGTGGTAGGCTGTACTGTTTATCGCTGCATCTGGTTCCGATTGAACCGACATTTCCGAGGCCCCAATTGCTAACTCGTATTTATTCATAGTTAAAAATATCTGTCGGAAAACAGTGCAAAAGTTGAATTTGCATCTAAGATACTGACAAAAAATCAAAAATATGAAGAAAGAATATTCACCTTCCCAATGTTATTCAGTATACTCCGATTTTTTCCAGAAAGTTCAATAGCTTTACTGTAACAGTCTACCGGTTCACATCCAGTTAAACCGGCGTCGTGTACCGACATCGGTGTGGTTTCAAATGTTGTCTGACGTTCGAGAAGTATTCCTATGTGTTAGGGTCATTCTTAAAATCAGACTGTACTTAGAATGCTGACTTGATAAATTGATATTGTTAAGTTCTTAGATTTAGCTTGATAATTTGTCTAACCAGGTGACTAACCGAGGTAAGCCCAAGCAAGGGCAGATTGTGAATTATTCTTTGACTTCGTCACATCTTTTAAAAGGCCAATAGCTCTGTCGAAACCGGGTAGCCTCGATGGTTCATCGTTGTTCTTTCGAAGTAATAAAGTGTCTAATCCGAAATAAGTTTTCGCCAAAGCAAAGCTCAATGTAGATCGCTCATCTTCCGATATTAAGCTGTTAAAATAAGTATAGAAAGTGCTATTGTATACAATATAATAACGTTATGATGTGTTTTTATCACCATATAATTTTCATCACAGTGCATATGAATATATAATAATATTAAACTGTAATTTAAAAAATGATCAAACCATGTCGTCATTGCAAGAGCCTGATGGTACAAGTCTATAGCGGACAAAAGTCTTTTGCGTTTTTCTTCAAACGACGCAACTCCTATATCAAAAATGTGTGCGTAGGCTTGGTCCGTTAGGCAACGTGAAATGCGTAGGCTTAAATCCTCATCGCTGGTACCTCTTAAGGATCTTCCCAATAAATCGGCAATCTGTATCAAACGAGGCCTTTACTTTGGATCATTTTAAATCTACTTAGATGGTTTGGTAAAGCTGGAATGCTATTTATACAGCTGGTGAGTGAATAATTAATTCTCTACCTTCTGTTTGCACTCTACTGCCCTCTGTTGAGTTTTGGTAGTTTTGCTACAAACACACGATAAGCACGATAATGCTGTTAGGTTCTCGCAATCGAGTTTTATTGCACGTTCAAGATGCTCTATAGCAACGCAGAGCTTGCCGATGTGAAAGGCGTATACCTGAGTATACAAGATAAAATAAAATATTGCTCCATATTGTGTATATATATATAGTATGTAATACTATCAGTAGCTACGGTGTTGCATTCGTTTGATAAATTGCTTCGGGCGAATAGTTTCTGTTTGAAAGCTACCTTGAGTCTCAAAAGTTACAATTACTTGTTCTGCTCATTTTTTGTTTTCAAATATGTGTGAATTCCTATATAGTGACGCACTCCTACTCGTATCAAAGTGGAAATGAAAATAAGAATTAAAGACCGTCAAAGACCTTTTATCTCCGGAATGTTGCTATGTCACGAGAAAGGCACTTACTCCCATCATGACCAGCGTCATACCCTGTTCAGCTGGATCAGCGTCGTCTAAGTCACTGCACAAGCTCTCATATCTTAGCAGTATCTCAAGTAAATTTGCTTTATGGTCAGAGTCATCTTTATTCCTGGGAATGCAATCAGTAGTAAGTAGTTACTGATATGAAAAAATCACACATTACACTACTATTCGCCCATCGAAACCATTTTGCTTACCTGCTATTGCTCATCCCGATCGTTCGTTTTTGGCGCCTCACACGTAAATCTGACGAGTTCGAATTTAGATTCAAGCTAAGATGAAAAATTCCAGGTTGAAAATCATCGAAATCCATAGTATCTTTCTGTAGCCGGAGTACTAGAAGCTAGAGCTTTCTCTAATATCAGCTAATATAAGCTTACTGAAACAGACGGTCATCTGAAACTGGAGAAAGAAATCATCGGTTGTGTAGTTGGTGAAATGCCTTTTTGCTACGTCTGATTACATTTTCAGTGTCGAACAAGGACAGTACAGTAAGTCTATAATCCTAATAGTGATTACAGTAATCGGCTTATTTATGATGGCTGATATTAGTCATCTTCTTTATTAAAAATCGAACATGCTATTCATATCCGGTGGTTGTGCGGTCATGCTATTCAAATCCGGTGCAGTTGAATATTCTAAGCATTATAGACGGATATGTATACATGAAATTAATCTATAAGCTATACGGAATACTATACTATACTATAGGAATCTGACGTTCTTGTTATAGTCGGCGATATGGCCTCTTTATTATGGGTAAGCGTTGTACCATCGGTATTCACAGGAAAGAGAATGAAGCGGACAATGTAGGTTACTCAAATGGAACTGTATACTACACAACTCGATCAATTCTATAGCTGTTGGTACTTCCAACGGATCTTCCATACAAGATTGAAGTTCTCTAATAGGTTACATTGTATGCCTGTAACTACATTATGTGGGCGTAACCCACCCACTAGTTGGTACTGCACATTCATTTTATGGTAATTTATATCTAACTGTAAAATATCATTCCGAAATCAAATACATAACATAAGGTATAAGCATATTAATATACATTTAATCTATCTACCACTTTTGACCAGTTAGCACAGTAATAAACACCAACACTTTATCAATATGGTATGGCATATAAGTACTTCAAGACTTTTCTCTGCGTTAAGCTGTCAGAACTCTGTTGACCACGCTTAGCTGGTTACGCTTAGGCTTATTCGGTCGTAGTCTCCTCGATTGAAACGGTCTCTGATTTCGACGTTAAGTTATATAGAGTTATTGCCTTTAGACAGGGAGATATCGTTTCTGCAACGAGATCTAATGGAGCGTATTGTTCTATACATACTCTACTTCAAATCATATACTACGCCGGTCATTAAAGGTGTGGTTATCAACAACTTTATCATATACCTTTAATTAGTTTGTAATTACGTCACTTTTGAGCTAGCTGTAACTGTGTAGAGGAACTTTAAATATGTGGTAACGTAATTACCGGCTTGAAAGAAGCTCTATTTTGGTTTCTCACTGATCTAAATAAGAGATAGCACTGGAGTATTCACTTGCTGTTGTTTAAAATGTTCGTGGGTTCCAGTCAGAACTACTTGCCAGTACAGCATAAATTCTAGTTGACACACAATTGAGTTCCGTCGGCTAGCTAATTGAGCTATGGGTTCAGAAATTTCCAATACTCTACTGCAGCTGTGCGTTTTCAAGTGACGTCACTGTATTTGTTGCTGACTGTGCCTGGAAACAGTCACTTCCTGTTTGTCCTCAGCTATGTTAACTACATGAATTCTACAGAATATCTGACTACAGATTGTATATGCAGTCAAATGACATAACATAGGTCATAGGTACTCTCTGTGCAGATCTGTAAGGATTCAATTCAATTTTCAACATATCGAGGCGCTTAGCCGAAGACATGTGATCTGAATAAGAATTGCTAATGCCGAATATGTATAAAAACCGGTGTGTTTTTGAAACGAAAACATGGTATAACTCTTTATTTCGACATCTCACCATCAGACATTAAATACCGCTTATTCAAAATATCAAATACCGTAGCCAATTTTGATAAATATTAACGTTTTCAAAATGACCTTTTAGAAAAACACAATTGAAATAGAAAAATTGTCCTGCTTAACATATATCGTGACAATCAGTAGCTTGTGTTTTCAACTCGTGGATGTCCTGTGAGGTATCTATGTAATAAGAGCGAAGTTTTTCCGTTTAACTTGAGTAAACATCGCCATTTCTCAACGGATCTTCACCAAATTTGTCACGGGGGTCCCAATGCATCTCACACCCCATCCAGAGGGAATAAAATCCTACTTAGACCACTCTAACGTTCTCTAGCGGCTAAGATAAAAACCCCGGGCAAAGACTGGCGGCTATGCTAGTATTTCAATGAGCGAAACTTGATTTTATTGATGTAGTTTTCTAGGTTTGCTTTTAATGGACGGCGGCCACAACCAGGAAATTTTTAATTTTCACAGGGACTCGCGGAATACCTCATAGTACTTTTTCTAATGCAACCTTACCCGCTGTACAAGCACAATAATTTTTTTTATTTTTGTTCAAGTTCCTACAACTGTATTGAAGGAAAAAATGCAACACTGATTTGAAAATCTTAAGGTATAAAATAAGGTAAGATGATACTTCGTTTTATCAATCCGGTGCATACTCCTCGCAACATTGAACCTGCAATATTCTTATCGTGCCTACGTGTCGGTATTGTCGGTTCGTCCCGTGTACACCTTAAGTGGTCATTCATTGCAGATTTCTGATACTCTTTCATTCACATAGTTTAGCTCCCACGATAAAGCCGCATGTTGCTGGACAATATGGTGTGCGAGATCTTTCTCAAATGTGTTTGTAAGCTTTCGGATACTTTCGACAGTCTTGAATAGCCTTAAGCCAACAGAATGCAATCGCAGCAGCCGATGTAGTAACATTTTTTCTCTGGCGTAGAAATGGATGTCTGCTTTCGGTTCTTCTTTAATATGAACTTTGAACTTGAGTTGTCGTACGCATCTGTATAATTCTAAAGTATAGTATGATACAGAAGTGTTTTAGAATCAGTGTCAGTAACTATATGTCGTTAAGAGGATGTGGTATATAGCCACAGTGCAGTCGATGAAAGATTATGCCAAGCTGTTCTGTTGTAAATCTCACGTGAATCAAATTACAAACCATTTGTATAGCAGGTCGTTTTCATACAATACAGTTATTAAAACACACTCTGTCATCTATTGATATATTCGGTTGCCAACCATATGATATCAGTGAAAGAACTAACTTGTTTTAAGTAGACTGTCCATCACGCGATCTTCATGAGCACCTCTTTCATCAAATGCCAGGTCAATTTTAAGAATATCAATTATACTTGTTTCGTGGCCCAAAGATTTCATTACGGAAGCTGGATATTCAAAATATGAAATTTATTGAATGCAGCTTATAGATTTCAATTTTGAAATAGCTTTTACAATTTACGAACCCAAACTCTTCAATTTCCATCCTTTCATTCCACTTTGGATATCGATGTCAGCAATCAGGATTTTATTAAAGTAAACTCCCGATTCGAGAACTGAACCGTCATCGTAAGGTAGTGCTATTGTCACAGTAAAATTAGAATTATAAATCGAATATAAAAACAGTTGGTAAAATAGTATTTATACAACATGTACTTACCTGGATCGAATGAATAAACTTGACAACCCATTTCAGCAAACGCGTTGTCTACTTCTATTCTGTGTTGAATCCCGAACGAGTAAACAAGACAACTTTGGTTGCTGCTTACAAAAATGTATACACGTTATAATCTTCCTATATTTTTTGTGTTCTTTCTCTCTGGTAGGCAAGTGTATTTGCACTCAGGTATATTGTTGAATGGGTGAAAGGTATATTATCACTCAATCGAATAGAAATTTTATAGTGGTACAGTTTCAGGATGTATTGGATGAGATTGGTGATCATGGTTACCTACTGATATAATATTTACACGTTTTTTATGCAAATTGGCGGTTTATTCTGAAACAAATGTTGGATGTACAGTTCGTACAAGGAATATTAAATACTGTGGTATCACACTGGAGATATTCAAGCAACTCACCTGTTCTCCCCTAAGCTTCGTCTCCAAAATTTCGTATCTTTGCATATCGGATAAACTTCTGTTTCCTCTGTAAAATCGCTGGGTACTGTTATAAATGCTATATCAGAACACTCGTATTGCACTCGGTGAGCGTAATCTCGAATAGAGTCTAGAAATATTTTCTCTGTTCCAATCTCATTGTTTAGCAGAATTGTTTCCTTGATTAGACATGCGGTGATAATAACAATTAAGAGAGCTGAAATAACTCTTCTTCGTGCCGTATAACATATTTTCATACATGACCATGTTATCCTTCGCAAGACCATTTTAGTAACGGTATTCTCTACAACTACGTCGTCTGCCAGTATCAGTAAGATGCTCTGGAGAGTATACACAGTCGATTCTATTGTAACATTTGTAATTTGAGTATTAGTTCCGTTTGAGCTATCATGATTCTCGCAGAACAATCATCGCTTGTATTGTTCAAAATCTGTATGGAAGAGAACTAAGAGAAGAATATGATACTAGCCCGTCTCCCCAAGGATCTGTCTCACAATGAGTCTCACTCCATCTCCAACCTACATTACCTGAAATTTAACAAACATTAAGATATGGTGACGTGTCGTCTTACAACAAACAGTTGACTCGGGTTAGAGAAGCAAACCGCCAGTTATTCTATTAACTTCAGTTAATCAAAACAATAGCCTAGACATGAACTACGCGTTTCGTATTGCAGGAGTTTCGTCAGTCCCAGAGTTCATATGTCTTGTAATACACCTTTTCTACTCTATAGTCTTGTGTGTCTACAAAGGTAAAGAAGAATCGCATGCAATGATATTATAATACGTGACCACAGTATTTGCAGGAAATACACGACTTTAAAAAAAATATGGTCGAGAGATCTGATTAATTGCAGCACAATACTAGTATATGTCTTGTTAATGAGTTATAGTGAGAGATTTATCTATTGTACTGTTACCGCGCTTGAAAGTTTTTGATTTCGGTAATACATTAGGTTGACACTACTTGTATCCTGTATGTTCATCTGGGAGTTGTAGCACTTGCTATTAAGGAAGCTTCCAAAACTAATTTCTTTTTTGTCACATGTTAGAAGACGCGTGCTGCAGCTTGGTCAAGGAATTAGTGAATAATTGAATCCGCGAGATGTCAGTATGAGACAGTATTTCAACAGCAATACAATGTAACGATCCCCCTTGTTTTGTGCAATTATTACCCATGCCTTCGCAGAGTTATGTATCCCGTTGTCTGGACCAGTACATCAAGTAGACATACCATAAGCTTTCGGGGGATCATGTACGTGACTCATGACAAATTGCCAGTAGGAGGCTAGCATGATCGCTCGAAAAAACGGCCGATCCAATTTCTAAAATGAAAAAACAAATAGACTGGATGGATACCTGCAAAAGCAGTTCCGTGAAATGTTTACCTGAGCAAGATAGGGTCGCTCCGCTAATACATATGATTTTATACTTGGCACCTGATTGTGTGATAGCTTGTCTTATCAGTGGTTTACTATAAATGTCTTTGTTTGAATTGCATTAGAATTTCAAATACAAAATAGGATCTTACTCTGTATGATAAAATGAGTCATTCTCCTCGTTCGTTCAAAATATTTTTCTCAACACCGATCGATGTGAAAGACGATTTTGAAGAAAAACTTGAAGCTTGTCACACCAATATCACGAATTTATTAATGAACGCTTCATCTGAACGAGAAAGACATGATATTTTAACCAATCAGATATCTAAAGGGAACCAGGAACATGATGATACGTGTCAGGGCTTGTTTGCTATCATATTGGTGGACAGGCTAGCATGCCAGAAAGCCACCCAGGACCTGATGATGGTTAATAGGGATAGTCTGAATTCTGTACTATCCAGACTTAACATGATTCTATTAGACAAGTATTCAAAGTTAGATGACGGCCCTAGAATGCAAGTACTGTGGTTCCTGAACGAGCTAGTGAAAATAAACATTCTTGGGTCGGACGGACTCTGCATGTCGTTGATGAAGCAAATTATCGGAGGGGACATTTCTCACAAGAATATATGGCTTGCAGAGAGCCTCCTAAATATCTTGGCCAACAACCGAGCCTGGCTTGAAAAGTCTCCAGTGCTGGTGCAACTGGCCGTATATAATTATCTGCGATTTATTCAAGATCATTTTCATCCTTCTCTGGAGGCGCTTCGTAAAAAAGAAGTCAACTTCTGTGTTACGATGCTCCGTGAGAAATGGAACGAATGCAAACTGATAGGTCGTGATCTCGTGAGACTTCTTATGGCTGTTGCGAGGATACCAGAATTCGAAAGATTCTGGGAAGACGTACTGAATAAACCTCAGGCACTATCACCAAGTTTTTCCGGATTCCCGTCCTTAGTGCAGATGAGAACTTCCCGTAGGTTTTTGGTTTCTCGTCTGACTCCTGACATGGAAACAAAGATAGGCTTTTTGCTAATGAAAGTGAAATTTGGTCAGCAAAAACGATATCAAGATTGGTTCCAACGGCAATACTTATCTACCGCAGAAAGCCAGTCGCTTCGAAGCGACATCATCCGATATATATGCGGCTGTGTCCACCCATCCAATGATATTCTTTGTTCTGACGTTATCCCCAGATGGGCGGTAATAGGATGGCTTTTGTCAACTTGTACATCCCGTGTTGCATCTTCCTATAGTCATTTAGCTCTTTTCTGGGATTGGCTTTTTTATTCTCCCGACAAAAACAGCGTAATGGACATTGAGCCCGGCATATTAGTAATGTACCACAGCTTGAAGAATCACCCCGTGATAACATCTACACTGCTAGACTTCCTGTGTCGAATCATAGAGCAGTTTCATCCACCAATGACTGGACAGCTTAGGTTTGGAGTTAACCTGGCTTTCAAAACCATTCTTGAAAAGCGCGTGTTACAAAGTTTAGGCTCGTTTTTCGACCACACAAGAGTTGATCCGGAACTGTTAACTTTAATGCGGAGAACTTTCCCTGAGTTTAGTCCGGAAGGAAAGAATGTGGCACCTCCTCTGCCACCTGACACCGGTCCGCCTCCACCACCACCTGCCGGTGGTAATGACATAATAGGAGAAGAACCCATGGTTATTGAGGATGACCCGGAGGAAGAAGATGGGAAGACACAAGGAGAAAACAGCGGAAATGATACGGAGTCCAGTCAGGATAACTTGGCAATATTTAGCGATGAGGATGAGGTTGACACTAATGGAAAACCAGATTTTACTTATGCTTGGAGAGATTCACCTGAAAGAGAACCTAGGGACATCACTGGAGATGTTAAAAAGCTCGATGAAACATTACAGGATCTTGTTACACAGATGCAGAATGCAAGCGACATTGAAGAAAAATGTGAAAGGGTGGAGGACATAGTCGACCATTTGCTTTCCCTAGACGAATTTGATTCTGAACTGTGCACTCCACTCGCGAGCTGTTTGGTGGAACTCTTTTCCGACAACTTCGGACGTTCTATATTAAATGAAGAAGTGTCTGATGAATACTTGGAAGGATGCGTTGAGCAACCTCTTTATCTGATATTTCGAAAGCTTTGTCAGGGCAGAGAAGAGGATGATTCGTTTAGCGTACTTTTGACTCTACTTGCCGAAATGTACACGATGCAACCAAGACTCGGCTATCACCTTCTTTTTTATCTCGCAGTCCGAAAACAAACAATGAAGGAAAATAATTGGTTTGTTTACGAATCATTCGCACAGTCGACACAGATGGAAGAAGCTTACAACTGTCTGATGATGGATATGAAACATTGCCAAGACGATGACATAAACATGCTTATCTTTCTGGTCCCGCACATCTACAAGAACTTTTCGGAGCATTGTATCGGTAACGATGAACTTCTTAATATTATTGTGGCCGTGTTAGATTCGCAACAGCTTCATCATCTCCAGTGCTTGGTCATGCTTGGAGAACTGGTCATGATGAAAAAAGATACCGTTTTCAATGTTCTTAGTAAAAGTCTGGAGTGGGAAACCTTTGAACAGTACAGTACATGGCAACTTTTCGCAATGCACGAAATATCGGTTGAAGTGGCGTTGCCGCTGGTGCCCAATCTGTCTGATGACAAACACCCTGAAGCATTGAGCATGCTCCTGCTTGCGTTAAAAGATAAGAAGCCGACCTTGGAAATGGTACGCCATGTTACTTCTAGGCATCGTAAGGATGGAGACCATTTCACGGTTTCTCTATTACGGCATTGGGCCCTATCACACGAGAGCGACACGGCAGAGCACATGTCAACATTGCTCAATAAAAGCAAGACCAGGAATGCCCCACCAAGAAAAGGACTTCGTCAAAGTGTACGTTCATCTCAAACAGGCCTCTTACCCCCCACGCAACCTACGACCTTTCAGATCCTTGGCCACTTGGAGGATTTTAGAAAGATAGGGCTACCAAAGAATTGTGCCTTTTTCTCACAGGATCCCATTATCGCGTCATTGACGAATGTACAGCAGCATTGTGATGATTCTGACAAAGTGAAATTTAGTGAACTCTTTTCCCTTGTGGAAGATTCTGACGATGAGATAAAGGAAGTGAAAGAAATAAGGTCCGCTAGGAAGCGTACAAAATCCACAGCTTCTTCTCGCTCAAATTCAATAATGCCGTCTTCAAGGGCAAAAACTCCCATCAAGGTAGACTATGATTCAGGATCCAATAGCAGCTCAGATGACGAGCCCTTAAAGCGAAAAACAAAGCGGCCACGCATTTCAAAGAGTAGTGAATTGTCAGATAGCGATTGAATGGTGGCTAAAACTATCTTAAAATTTCGTGGAAATATATGATGGAATTCTTTTTTTATTTATTTCGAATAACATGTAGCCGAAAAGTTTTTTAGAACTTCTCGTAGGTTTGTGAAGAGCCAAAAACGTGCTACAATTTGATAACTGTGTTTCGCATGTACAAGCAACAATTTGAAAAAAATGGTCTCAAGCAGGGAAGGAATAGTGTCGTAATTCGCAGACCACATTTGATAAATTACGCGAAGGGTGGTAAGATAAGTGAAATCAGTTGTGCAGTATATTAGCATAAAGAATTCGTGCGAAATATCACTGATAGGTGATATGCGGCAAGCAGAGTAAATCTGTTTAGTGTTGAACAATCTATTCTAGAGCACAGATTGGTTCATATTTTGTCATTGGTAATAAAACAGCGAACTTGGATCTTATGATATAGATTCTATAGAAGTTTTAAATCAGTGGGCATCTCTGTAGCGGACTTTATTATATTAAACGAGTACCCCAAGTGGTTCTAGAAATTTCGAAAAATAGCATTGCGAAGTTATTAAACCTGTCGAGCGTAAACCGGCGTAACTACTCTTAAGTCAGCTGTCGGCAAACGAGCCATGCTCGATCGTTCACACTTGGCTCTTCAATTTCGTTGATAACTTTGTTATTATTCCCTGAGAATTAAGCTATATACTACTGCGAGTCTTCAATTTCGTTGATAACTTTGTTATTATTCTCTGAGACTTAGGCATATACTACTACAAGTTGTTTTCCAAAATTATTTATATAACGTAAGTCTGTTTTCTGTCTCCCAGGTTTATTAGTAGCCAGTTATTTGTTCCGGAAAACTTAATAATGTCGTCGTCAGAAGTGCTGTGCTATAACAAAGGATGCGGACAAAGATTCAGTCTTGAAGATAATGCCCAAGATGTTTGTCAGTATCATCCCGGTGTTCCCGTGTTTCACGATGCCCTGAAAGGATGGAGTTGCTGTAAAAAGAGAACTACCGATTTTTCGGACTTTCTGAATATTCCAGGATGCACCAAAGGTCTCCATAGCAATGAAAAGCCAAAAGAACCTATTAAGCCAGTAGTGGCTACGTCCAAAGAGGATTTGGCCTCACAGGCGACCCCAAAGTCTATCGTAAATACCCCAATACAAGCTCCCAAACCTAGACCCAGTTTCTCTGAACCAATGGTGCCTTTAAGAATCAAAATGACATCTTCTTTACAACATGCATTGAAAAAAATGAATTTAGAGACAGAAAATGCAGATAATGGGGTTAATAACATAAAACAGATCAAAGTTTGCCAGCATCAATCATGCTCTGTAAGTTCATATGAATGTACCAGTGACGTCTGTGTTTATCATCCTGGTGTTCCAGTATTTCACGAAGGACTTAAATTCTGGTCATGTTGTCAACGTAAAACTACCGATTTTACATCATTCCTTGAGCAAAAAGGTTGCGAGACTGGATCCCACGAGTGGAAAGTTAAATCATGTATTGAGACCGGACCATGCCGGTATGACTGGCACCAAACCGGTAGTGTTGTGGTTATATCGATATTCGCTAAAACAGCGGTAGTTGGAAATTCAGCCATCAAAGCCAATCAGATTGGAGTCGACATAGACTTGGAATATGAAGGCGGGAAAAGAAATTTCAAGTTAAATTTAGAGCTCTTTGGGATAATCGACCCAATCCTTAGTGATGTCTCCATGTTTGGCACGAAAGTCGAAGTCACTTTGAAAAAAGGGGCAATCATGCATTGGAAGAAGCTTGGGGCTCAAAAAGAAAACTCCTCTTATGACACATCAAAGGAACAAGAAAATGAAAAATTGAATTCTGAGAATTCCATTAGAAATATTGATGAACAGGATAGGCATCCTGATGATGACGACAGCGATCTGTCTGGTATAGAAGATGTTGAATTTGATTGATCAATAATTGATGGACTAATTTATGCAGGGTTATCAGATATTCTAGAATCCCTGGACCTGTCCAATTCTTTCAGAGAAAAGTGACTCAAGAGGACATTTCAAATTACACGAACATGTGTCCATATTTTCAGTTGCAAGCGCTATTTCCTATCATTATATGAAATTATTCATGGTTTGTTGGTCACCTAATAATGGTCCCTTTATAGGGAATAAAACAAATATACAATTCTCTTTTCTGCTTCGAAGTTGATGCATATTTAATTGTTTACAAATACCATTTTCAATTCTAAAATCCTATCTTAGATGAATGATATTTTAAGTAATTTATATTATGAAGATCGTACTTGGAATTGAGTGAAGGTTTTTCTACTTTTGTACAGCATATTTAAAGGATGTTGAATAAATTATTAACTGGGCTGCGATTTGTTGCTACTCCCAAGTATTATTGAACTTTGTACTTCTTGAATTTGTGCAGTTAATGTGATATCGATATGAATTTTAGGTATGGTAATAGGCCTTGATTTGTAGTTATAACCAAAAATGCATCACCTGAAAAGACTTTTGCTGCCATCCTGTAGGATAAGAGATCCTTCGAAATATTCTTGCATGTGTCAAAGGCATCAAAATACTGCCAATTTTACGAACGAATTCCGAGACTCTATCAAAGAAAATACGAACGAAAGAAAAGAAAATCTTCGAGAATCTTCTCAAGCAGAAGTAGAAGTATCCTCGAATAAAAAAAAAATAAAAAAAAGAAGGGATGAGGGCATTGGATTCTGGAAATCTGAACAAGGGTTGCAGATTTACGAACAAACTATGACAGGTGTCGGAAGGGTTTTGAGAATGTTCGTGTCCAAAGAGAGATACGATAATTTTTATGAAACCGCCTTAATGGCCGAATATAAATGGTAAATTAAATATTCTATCTAAGCTTGGTAGTTTTTGAAAGAACTTTGAAAATTAAGGCTGAACTTGAATGTGTATTGTACAATGCTTTCAAGGATACATAGATTAAACCGCGTTGACACTCTAACTCTTGATATGCATGGACCTGAATGGGCGATGGGTCAAATAGTATTCAATCTTGGTGGAGCTGTAAAGCTCCTTCATGATGATCGATGGGTGGATGACGTAAAGCACTTGAGGTAAGTTTTGAACCAGAAACCTCATACCATATGTACAGTGAATATATCTCATTTCAGAACTCCAAAGAAAAAGGATTACAAAGCGGTAGCTATAGATTTGCGCAGGAGTAACGTTAATGATGTTGGATTAGTGCATTTGAAGGGATTGAACTTTTTAAGGTTTAATACTAAAATGTACCTCAAATGTTATTTTTTTCAGGTGTTCAACTCCTTTTTACTTATCTTCAGGTACCTGAATGTTGCAGATTCTGAAAAGTTTGACGACTATGCTTTAGCTGCACTTCACCCAGTTTCAGATTCTCTTGAATTTCTTGATATCAGTGGAACTTCGGTAACAGAACGTGGATTCTCTTACCTTCGTCTATTTCACAAGCTCATGTATTTGAATATTAGCCGATTGAAGGTAATTGTTTTAAGGGTTAATTCTTTGATATTTCATTTCTATTTTAAAGATGCTTTTTTTTCATATCCTCTATCTCCATCCAATTGCAGAAAGCAGAGGGTTTGGAGCAACTTCTTCCATTCATTCAAGAAATCTTACCACGAAATTGCACTATTGTAATGAACGATGAGCAGCCTTCCGATTCATATGGATATGCAATACCTTTTCGCAGTACTAAAAATCCTAGGAAAGACCTTCCAGTTACAACAGGAAATCGAGCAATTGGTAAGCCTTTAGTCGGAGTGCGCATATTAATTATTATGGCCATAAATAACTATGAAATATTTTTAATTTAGGGAACTTGACTGTGTTCCAGAAAACCCATAGTAATGAAGTAGATCTGTACAATCCTGATCAAATTCATGAATTATGGATGACTCCTAAAATGTCCTCCAAGCGAAGACTTCGACACCGTAACCTCAACAGGAATTACCTTTTTACCTTGGTAAAATACATCAAGAAAGCTGAAAACTATAAGCCTTTACTTTAAATCCAACTTGGACTTTTGAAATTTTATGTTTGATATTGTTTTCCCACTATTTCTAGAACTGTCCAATAATAAAGTAAGGTTAACATTGCTGTCACCTTGGTTTATCCTTAAAGTAAAGAAACTGATACTACAGTGTTACATGTTATATATTATAAATAAAACAAATGTTATACAAAACAAAAGCTTTATACCATATATCGAGAGACGTGAAATAAATAGGTTGATGCATGGGCAGTACATAATGGAAAGTTTTATTGAAAAATTACTTCACATTTATATGAAACAAGGGAACCACTTTTATATAGTTTTAACATGAGTATTTGTTTCATGACATTCTTTATTATGATGGAATTTCAGCTTTAGCCTTTTCCGATATTTCATACAACACCTTCATGAGTGTTGCTCGGTCTGCTGCGGACTCTCTGGTCCATGCCAAGGGTAAATGGGTTGAAGCGGGCTTTCGATCCTGTAAAAAATAATAAATTATAAAATGGAGAAGGGAGAAACGATTTTTAATTTATTTGCAAACTAACATACAAGAAAAAATAATCCACTCTTCCGTAGCAAAGCAGAATCTGAAACACTGAGCCAAACTATTGTATCAGCTCCTTGCTCTGCTGATCTTAGACGGTCTTTCATTTTCTCATAAAATCCTGGCATGGAGGTCCTAACGGCAGGCGTGTCTGCCCAACCAGGATGCATAGCGGAGAAATGAACATCCTGATATTTTTTTGCCCATTCCTCTGTCATGATAATCTGGAAAATATAATAATATTTATATACAATTTAACTTTATACAGGCTAATCAATGATGAGAATCTTTACTTTGATTGATATACCTGTTGCCTTTTATTTCGTGCATATGCAAACGTCCCGTCGAAATTTTCGTTTTCGAACTGCAAGTCTTTTACATTTAACTTCTGTGTATACATACCACCGGAACTAACGGTGATCACTCTGGGTTTATCGCTCTTTTGAAGCAGAGGCAGCAAACCCATGGTGAGAATATAGGTTCCCATGGTATTAGTAGCAAAGTTCACTTCAAGGTTGTCTTCGGTGAGTGTGCGTTCATTGACCATGCATCCTGCGTTGTTGATCAATACATTCAGGCGGTCGTTAGAAGATGAAAAATCCTTCGTAAATCTGTGAACATCCTTGAGTTTAGAAGTGTCCAGTAAATGCACGAACACTTTATCGTTTTTGCTTTCCGTAACGATTTCTTCTTTCGCTTTAAGAGCACGTTCTTCGTTGCGACACACTAAATGAACTATTCCGCCTTTCTTGGCGATAGATATGGCGGCACTTTTTCCTATCCCGCTGTTGGCGCCTGTTATCATGAAAACTCTATCGGCTACGTTCACATCCAGATCTTGAGCTTTGAAAGACTTGGAGGCACTTTGATATCCTCCCTTAGTAAAACTCGACAGTCCTTTTACAAAGAATGCACCCTGCTGATACAGTGACATTTTGGAGTGTAACGATGAAGAAAGCAGTTGTAAAAGAATTTGACCAGCTCAATCACTGACTTTATCTTATATAACACTTTACAGTGACCTGTTTCTGTAATTTATCACATTATGTAACATTCGAGCTTTGTATGTTTTGTGATAAATCACGCGCCGCACCAAATTACACCTGTCAGAGCGAATAAATTATTCAAATGAACCATAGATAATACATGTAGTTATGGGTTATTTAGATAGACAGAACATTGTATTGTATGCATAAAAATAGTATACCAATTAAACATTTCTCCATATATTTCATCCCTCCATTCATCTAAAATATTGCGCATTATTCATTCCACTAACTTCGTGGAAACGTTAAAAACTTCATGAAGTTCTTTAACGGGTGTGATATTTTTTGGTTATTTGGTGAAATCATTTATCCGGTTCATGTGCTCGTAATACGTACCACAGTCAAATATTGTAGAAATATCTGAT
>QRAM01000283.1:75880-128050 GCA_013436055.1 Halocynthia roretzi | reverse complement strand
AACATCGTTACTCAAAGGAGTGATCAAATTCGAACATGGCAAAAGATGCAACAAATTGTTGTTGTGAATCAAGCGATCAATTTTGCTAACTAAGAAAAATTAGCAACATGACATACATGCTATTTGAAACTAGCAGAAATTCTATTTACCGTACTCCATTTTTACACATTACTAAAATATGTTCCAATTTCATGATAAATTACATATGAGTATTTTTGAATCCTTTCAAAAGAGCAGAGATATAGTACAATATATATATTTTCAATTAATTGCTTTGAAGAGACAAGTAAATTCAGGAAGGAGAAATATTTTCTGACCTGCATTTTCTAGAAATCCCGATATGTGCCCCTGTCCCTGAGATCATGAATGGTAGAAANAGAAAAAGATCCATCGATAAATATTCAATAATATACATTTGATACAATGTGATAGAATAAAACACGTAGTTCGACAAATTACAATATTTCACTTCGATTATATGAGATGAAGTAAGGGGACAAATAATATCAGGAGAGGAGAATTATTTTCAGTCAAGCATTCGATTGAAGTCTTGCTATTTACCGCTGTCCCTGAAACCATAATAAGTAAAATAGGACACGTCATTCTCTATCCAATGCCATACATGTTACTGTGTTAGACAATAACAGCAATACAGAAAAATTAAATGTACGAAACTTTCTCGAATCGATTCGTTATAGAATATCGTGGATCTATGAGGTAAAACAATTCATTCGATAATATACCAGGTGTGTGATTCGAACCCACGCGGACATTTGCCCATTGGAACTTAAGTCCAACGCCTTAGCCACTCGGCCTACCCGGCTCGCTTATTATTTAATTAGGCCCAAATAATTTCAATGAATATTTTACCGGGACAAAAATAGAGCCAGGAAAATTGTAGGAAACTGGAAAAAAATCGAAAGCTTGAACCACGAAAACGCAGGCAGAATGGCCGAAGGGTCTGTCTCAGGCGCTGCGTTCAGGTCGCAGTCTCCCTGGAGGCGTGGGTTCGAATCCCACTTCTGTCATTCGCAGTGTTTATTTTGATATTTGCAAAGAATAAGATGCATGTGGCTAATAACGCCTATATCCGTTTGTAGATTCAATTTTAGTGCTTGAATAAAAGCAAAATTACGTGCATACTTTTCTTATCTTTCTATATTGAATACTTATCAAACTTTTATCATACCAAATGAAAACAATCGAAATCACGATGAAACGACAAGATAAGAGTGGACAATAAAAGTAAGTTATTTTTGATGATCAATAATACCGCGCCATGAGATAAAAGAACATATTACATACGATATAAGAACTTTAATATATATCTTATCTAGCTACGATTTTTTCATCATCAAAAGTTGAACTCTGGCAACTATATATAGTGGACAATATTCTGTTAATGAATCATATAACTTATTCTATCAAAATCGTGAAAATTGTAAAATGACTGAATACTATCGAAACGAAACTAGTGAAAGCATCGATGAACTCCTCTCAATGAGTTTAAAAGAACTTTTGACTCTTAGAGAATCCTACAATTTCAAAGAAAGTCATTATTTAGAAGACACTAAAAAGAAACCGAAAAGCAAACCACAAGAATTTGCTAGGAAACCATTTGCTGAACTATCAAATCAATATGTGGAACCAAGGGATGTTGAGAAAACAATATTTTCTAACAACGACAGCCTAAAGAATACTCCATGGTCAAAGACAAAGGTTATTCGACGAAGAAGAGAATCAAAATCATTTACTAGCCCGTTATCTCGGAGACCATTGCTAAACAACAACTCGAAACAAGCAACATCGTTACTCAGACGAGTGATCAAATTCGAACATGGCAAAAGATGCAACAAATTGTTGTTGTGAATCAAGCGATCAATTTTGCTAACTAAGAAAAATTAGCAACATGACATACATGCTATTTGAAACTAGCAAAAATTCTATTTACCGTACTCCATTATGACACAATAATAAAATATGTTCCAATTTCATGATAAATTACATACCAGTATTTTTGAATCATTTCAAAAGAACAGAGATACAGCACAATATATATTTTCGATTAATTGCTTTGAAGAGACAAGTAAATTCAGGAAGGAGAAATATTTTCTGACCTGCATTTTCTAGAAATCCCGATATGTGCCCCTGTCCCTGAGATCATGAAGGGTAGAAAAAAAGCAAAAGTCTGTGCATACTTTTCTTATCTTTCTATATTGAATACTTTTCAAACTTTCATCATACCAAATGAAAACATTCGAAATCACGATGAAACGACAAGATTAGAGAGGGCAATTAAAATAAGTTATTTTTGATGATCAATAATACCGAATGAGATAAAGAACGTATTACATAAGATATAAGAACTTTAATATATATCTTATCTAGCTACGATTTCTTCATCATCAAAAGTTGATGTCTGGCCACTATATATAGTGGACAATATTCTGATAATGAATCATATAACTTATTCTATCAAAATCGTGAAAATTGTAAAATGACTGAATACTATCGAAACGAAACTAGTGCAAGCATCAAGCAAACCACAAGAATTTGCTAGGAAACCATTTGCTGACCTATCAAATCAATATGTGGAACCAAGGGATGTTGAGAAAACAATATATTTCTAACAACGTCAGCCTAAAGAATACTCCATGCTCAAAGACAAAGGTTATTCGACGAAGAAGAGAATCAAAATCATTTACTAGCCCGTTATCTCGGACACCATCGCTAAAAAACAACTCGAAACAAGCAACATCGTTACTCAGGCGAGTGATCGAATTCGAACATGGCATGAGATGCAACAAACTGTCGTGATTCAATCTATCAATTTTGCTAACTAAGAAAAATTATCAACATGACATATATGCTATTTGAAACTATCACTAGAAGCACTTGAATTTTGAGTAGAAGAAGAGAATCAAGATAATTTGCTATTCGATTATCTCTATTAATTGGTTGCAAATAAATTTCCATGATTATTTTCGAAATAATCGAAAGCTTTATATCATGACAGCACAGGTAGAATTGATATGGAGTTCATCTCTTTTTACACCCTGACAATGGATAAAACACACGTGGCCCAAGTTGCACTGCATATCGTAATTGCTTTGTAATAGTATGTTTTTTATAACAATAAATGGCTGATAACATTAAGAATGGATCGATAGATATCGATATCAATACTCAATTGAGAAAAATGGCAGTCTCAAAAGTCGTCTGAGGCAAAAGTGGTTCGTTTGTATGATGGGAAAATGAGAACTATGATAATTCCAGGCTAGAATATCCTCTGTTCATCAGAAGTATAATTTGGAACATCTAAGGCTATTTTTGGTGAAATCGACAACGATATATAACACAACAATATTTGTTCTAGCTTATTAAAACCAATTCCACGTAGTAATATGAAAATCAAATGAAAAGATAATATAACCAATGTTCTACGAAACATGAATGTACAATAGTAGCATAACTAAGCTTGTCAGATTTGCTTTATTTCAAATGATAATACTTTCCCGAATGTTCTCCATTTTCCTTTTATGTATATTAAAAAAAAGCAATTTGCCATATTTAATATTTTAGGCCAAATAACTGGAAATTGTTGAATGAAACACAGTAACACAGTGTAACATTACAACAGTGATGTAAGCTATCACATTGAACGCCACGAAGTTAACTCGATAGGTCCATTGAAATATGCCCATTACTCGACAATACCACACGGACTCAGATATTTGCAATGCACTGTCAGCGTGAGCGTAAAAGGAAACTTCCTGCAGTGATAAAGTGCATGTCGTTAACAATTCCCTTTTTATATTTTATGTTGCACCATTTGTCTAGTTCATGTGTTTAAATGATTAGACGCTTATTACAAAACTAGCCAGGAGAGAAATATCATGTTAAATGAGAGAAGGCTATATAATATTGTCGGCTATGGTAATATGGTACAGGAAGTTTCATGTATTTATTTCATGAGTCAGTAGAGAATCGATGACGTATTGTTTGATCAAAAAGAACAGAGTATAGAATGATGTCGGAATCCAAAGTTGTACGTTTATATGAAGGGAAAAATCTTGCTTGGAACTATGAAAAATACAGACCGAAATATCCTCCGTTTATCCGAAGCATAATTTTGGAAGAACTGAAAAAGCTTAGTCCCGATGTAAATACATTTCAACGAATGCTTGATGTAGGATGTGGTAGTGGACAAGCTACCTTTATGTTTGAAACCGATTTTGATTGCATTCTCGGCATTGATATTAGCAACGCTCAGATAGAAAACGCGAAGGAAATTAATACGAGTAAAAAAATTGAGTTTCAAGTGACCCATGACAATTTATTTCCAGTAGCTGATGAAAGTGTTGATTTTGTAACTGCTGCAACGGCGGCACACTGGTTTGATATGGATATATTCGTGGAAGAATGTCAACGAGTTTTGAAACCGAACGGGTGTGCGGTAATATATGAATATTTCGGCTCCAATGTCCAAAGCACAAATCAAAGCGACATTATGGACAAGTATTCTGATAAATACGTTAATTTTTTCCTGGAATTTTTGGACGACTACAAAGCTCATCCACGGAACTACAAATACACAGACTTGTGTAAGGCTCTTTTTGGGGAAATTAACAACGATTCGAAACGATGGATTACAACACCTACGAGAATATCGACAGTAACACTGAATAGATGCCTGTATTCAATGAGCACTATCGGTGATTATGTGAAATTTATGAATGAAGGAAAAATAGATTCTGATCCACTCAAAGTTTACAAGGAAAAAGTGAAAAATTATGTCGGCGCGGAAGATCAGAAGGACGAGGATGTTGTACTTAAGTTTACAGTACAATACCCCATGATTTTCTTTAAAAAACAACGATGAAAACTACAATTTAATAAGTCAGGACAAAGCTTTTGTGTACTTTCATTGTATTTGATAATTGTGTGTTTATCCCTTCATTTGTTTTAGCACAGTAAAACCCAATCAAGTAGTTTGAGAAAATCAAATGAATTATATAGTTAAAATTCTGTGGAACATAAATTTACACTAGTAGCATACCTAAGGTAGCCAGTCTGAGTGCAATTCTTTACCAACTTCAACTTTAATGAAATTTTTTTCCTATTTCAAAACATTGCTTTTTCAATATTCAATATTGTAGTCTAGAATGTAGATAACTGAAAATTGTTAAATAAATGAGTGAAATCAGAATTTTTCAATGCACTTTTTTAAGTTCTTGCAGTAAAATTGTTTTGTGGAAGTGGTAGAATATTTCAAATTGATTGAAAGATTGAAGCTGCTCATGAAATCAACACAGTGTAATGTCACATTTCAAGACATAGCATTAGCATGCCCCCTTATATTGGAATTGCTGGTTTAGAAAGTTGTTTAGTAACGACCTCATATAACGACAACGACAGCCTAAAAAATATTTCATGGGCGAAGAAAAAAGTATTCGACGAAGAAGAGAATCAAGATCATGTGCTAGCCCGTTATCTCGGACACCATCACTAAACAACAAGTCGAAACAACCAACATCATTACTGAGTGGAGTCATCAAATTGTTCGTTCAATCAAATCAATCGTTCAATTTTGCTACCTCGAAAAATATAGCAAAATAGCATACATGTTATTTCGAACTAGCATTACTAACTAGCATTACAAATTACTACTCCATACATTCTATATACAGTACTCTAATTTTACAGCAATGAAATATGTTCCAATGTCATCTTAAATTACATAAATTTGAATCGTTTCAGATGAACAAAAATGTTGTTCGACAAATTACAATATATTACTTTTATCGGCTATGTAGGGAGAATTCAGGAAGGAGAAATATTTTCAACTCGCATGTGCTAAAATTCAAAATCATGGGAATGAAATTTACCGCTGCTCCTAAGATCCTGATAGGTATAAGAAATGATGCTTCGTTTGATATAGCATACATTTTACCGGGTTAGAAAATAACAATAACTTGATAGAATTGAATGTAAGAATCTGTTTCGAGTCGAGTCATTACAGCAGACCTACAAGCTGCTATTAATTTTCTGTTACTGGATTTCTACAAAGTTAAAAACGCCATCCAAGGTCATCAGCAAAAAAACACATCCAATACAAAGTACTACGATCAAAATAACAATATATTATGTTTTTCGTGTCCGAATAACAGATATACGATTTGAAATCACCAATTTAGGCGTTTCAGAAGAAAGGTGTTACAGGACTGATACATTCGTTCGAATCCCACTTTTGTAATTTGCAATATTTTCTTGTTTAAAGATTATTTGTATTAAGCAAAGAAGACAAGATCAGATGAGATAGTAATATCGCAGTGTCTATAGTTTGCCAACTGCCCTTTTCTACAAAGGTAATTTCTATAAATGCATGAAATCTCTACAATGTAATGCAAATACTGTTGTAGCGTTCAGTTCTAAGTTGTGAGAATGAATCAAAATACATATCTTCATTCTTATACACAAGTAACAACGAGTATAATATGTCGCGTAGCACTGTTTGGACCCCTTCACTGACTATGTAGCAATAAACACAGGTTATTTCAGTATTAAAAATAGGTTTAACTGCAGTTGGGTTTCGACCATAATTGGCTTTCCATGATAAATTACCAATTTCAAGATGGAGTCTAATCAGTTAATCAGATATGCAGTTAGACTGCGCAGGCGCAAAAAGATACAAGAAACGGCAAGTATCACATTACGAAGATCATGCAGTTACCAATGAAATATGCAGTTCGCCTCACTGTAACGGGAACTGAACAGTTCCTTACCTAAATCTGGAGATTAGTATTCTTACAGCGACAATTTCTTTCTGGCTTTCATAATCCTAGTATTTTAGTAATGGTATATCTTCTGTGACATGCGACAGTTACCTTTATTCAATTCAACCTAAATTATCAGGTGTAATTTAACCTGTCTGTAAGAAAAATGCAATGCAATGCAATGCAATGAAAACTGACTAATTCGTACGGGTAAACCACAAAAGTACGTTTTTTGCAAGTCTTTAAATTTATCCACCACTGTCAGTCCAGCTGACATAATACGAGACATGATGAAACTGAACTTCTGTATTTGGAAAGCTCATGACAAAAATATAATTCGAACAGACATAACATTGTCTAGTTCAATATCTGTTTCTGAACGATAAATAGCATGTTTAAATAGCAATTTCTAGTTAACTTCGATAGGCCGTTCCTCATCTGTTCCATCTCAGCAAGAAACTACATAGAAATAACTGACTCCAAACTGAATCACTAGTATTGTGATAATGTAAAATGCGATACTTTCTTTTACATATTTCTAAACATTTTTAGTGAACTATAAACTAAACACACACTAGTATTGACAACAGCAACAGCTAAATAACTATTTCAAGCTAATCAGTATATAACCTCCTATTCCTCCCTTGTATGGCAACTAACTGTGTTGATCCCGTATTCTCACACAAAGAATTGATTGAAGGAAGATAAGAAAAAGGGAACCGTTACATTTGAGCACGATATAAAATAAATGGGCGGAGAACATTGTATTAAATACGGAATACCAATTAGATTCAGCAATGAGATACGTGTAATTATTTAATTTATGAATTCAAAAAGATCTACTAAATTAGTCGTTTTGTAGTCACATCACTAATATGACGAAAAGGTTCTTAGGTTGAGTCACAACGATATGCCCATTAGCGGTAATTGAATTGAAAGTAAGTGAATTCATCTGAACGGTTATTTTGTAAATGAACTGAACTATTTTACAATATAAAACACACTTGACACATCATTATTCGGCCAAATATTTCTTGTTTAACGAAGTGCACCGAGAATGCACAAAAATTGATAAAATATATATTTTATTGCCAAACCGAAAGAAAAGCCTTCAAACTTATGCAAATGCACACGAATAAAAATAGACAAAAATTATACACAACTTTTTCACATTTTTTACTCTAGGTTACATTTCATACTATAAAAAAGCGTACCGCGTACCGGATCTGGCAACGTTGCTTACTACACCCACGCTAAGAGATTACGGAAATCAACTTCCAATCATGGATAAGTTCTTGTGTAGGCGTCTATGTTTATCGTTTATTGGTTTAGCTGGTAGACGCCACAAAATACACTCTCGCTGACAGAGAGGACGACTCGTCCGATCCGCGTCAGTAGGGTTACGTAAACACAAATGTAAAACCGTGATAAATATACGCTAACCAGCAATCCTGGTAATATCAGGACCATGATAGGATAGAGTCTCATCTTTTGTACCTTTTGCATATATAGCAAGGGGTCGGATAACATAAAAACTTTTGTACCGTAAGGAAAGTAATACTATGAGTGTCAGTAAGACATGGGAGCTCAACTATGACATCCCCAATAGTAATGGCTGCCTTACCGGTACCAGTAGTTTCGGATAATATCTCCCCAGGGTACTGTCTACTCAAAACTTTCGATTCCATACATTACCAATTCCTTGTGCGGTATGATAAGACATCCAGTCATAACATATGTCAGTTGCAGGTGAATTCCCAACAATGGTCGTTTGCGATTGTGTTTTGGCTCCGAAAAAGTAGAACCAAGTGGTCCAAGTTGTGACGTATACCTCACATACGTACACATCAAATGCAATCTGGGTAGACAACGTGTCCTCAATGTCACAAGAATGAGTTTTATATAACTTATGTTTGATACATGGTTTGGGTGTAGCGACAACGTACTGAGCCTTATAGGTTCCCAGCGTACAAATTGTAGCGGTAATATTGATCTCTAAGTTTGCAAGGGAGCAATTTGACAAAACAATGATGATCAAACAAATAAGTCCGACTTTCATTTCCATGTTTATGCTGACAATCAATAAATCAGGTGTTGGCGGCGACTTGGAATCGTCGATAATCTCCCGCTCTTAGTTAGTTGAGTCACTGGCCTTAACAAACCGTGAAACTGCTTGTTCGATGATACGGGCGTTTTTTCAATGTTATCGTGTGTAGGTATCGGCGAATTGTTGATCCGATTGTACATTTCGTCTAATAGTAGAGAAGGAGGCTGAGTTGATTCATCTGATGAGAATTTAAGCAGTTTCACAGCCTTTAAACGGTCCACAGACACTTTATATGGTTGTCCTAGTTTCTCTATTACAATGTACTTCGGATAACGTACTAGGACTTTAAAAGGTCCATTATAGGCTCTTTGTAGAGCATGTCTGTGTGCCTCATGTCTAACAAATACATGCGTGCATGTCTCAAGCTCTTTTTGCAAGTAAGATTTCACATCTTGATATGGTCAGGGGGGGTTGGTCGTAAGGTTTTTACAAATCTCCTTAATTGATTCATATAGTGTCCTTGATCGACGGTGTTTTTAATCTGAATCATAAAAAACAAAATCTCCAGGAATTATTAAGGCTTCTCCGGAAGCCATTTCGAATGGGCTTAAGCCAATATCCTCCTTTATTTGACTCCTTATTCCCAAGAGTACCATAAGCAAATTGTATGCCCAATAAGTATTTCCGTCGTGTGCTTTCAAAGAGCATTTCAATTGCCTGTGAAAACGTTCAACCATACCATTAGCTAGTGGGTGATAAGCAGTGATTAATGTATGATTGGTTCCTAGGTAGCTCATTAGATCCTTCCATTAATGAGAAATGAATGCTCTGTCATTGTCCGTTACCACCTGTGTTGGGCATCCAAATATGGATACAAAATGTAGCAGAAAGGCATTCATGACTCTGCAGTAATATTTTCAATAGGAATTGCAACCGGAAATCGTGTATACTTGCAAATTGCTGTTAACATATATCTGTACCCGTTGCTAGGCGGCAATGGGCCTACAATGTCAACATGGATGGTTTCGAATCTAGCCTTCGGAATTTTGTAGGCTTGCAATGGGGCTTTGTTGTGTCCCCAAATTTTTGATTTTTGGCAATTTATGCACGAAGACGCGTAATATACCAGGTCGGCTCTAATGCCATGCCAAACGTATCTTTGGCAAATAAGCTTTGTGGTTCCTTTTATTCCTGGATGATTTAACGAATGAACTGAGTTGAAAATCATCTCTCTTTGCACTTTCGGTATGACTGGCCTTGGATAGCCAAGTGAAACGTCGCACATAATTGTCTTATTAGCGTCTTAGATGTCTTATACATCCTCAATTACTAGAGAAGTATGTTGTTTTCTAAGCCTTTGCAATTCCTCATCATCCGGCTGTTTTTCTGCGATGTCATAAAGTGATAAGGTGTGCGGCATGTTTAGATGAGAAAACACATTTGCAACTATTCCTCCTTCATCTGTATCTAATATTGACTCCTTGTCACTTTCTTCAGTGATCCCCTCTTCTTCGAGTTTCTCAATATTCTCAGTTACTCGCTGCTCAAGTACGCCTCCTGAAGAATCCTTACTAGCATCGCTAGATATACGGAGGGGCTTCTGCGAATCTTGCATGTATAACATCGTTTTATCTGCTAATGCTTTCCTAGCGTTCTCAAATGCTTGCTCGGCTTCTGGGTTCCATTTGACCCTTCGATGGGAATTTCTGTTTCTTCCGATTAAATTATACAATGGTTGCAATGGGCTTGCAATGCTCTTAAGAACCCGTCTGTAAAACGTAATGCAGCCTAAAAATCGGCGAAGCTGCCTATTAGTCCCAGGTTTCGGAAAATTTCGAATGCTTTTGACCTTATCTGGTAATGGTTTTATTGACCCTGCTGAGACGCCTAGACGATGTCCTAGAAATTCGATTTAGATTGTCCAAAGATATATTTCTGGTAGTTAATCGTCAAAGCGTAATCATCTATGCGTTGAAACAATTGTTGGAGTTGCCCCTTATGCTCCTCTGGACTTTTTGATGCCCCCAATATGTCGTCAATATAGGCAAAGGTGAAACCCAAACCACGCGTAACGGTATCTATGAAATACTGGAATGTTTGCGCGGCATTTCTTAAACCTTGAGCCATGTAGTGAAATACAAACAGGAAGTTTCTCCCACTGTAAAAAACATTACGGTATTTCTGTGGTTGCAATTACTACACCATGGCTTACCCCGTTTGGTGAAACAAAGATATGGCACTGAGCTGCGTTCTCGCACTCTCGCATCCATTAAACCTGAGATTTCCCAGGCGTTGGACTCACTGTTGGAGGTGGTCATGTCACTTAACGACATCCGCGTCCTGCGTTCTGCTTCCTCATTCTGACCAAACAGTTCCCGGCCCAGAATGAAAACTTCCAACCCCGCGCGTAAATCTTGCCCATTGTGCATAGCTGCTAAGCACAAACAAACATCCCATTTCTTGAGCAGTCGCCCTTACTTGCCGGAACAGGACCGCCTATATTTTGCGAGATTCCGGAGTGTGGACGTCGATACAGAGGTTGGACTCGACACCACTGCCTGCGCTACCCCAGGTTGCGTTGAGGGTTGTCACAATGCTGCAGGCACTGAGGATGGACCCACCTCTGACTATGTACGCCAGGTATTTGTAAAAGTTTAGCTTAATTAGCTCAAAGCTTATGGGCTAGGTGCTACACTATATGTAGTACGTAACGGTAAGACTCTACTCTCAGCGATTCTTCAGCGCTAAGTTACATGAACGACAGAAAAGCTGGATTCCATGCGAGATAGAAGCCCTAAGTATTGCATCTGCTGTAAAACATTTCAGCCCATACATTATCCAATCTAGTCACCCGACAACTGTATTAACTGATAGTATGCCTTGCGTTCAGGCAGTAGAAAAGTTGTGTAGAGGAGAGTTCTCCACAAGCCCTCGTATTTATAGTTTCTTGGCAGCAATTTCACATTATCAGTGTTGCATTCGCCATCTACCCGGCTGCGCTAACGTGTCATCCGACTTCGCGAGCCGCAACGCTCCCCCTTGCCTAATACCTTCCTGTCAGCTCTGTCGCTTTATCAGTGAAACAATGGAGGAGCCTGTCATCCGACACCTTACCATCCAGGACGTGTTAGAGGGCAAAGCTAAACTGCCATACACCAATCGCCCTGCGTGGTATTCTCTACAGGCTGATTGTCCAGACTTGCGTCGAACACATGCACATCTTATACAGGGCACTCGGCCGTCCAAAAAATGTACCAATATCCGTGACATCAAACGCTACTTACAGAAAGTGACGGTAGCTCGCGACGGTCTTCTCGTAGTTCGTGTACAGAAACCTCTCCAGTCCGGTCGGGAAGCAATTGTCGTCCCGCGACGTATCCTGCCTGGCATTCTCACTGCCCGGCATTTCCAATTGGACCACCCGTCTCAGCACCAAATGACACAGGTCGTAAAACGTTATTTCTTTGCCTCAGATGTGGACGATGTAATACATTCCACAACGAGCAGCTGCCACCATTGCGCGTCACTCAAATCCCTTCCTGCTACTGTGTCTCCTCAAATCACCACCGACCCACCTACCGCACTTGGTTATCACTTTGCCGCTGACATTATTAAGCGTGAGAAACAACTGATTCTTCTGGTTCGTGCAGTTGTTTCTTCATATATCATGGCGTGTTTTGTCACTAACGAACGTGCAGACACTGTACACGGCGTTCTTCTTCAGTTGTGCATTCCATTCAGACCCGTAGATGGCCCCAACGCGTTGATTCCTATGGACCCCGCCCCGTGCTTTATGGCTTTGCGAAGTAATCCCACTTTAAACCATTATCACCTTAGTATTGAGGTTGGGAGAGCGAAGAACCCAAACAAGAATCCCGTTGCTGAGAAAGCTGTTCAGGAACTGGAACGAGAGATCCTCCACCAACAACTTCACCGTGGACCTATATCTTCACTGACCCTCTGCTTAGCATTAGATCGACTGAATACTCGGTTGCGTTCTAGTGGTATTTCTACAAGAGAAACGTTGTCTCAGCGTGACCAGTTCACTAATTCCCAGGTGTCCTTGCATGACTCCCATTAAATTTCCGAGCAGTATGACAGACGGCTACGCAACCACCCTAGTAGCGAGAAATCCAAGACCCCTTCTGGTAGGCGGAATGCACCTGCTAAGATTACTATTGGCGATATAGTCTACCTTTACAACGACCGCAGTAAACTTCATGGGCGAGCGCGATACATCGTCAAGACTATCGATGGCGACTGGTGCTCTGTCATAAAACTCGCCGGAAAGTTACTCCAAAAGCGACCTTACCGGATTCACCTACAGGATTGTTACCGGGTACCTACTCAAGTCTCCGAGTTTCCAGCGTCCCCAAGGTCATCCACTCCATGCTCCATAGACAGCGACCCTGACGCCCCCACAAACACGGCTTCCACCATACCGCCAACTTTCGTCTACCCAACGTCTATACCCCAGCTCCCTGAGCAGGTATCCTCCGACTCAGATGAGTCCGTCTCGGGCAATGTTATGCCTCACGTAGCCCCTCGACGTTCCTCTCGTGTACGACGACATCCAACCCAACTGCATGATTACCAAGTACACTTCCATGACTCCAGCGATGACGAAGGTGTTACCTGACTCATGTGAACTTATTATTTTAGTCACGGGAAAAAACAAGCTGTGCCAATATGTTTATTGTGTTGGTTCACATTCGTTGACCTTTGACTTGACTTGTGACGTTTCTTTGTGCCATCGTTTTATGTCACATGTTCTGCGAGTACCATGCGGTCTCTTCTTCGGGGGCTCGCACCGAGTAAACACGTTCTTTTCTACTGGTTATGTTGTATCGTGTGTTAAAGTAGTTTGCAGGAAAATTAACTTTAACCACATTGGCGCTTGGTTCCTCCTGTTCACTATTTTTCATCAGAATCAGACATTCTCGCACCAGCACAGGTGCGTATTACAAACGATGGAGAAGGAATTAATAGAATAGTGATCATCTAAATTACCCCATAAAAATTGTCAAATTACCCCTTTTTGGGGTAATTACCCCTAGTTTGGGAACCACTGCTTTATAGCTTTCCCACTTAGCTTATCTCTATATTCGATATGGAAACTCTAAACAATATTTTACACTGTTAGTTTTAGGGAGTGATATTTTTCACATATTTTCCACTTAATCGTTCAATCGTTATCGTTGTTGTTTTCCACTTTATAATTATTTGTTATTCATCAAATTCTATTCCCTATACTCACATTCCTGTACCACATCCCTCATCTGGAGATGAGGAGTCTTTATTAAGTAACAGACCTTCCTGTGCTGATGAAACTGGAGTCAGTGCTGTTGACTTGAAAATTCAGCTCATGTTATTGACATGTATCTGTGTGTAGCAAATTTATAGTTTGATGCCAATCACACATAATTTAGAATGAAGATGATACACCTCATTGGTGTGAACCATGCACGGTGATGCTAGTGGTGATAAAGTGACAACTTTACAATTGACAACAACGGGAGTTCTGCATAATAGTATACAATTCTAGTTCTCTATTTCTATTCTACTTAACTTATCTCTATATTCGATGTGAAAACTCTAAACAATAATGTTTTTCTCCGTTATACAGTATTTAGAGATTGATATTTTGTTTCCCTCATATTTTCCACTTAAACGTTCAAACGTTATCGTTGATGTTTTCAACTACTATCGTTGTTATTTTCTACTACTAAGAATCATAATTCTTATTACCGTCTTTTGTATTGTATACAATTCTATTCCCTATACTACTACTATACATAGTCTTTAAATACCTAGTCTGGAAGTTCATACGATTCTCTCATATAGGTGGTTGTTCACTGCGCCACCTAGTGCGGGTGCGTAACTTCTCTGTAACCGGTAACCAGAGTAAACAATAAACAATGTCAACAAATACAATTAAACTAAATTATATCATTAAAGTTGTAAATAATTGTTAATTTTTATTTCAAAATAAGTTTGCGTAGTCACTGACGAGTGCTTGCATATGAAATTTAGATATCTTAAGATTTTTATACTACTAGTATAAGCAATACATACTTCATGGCACAATCTACTAAAAAACGAGGAGGGAAATACTGNGGGCATTCCGTGCTGATACAAAATGTTTTCCCCATAAGTTCGATATAATTAGCTACCATCTTCTTTTTTGTGTCAGCAGGTATTTTCAGCAGTTCAGGGAGAATTTCAGTTTCAAAAAATGGGGTGTTAAAAATTTCTTGCTTATCCAAGGTTGAAAGAAGAAGATCATTTATTTCACATGTTTTGTCTTGTTCTTCAATTTCTTCCGTAATTTCAATTATTATCTCCTCATCCAACTGAAAGTACAATTATATTTTCTAAATATAATTGATACAAGTTCATAAAATTGTAAAGCATTCGTGTAAAACACTTACATTTTCAAGAGTAGCTTGTAATTCCTCGTATTCGATATTAACAACTAATTCCATTGCTTCTTCAGACAACAGTATACCTTATTAATGGGAAAAATCACAAATTGTCTGAAAATATGCAACATAAATGGGTAAAAATATGTCACATTATCATCACTAGCATCACCGTGCTTACTTCAAATCAATCCAGTGTATCATCCACATTCTATCCTGCGTGTGATTGGCACCAAACTATATATGCGCTACACACAGATACATGTCAATAACATGAGCTGAATTTTCAAGTCAACAGCACTGACTTCAGTTTCACAGGAAGGTCTGTTACTTAAAAAAGACTCCTCATCCTCAGATGAGGGATGTGGTACACTGTACCAGGTACAGGAATGTCAAAACACTTGTACACACTTGTGTGCACACACTTGTGAAATTCGAAATACTGAAATATAAAGAAAGCGTATTTAAATTGTATTTCCGAATTGAGTACATTGAGTATCAGGAATTATCTGCATCGGAATATATTTTTAGATTGTTATTGTGTTGTTAAAATTACATACAAAATTATATATCCTGCTTGCAAGTCCGCTCATAGACTAGTTTTTGATGGTTTTGACATTCCTGTACCACATCCCTCATCTGAGGATGAGGAGTCTTCTTTAAGTAACAGACCTGCTGTTGACTTGAAAATTCAGCTCATGTTATTGACATGTATCTGTGTGTAGCGCATATATAGTTTGGTGCCAATCACACGCAAGATAGAATGTAGATGATACACTGGATTGATTTGAAGTAAGCACGGTGATGCTAGTGATGATAATGTGACAAATTTACAATTGACAACAAAGGGAGTTCTGCATAATTGTCTACAATTCTAGTTTACAGTTGCAGCGGTTGTTCTAATAATATAACCTAACGTTCAGTTGCAGTAACACTTCTAGAACACTTTGTTGAATGAACGCTTGGGTGCTAATACGTTTTAATACGTCATAAAACGTTCTTCATAATTCGTTATGGTTGTTAATCCCACGAATTAATTACGGATAATTAATCAATGACGGAACTGAAATCTTTTAGCTGCCTTAAAAATCTACTTAAGCATCCTGTTATTTTTAAGCTATACCTTGTACCGTATAACACAAAACTCAGGGAATGCATAGACCCTAAAAAACACCTAAAAATAGGCAAAATCTGGCAGAAATCCCGCTGCAGCGGGAGTTCTAATCTTTCAAATGCTGCTCTAACTCATTTTGACATAGGGTTTTACATTCTAGAACGGACAACATTTCAGAAAGTTACGCACCCGCACTAGGTGTCGCTGTTTTTTTTCTCTCTCCATGTCCGTAAAACGAGAGAACCGTCTCAGGTTCCAGACTAGGTATTTAAAGACTATACTTGAACAGTGCAACTTTAAGGTCAGTATGTTTATTGCGTTGTTTCACATATGTTAACCTTTGACCTGTGACGTTTCTTTATTCGATTGTCTTCTGTCACATGTTCGGTTAGCTCTGCTGTTCTTTCTCTCTGATGCTTGCTGAGTAAGCACATGCTCTTTGTACTATATATATTGTATCGTGGATTAGGAATACTTTGTAGGGTTATTAACTTTAACCACATTGGCGTCAAGTGAAACGACGCTTAACTAAATTCATCTTACCATAAGACAGGGCAAAGTACACGCGTATCACTTACCATAACAGGGATACCTTTGCTTGATTATCGTTACCATTTTTTCTCCTTAAAGTGTTAACGAAATGGCCTTAATCAGGGAATTATCGTTTCAACCAATCTGTGGGTTGTGATGATTCTGGAAAGCTGCTATTTTCACAACTTATCTTGACCTTGGCAAACGAAACATTACATAATGAACATAAATTGTTGGCTAGACAAGCGGAAACAGCGCGTAATAGACGTTTTTGGTGTGCTCTGTTAGTTATTGATGGTGCTGAGTAAGTCCTTTTTAGTAACAAAATAGTAAAAGTAATAAGTGCAAACCAGCAGCGATTCAATTTACGATCTAATTATTCTAATTCGAGTTTGAGCTCACCTGAATAGCCTTTGTCAATTTATAAACAAATTAGGGTGCACATCATTCGATTGAGTAAAAAAGAAAAAGGCAAGTGTTGAAGACGTATATGTATGATTTATTTCAAAATTGCGTGCGTTTTTGAAATGTCAATTGTAATCAGGATTAGTGAAAATAGAGTCGCAAAAATGTAACTAATACAGCCCTACAAGTCGCAACTTCCGTATGACCGATCTTCGCGTTGCGGTGACGACTGGGTAACTTTAGTTGACTGATTTGAAGATTCTGTAGAAGTTTCATTGAATTCCGTTAATAGGAACAGTTTGAAATAGATTGAGAGACTGAGCCGTTATATCACCCATGATTTAAGTCAAGTCACCAGTAACTTGAAAAATGTACTTGTACCAATTGTATTTTGAATGTTGTAGCATTTAATTAAGTGAATCACTGTTTAAATTTAGATAATAAACCTGTAATATGACAGTCATCAAAAAGAAAAACACGGGCGACGTGGTATTGAAATATAACACTTCAATGGCGAACAGTTCACCACGACAAGTTGTTTTGTTGTCTGGATTAACGCCTACGTGGAAATGGTTGCTGTTATCCGTATTTGTCGCGTTTGGATTTCTAGCTATATCCGGAATATTGAATAGCAATTTTTCAGCGGTCGAATATGAGAAGCATAAGCCGGTTTCGGTGCTAAATAGTAACCAACTGCTCTCAAAAGGAACTCGTTTTTTAAGCAACGTCATCACTGGTCCGGAATCTATCGAATTTGACTCTCTTGGTAATATGTACGCCGGTCTTGCTGACGGGCGAATCGTGAAAATCTATCCGAGTAATGCTGGTGCATTGGGTGAAGGTAGACTAGAGGAGGTGACCGTTGAAAAACCAGCTTCCGGAGAATTGACTGAATGTCTTCAGAGAATTAGCAGACCATTGGGATTCCGAATCGTTCGCGATGAGTTGTTCATTGCTGACGCATACTGTGGTATTTATTCGGTTAATCTTACGGATAAATCGCGGAAAAGTATCGTAGATCCAAACGACGCTGACCCTTCTATGAAATTCGTCAACGACCTAACCGTTACTGAAGACGGTCAAGTAATATACTTCACAGACACTAGCACAAAATGGCACATTGATGCCTTTGCTCTTGAGATAGCAGAAGGAAGATGTACAGGTCGTTTGTTCGGGTTTCGTATGTCCACTCGCAGCCTGAGCTTGATCAAATCGGGACTTTGCTTTGCAAATGGTGTACAGCTATCTAATGATCAGAAGATTTTGGTCGTAGCAGAAACGTCTCGTAACCGCGTAAATTTTATACAGATAGGGACAGGATTGGTCACAAAACAAATCGATATGCCTGGTATGCCTGATAATATTCGTATGAGTAAAAAAGGTAGCTACTGGATTGCCATACCCGGCGTTCAGACTATGCTGGGCGACACACTTTCGGCGTATCCGACCGTAAAAAATATTCTCGCTGGGATTCTTCCTCAAAAATATTCTAACAACCTCCTCCACATTAATTTTGGATTTGCCGTGGAGGTAGATTCGGAAGGTAATTTAGTTCAAGTCGTTCAAGACACTGACACTAACACTAACGTGTGTTTTGCTGTCTCTCAAATAACAGAGGCAAGTTCGGGGGAGTTATTCGTTGGTTCATTCGCAGCGCCGTATTTTGTTAAAGTAAAGGTATAGCAGGAAGCTTCAAATTTTCATCGATGTTGCTGTTAGGATAATCTTTTTATTTCACTCCATACATCTGATCATTTCCAATTGATGACTAATCGGTATAATAGACTTATTTAGAGAATAAAATCTCATATCGAGTAAGTGACTTAGTGACCAGTTATTCAAATTTGTTTCAGATGTCATTTCTAAATTGTTAGCGTGGAAGGTAAATTTTGCAAGTACTGTATTTCCTCGATTATAAACCGCGGCTTATATTTTTTCATCATTTTGTGCGGCTTATAATCAAGAGCGGTTTATATTGTTTTATTTCATCATTTCGCGCGCCATACAAAAATAATCACGAATAGCGGCTCCAAAAGCAAGTTGCTCGATGGTAGTACGAGGTTTTACTGTATATTGTGTTTGTTTTTTCATCATTTCGCGCGCCTTACATTTTTCCCTTATCATACCATTAACGTTCAAACTGCAATGGCTCGTGTTTCAGAATGAGTAAAAGGCGTGCGTATACTGTGGAATTTGAAAAAGGAAGTCGTTAAGTATGCAAAAAAGCATTCTAATCGAGCGACAGGCCGATAGTTTCAAGTGGATGAGTTGTTGGTACGGCGATATTAAAATAAATAAAAAGCCTCTTAAAAGTTTCATATTCTCCGCTGTTTGTGACATTGCCGTTGTTGGGATCCACTTTATTCACTAAAATCCAAGTCGATATTCGAATGTTCCAAGCGAATATACAAATCACAAATCGAATTGCAAGTGATCTAATTACAAGTGATTTCTAAAGTTAGCGACAACACTCTAGAAACAATTAAATACCATAACTACCAAGTCTATCTAATCCTTAAAAGCAAGCAAAATATCCGCCTAAATATCGTATGACTAGCAGCAATACTAAACTAGAGAAAGGCACGACCATGTGGTGAGAACAAAGACCAAATTTGGCTGACAAGACTATACCGGACGAACCCTTTAATTCCGTAGAAAACTAGGCAACGCAAATGTGATATAAAAGACAGAATATAATCAAAAGGTTTATCGAGTATACCCAAGATTATTCCAGAATACTCCCTATATTCCGCGAGACGGCAATTTCATCCGTTACAGCCGTAAAAAAATGATCGAAAAGGCTTAGGTAGGCAACCCTATGTTCTAGTGCGGCTCTTTTTTCGTCATTTCGTTCGGCTTATAATCAAGGGCGGCTTATATTCTTTTTTTCATCATTTTGTGTGGCTTATAATCGAGGGTGGTTTATAATCAAAGGGCGGCTTATAATTGAGGAAATACGGTAGGCTGGCGCCGGGACATTCGCGATCTTCTGATTGAAACAAAATGTCATACAGCGATTTTAGTCTGCTAAATACAGGATCTAGCCAAGATAGATAAGTATGTGAGAATATGCCATGATGAAAACTGAGCCAAAAATACATGAACGCTAAAATCATATAACACCGATATCTTAAGACCCCGGTACTCTAGCTCACCCACGTGGACGTAAACATGGCAAACATCTTTCCATTATTGTGAACAATCGCTGTGTTATATACCATAGCAATACTAACTATAAATTATTGAATAATCTTAATTACACAAACATACAGACCAATATTTAGTTTATATACACTCAGAAGATACCTTATATCAGGGGTCGCAAACTACTGCTCGCGGGTAAATCCGGCGTGCCGCCCAGTTTTGTACGGCATGCGAGGTATGAATGGAGTTTACAATTTCAGATTCTTTAAAAATTTCAAGGTACACGCCAAAATGGGTCGGCACAGAGGGCGCCGTTACACCAGCTGATCGCACGTAGTCACCCAATTATAATTCGGCAGCATTTCCACGTGTATCTCAGTTCTGCGGCTGTTTGTTTTAGTCTTATCACCCTTTGATTTGATTTTGATTTGATGATAGGGAGTACTAACTTTGAACCCCAATTCGGGGGAATGTTATCAAAAACAATGCAATTTCATTCTTCCCACTAATTGAGTTGTATTTCAAACAATTTGTATACTCATTATAAATGTTACCTTGCATTTTCAGGAAAAAATTTGTGAAAACTTGTTTTTATCCTGTTGTTTGAACAGGCCTACCTACATTCTCGACTCTGCCTATTGGCCCGATAGCCAAAAATATTTACTCTTTGGCCCTTACAAAAAATGTTTGCCGACCCTTGCCTTATAGCATTAAGGAAAGCTAATCCTTGGCTTGGTTTCTTTGGTTACGACTGTGTTACTTAGCACCTAGGCGACTAACTGTCAGTACAGTGTGAACAGTTACTGTTTCAAATTCTTTCCTTAGGAACCTCACGATGCAGTCTTGAATAAACCTCTTTAGTTTCAGGAAGTTTCCCTTGTACCTGTCGTGCTATTCTTTGACCTGGTGTAAACATACAAGTTCACGAGTTGTACATCAAGGCTTCCTATTTTAGCTGTTTTAACAATTTTCCTTCCACGAGAAGTTGTACCTTCCTTTTTTGACAGACTTTTTTTTATGTGTTCATCTTTTCTCCCAGGCTGGGTTCCAGATCTCTTCTGATTGTTGTATAACTTGAGCGGTGGTCTTATCTATAATCATCTCATTAATTACCTCTGATTGTTTTCGGCTAATTATCTCCATACACGTTGCTTTTACATGCCCGGTCTTTTCACAGTGCTTTTAAGCCTTAGATGTAGGTTCTCAGCCTGAGTATTTATTCATCGAAGTACATACAGTACTTTGATTCTCACAAATCCTTTCACTTTCACTGGTTCACACAGACCGTGTCGTGGTATTTCTTTAATTTTCACTCTTTGTTTTTGCAATATCCTGTTCACTTTGATGCTCCTCGCTTTGTTCTTCAACGTAAGATCCACTACACCATTAGAAAACTGTACAATGTCGTTGATATGTTGGATATCCACGGTTGCCTCTTCGAAAAACTTTAACAAATCATCTCTCTTCAATGGTGTGTTAAACCTCAATCTCAAACAACATGGTCTCCATAATCTTTCTTGTCCCATAACACTCACGTAAGTCTTGCCGCTGCCTTGTATGGTATAGGGTATTTAATTTATTTACCACTCCTTTTTTACGAACACATCGTCGAAGAAGTAACTGCTACCATACACGAGATTATATAATATAATGGTGTTTTATAGTTTGTGGTGACTATATTTACGACCGCCCTGTTCTTCCTTAGCCTAATATAGACCTCTTTTAATCATAAATACATGTCATATTATCAATATGTTGTATCATTCGCGTACGTACTAATTGGTTTGATAACGTCACGTGATGTGAGCTACATCGATATACGTTGGCCCCTATTCACAATAAAGAAACAATAAATTTCAGTCAAAGCGTGTTGCATTACCTTTCTCTATGTACATTAGCACGCGTTCGTACGTCAACGCTACTGCATTACATTAAAGGAAAAATAAACTCTCTAAGCAGTGTGAAAAACTTTGGATGTTCCCTACCTAGTTCTTCCGTAGCAGCATATGAAAGTATGTTAGAATAAAGTGAAATTATTAATTAACTGTTTTGAATTTAATAAGAAAAATCACGAATATAGTAAAAACAGGCAATTCGCTTTAAGAAATACCATTTTGTCTCTAATTTACGGCTGAAATCTCATGTCATATATGCCACTGTTTGTATGATTGAATGTGATAGGTAAATTAGCGCTTGCTGTTGAAATTAAAAATAATGTTTTGAAGGCTATAACGAAGGATGACGGAGTGATGTAATGATTGAAACTTGTTGATGAATGAACAAAAGAACAAGATGATGCCACACGAATATTGTATTGAACTTGAATATACGTAACAATGGTAAGGGTGAAATGAAAACAGCAACTACTATAAGCTAAATGCCGCTGCTCCCAAATGGAGCAGATCTCTACTGTTGATATCCATGTGTGTTAATGAAATGGCTTCAGTAATGAAAAAAGAAATATACAGAACGAAATTGTACGTCAAGTTTGTGGGTGAAAAAATTATATAGTTCATGAAATTACCGAAGGAAAATATGAAGTGAGATAGTGTTAACGCAATCGATTAGTGGTACAAAGTGAAAGGTGACTTCGCTTTAACAAGTTTGTAGCTTAAGCAAGGGATTATTAATTCGAAAGCTATTGGTTACAAAGAGGCTATATCAGGAGTTCGCAACCTATATTATAATCTACTTTACGAACAGCAATAGGTTTTACAAGTGTTTGGAATCATGATATTCCCATCAATTTCATTTTGTGATAATAATTGCACTGAAGTCCAACCTTATCCTATTTCTTGGGCGTTTCTAGATACCTCTCATTAGACTCATTAATTAGAAGGTAAAGGTAGTGAGAATTCTCAATTTAAAATAACGTCACTTACTTTTCTACGTGTTTACTGATAGAATTCTTATAAGGTGGTTGATTTTACAGTCTCACCAAGAATAACGAGACGAATTACAATCCACAATCCACAAAGCAATTAAAAAAAATTTATGATAAGGTGAAAGTTCATTGTCAGAGAGGTATCTTGTACACAAACTTATTAGGTTGACCACACACACACTACATTGCGTTTCTTGATCAAATATTATGGCTACTATGGTTTTCAACTATTTTTGTTCAATCAGCTAATTTTGATTTGTAAAAATCATGCAAACCAAAATACCAAATGAAATAAGAATTCATAACTGCAAATGGATTTTAAGATTGCGGCATCAGACAGCGCTAGCCAGTACGGGAAATTTTACTCAATTCTTTACAAGCGGTTATGTGATTTCTCAGCGGGGCTGCATTTTGATAATCCAGGTGTAGCATGTTATTAAATGTGAGATAAGCCCGACGGCTGAATTATTGTCTCTTCAGTGTAATAGGAATAATATACATACATGCAGTTAGTAGAAAACAAGCACAGGCAAGGTGGCATGTTATGGAAATCTCTAATACAAAAAGTAGCAATGAAAACCTTGTCTCTGACAATAATGTTAGAAGCACGGTTTATAAAGAAAATTCGTATATGTACAAATTATGTTCAATTGCTACATGCGCCGTTGATGGATCATTGGAGAATGAAAAACCATTGCTGGGATGGGATAGACAAAAAAGTTTTATCGTAAATTTTCAGCTTTAAATAAAACATTTCATTAGAATCATACGAATAAAAGACAAATTCAGAAATCGCAATAATAACTAAAATATCGAATATAATCTTTTTGAAGATGCAGATGCTAACGAATACAACGAAAGTTCAAAATTACGTATGTAAGTCAATTAAACATTATTATTTTCAATGTCAGTACTTGAAAGTTTGCCTATATTATACTGTAAAATCAATCGACAGCAATGCCGCCGGATAAAACATAAAAAAAGCAATAATCAAAGCGCTTCCTAGTACAAAAAATAATCAGTACATTTTACTACATAAAACTACTGAAGCTTGAATACACGTACGTACAAAATCAGTGTCGCCTATGGAAGAAGACGGTTTAAAAGGCAAATACCATAATAGTACAGAAAATAAATTATAGGAAAGGAGGCTCGAAAATTGAAAATACCAAGGTGGAGTGCAACTTGTTTATGTGGAAGACAACAGGAACGATGAACGAATATAAAATATCGCTATCGACATTCATTTGGATTGAATATCTTATCATTGTACTGTATTTGCAAAAGGCAAAGGGGATTTTTTGATAAAAATCACACCGTGTTCCTCATGTAGCCGCCTTGTTGATCTATAATTTAATGCTTCAATGGAGCTAGCAACAGAATACAACAGGATTCAGTATAAAACAGTACAATAGTAAATTCTGTACTCACCAAAATCCACACGCTTTGTCGTCCTCAGTTCAACCTCACTCTGACAGCCGTCTCGTGAAAATCATTTCTCTGTGGGGGCAGTAAGGTGTCAGGCCAAGGTAAGGTTTTTGGACGTTTTAGTTACAAGTAGAACGTGAACTGAGTGAGGATGTTATTGAAGTATCAGAGGTCGGATTATGAATCATGAGGTGTACAAGTAAGATTGGACTGTTGATGAATGACGTGTGTAAGATAAACGTCACGACCAATGCTCCCTCTGAATGTCCACAATCTAATAATTTTTGTATTAAATAAATTTTCGCCAGATTTATTTATACCATCCTATTGCTTTGACCTGCTATTTATATAGCTTGTCCCGAATCATCGATATCAAACATTGATTACTTTCTTCCACAATTAAATATTTAGATTTTAAAATATTTCAATTACTGTAAGTGCATATAAACGTCAATAGGCAAATACATAAAATAATTTTCACGTTTTCTTGTTTCTGAATAGAAACGTTTATGCAATATAAACAGCCTTTTATTATGGTGACTGCTTGTTTTGGAGAATATACTACGGCTTAATTCGTACCAAAGGTGCAGTAACACCTTCTTTTACTCTAAACTTAGAGGCAGCATTGGTCATGACAACTTCTATATTTTATGATATCAACAACCCAATATGGAGCGTGTCTGTGGAAAAACTTATACACCAAATGGCATTGTGGTAAAGAAAGCAGGCGGGAGATATCCTTATATGTAGAACAATATTAGCTAATTTAGTGATTGACTGAGCTGATTATATTGTTCATATTTGGCATTCGGGTTAAGGGAAAGTTATGTGAGTAGTCGTAGTTGTGAGTGAAACTACAATTTGGACAGATTTTTGATTTTATAGTAGCATTAGTGCAATGATTCACAGAAGCGTTTATCAGAAGAGGAAGCCTGAGGATGACCATGGATGGCATGACGTACGTACATATACATAACATGTGTGCTGCAGAAGAAAGAGAGGAACATTATGAGGCTAAGACAGGTGTCCGAATGGATTACACTGACTGTTTTTACCAAATTACAATTACGGTATTTTGAAAAAAAAATTATTGCATGCAATTACAGAATTAAATCGGTTTAATCGAAACGAATGCCGTCTGTGCTTCGAGGGGACGAAAGAAAGGTCAAATAAAAACGAATTTCGCCGCTTTTTTTAAAAGTAATTCTGTACAACATGTTTGTCTTGAGATATTGCGTACCTGTTGCAGGTAAATATCTAGGAATTTGAGGATACATACACTTTAGTAGGTGAACATTTGAAAAAGTGAGTCTCTGAAGATGAAAGTGTCATATCATCCCACCAAAAAGGATAGAATTGAAGAATTTGAAGCAGTACGCCAGAATAAAAGTTTAGTAGATGCACGAGTGGCCAGCTTTTTTGAGGGTGCATGGGGAGTTAACGGTATGAAAATGAAAATAATAATACTGTGGTGAATTATTATTTTTTGGCAATGGACCTCGATAACTGTAAAGGAACACCTTTGGCCTTTCCCTACCGTGATTCAATTTAGGCAAATAAATCCACCCTTCGCTCTGCGAGTTTGCAGACGTCTGCAACAGAAAAACAGAAAGTCAGCTCGGACGGGACCTGAACGTGTTATAATGGGAATTTCGGGTGATGGCTATTCTAACGATCAGAAGGACTTGCCGTATTCTTTCACAACCCATTTCCTGAAACATAGAATTACTTTATGCACATATGCAATATATATGTAAAATCTTCGTGTGGGGCTAAAACAGAAGTAACATATTTGCAATGAAGTACGTAAATAAAATGCAGCTTAAAAACTTTTGGGGATAAATAACGCAACATGTCATGGGAATATGTTAATAAAGCTTTTCTAGATTGACAGATATAGATATTTTACAAGCTTTACAAAATTAATGCGGAACACTGTCATCAAATCATAAAAATGGATTAATCAGTCATTTCTGCTTACAATAGTAGGCTATTTTTACCTAATTCTACCATAACCTTGCAGCACAAGACCATCTCCTTCTCTCTCCCTATAAGACCTGTGCCTGCTGGGCACGTGCCGTCTGCACTGTCATTAAACGCTGTGTGATGAGAATCTGGGCAGTCTGTGGTCCAGGCGGTTTTCCAGTAATGGATACTCGACGATTTCTGGTTCCCGGAACATAATCGCCTTTTTTCGAAATCTGTATTCGAGTACCTGAAATTTCTTGATACTCCACCAAGGTTTTGCCCCCTTTACCCAAGATCGCACCAACTAATGACTCTGGTACGGAAAGGTCAATAGTTTCCTTTAAGCCATCTGTCGACTTTTCAACGCTCAGGATAGAAGCGGCATGCGCGGCTGTATTGGGTACTTGTACAGCTGTCGCTGGAATAGGCGATGGGGACATAGCAATCGTTGAAGTTGGCATGCTACAAGTTTGAGCTGCAGTGTTAGAAGAGAAAATCTGATGGCCGGTGAGATAGCCTGCAGAAGCCATGCTAGCCAGATAATTATTTGAGATCATCATGGGAGCTGCTGCTGCTGTTGCGGGGTATGCCATTCCGTCTGTAAGGGAGGGAACGCCGGTGGTGAGGAACTGATTTCCAGGACTAAGGGCAGCTCCCGACGAACCAGTTGGTATAAGGCTAGCAGCAGCCAATCCCACGTGGTGATTGTAAGAACCTCCTGCTCCAATAGCGTAGCCGTAATTAGCTAGCGAATTAACCGTTGCATTGAAGGCTGCGACGTCGCCGGGGACTGAAGGTGCATGATGTGCGTGCTGCAGCGTGTGTCCGTGTACTAACTGTGACTGGGTCGCAGCTGTGATCGGTATGGCTTGAAGGCCGGACATCACAGGCTGTCCTATCATTGCAGCCAATTGTTGACCGGTGAGTGTTTGAACTTCAGCAAAAGCAGCAGCATACGGCGACCCGGTTGGGTTGGCGTTCGCTACTGGTCCTGTAATTCCAGCATAGCTGATATTAGGACAGCTAGCACTTTGTGGATCGTCCTTGATCTTGCTAGTTATGATGTTGGAAGCAGTGATAAGCTGAATCTTTTCGCCTTTCAGAGTAATAACACGTTCTTGTAGGTTAAGGCCGTCGGGTTTCTGAGACAACTGAACTTTTGAACCGCTTTCTTCCATTATAGCTTTGATAGTCGCACCGCCTTTGCCAATGACCAGTCCAGCTGTTGTGTTTGGTACAATAATTTTAACCTGAATAAAAACAAACTGGTATTTAGAAGCAGAAAGAAGTGATGCTGTTTTCCGTCAAAGCCTTCATTAAAAAATTAATTTACTTTATGGTTACGTTTAGATTCCCCATAGAATTGACCTACGAGGACATTTACGTACACACACTTCAGAGCGCGTCAATCTCTCTAAAGCTTATTGACAGCTGACGATGTGGGTCCTTGTATAGTTGCAGAACAGTCTTCCTTATTTCACAATATTTATTAACAAAGATCGTGTAGCTAACGTCAATTTTTAGCGTGACTGGTAAAGTGTGAAGAATAGATCAATAAAGATTTTCGGTAACTGAAAGTTTACGAATTAGATTTCAAGCCGAAAACTAAATATATTCTCGAACGCTCATCATGATAAATTTATCGTATATATTTCAACTACAATATTACTATTAAAAGCAAGTACTTTTAACTCAGAATGTAAATGTATACTCAATGTTAGTATTATCACTATAGACTTTTCAATTTTCAATTCTATTATTGTGGTAATATAAATAGTATTGAATAGTATTATATCATATCTTCCACACAATACGTAATACGGTATTATAAGCATTTCGTGTAAATTATATCACACACTCACAGACCAATGCTGCAATTTATTATTACTACAACCGCGCAGTGGCGTAGCAAGTACAGTGGTTCAATGAGAGAAGGCACCTTAAATGCCGTGTGCACCTTTAGAATTCGAAGAAAATTGGTAAAATTCGGCAGGATTCATGGTGACTTTTGAATGTACTGAAAATTAGTTTTGATTTACCGATATGCAGGTTTGAACTTCCGATTTCGAACATGCTAACAATATATCGCCGCGTACCAACTAACGATCGCTACGTAACACTCTACAGAATCGGTAAACACCGCGTGCTAGGATCTACTACAAAATAACGAGAAATCCCTAGAGAGAAACAGCATAAAAAAACACAAACAAGCAGACGGCAAGCCCCGAACGCAACAGCTGCATCGTTGAATATTACGACCTATTTGAAGAGATTAACAGTGATATTAACGATTAATGTCTGAACTGAAATATGATAATTTTATGTAGATATGTTCAACCAACAATAGTTGATTATAATTTAGAGATAAGAGATATGCACTGAGGAGGTCGGGTATAAAATAATTGGGGGGCCTAATGCTAGTTCTAAGCAAGTATGTCGATATCACATCGTAGTACATGATTCACAAATACAATGCTTAGACCAGCGGTTCTTAACAGGGGTTCGATGAGTCAGTCTCGGGGGTTCGGCAGAGGTCAAGAATTCTAAGACTATTTTCAACAATACCATTTTTAACGAAAAAAAAACATTCATCAATGTTCTTTGAACACAATGTGTACAACTTATGCATGGTTCATTTTATACAATGATAAAATATATACTTCTGTTTTAAAGAAATCATATTTCATTTTTCCAATAACGAATGGTTCGGTGAATGCACTGATAAAGCTTGCAGGGTTCGGTACCTCCATTCGACTTAAGAAACACTGGCTTAGACAGTTGCTCTTTTTGTAACTCTTGCATGCACAAACGAAGCCATCAACATTAAATAATGTACATGACGTTTTTATTAAAGTCTGATCACGAATATCGAAATATTGAAAGGCGCTAGCTTTGGGTGTACAGGCCGAAAGATGCGTTGCGCAAGTTTAATTACTTCTCTTAACTAGGCGATCCATTTCCCTTGATGGTGTAAAGAGGTGAATGCGTATTCTACATCAAATACCCCCATAACACTATTAGAAGTATTAAGCTTTTAGGTTACTTCAGCCAATCAATGATTCGTTAAAATGAATGAGTACAGTCAAGACTTTGTTGTTGCTGGCCTCTATAGGTTTGTAAATGAACGAATATAAATTTGTGTTTTTTCAACTCTCTTGATTCTACTTTATTCATTTAAATACTAGAAATTACTCAAAATGTTCAAATTTGTTGTATTCGACACCTAGGTGAATACTGATTCTCATTATGAACCCTTTCAACAGAAGAGACTCTGATTGATCAAAAATTCTAAAGCTGTTATCAATTACGCATATAGAGATAATGGGAAGGGAGCGGAAAGAAGATCAAAACAGAAGAATGAAAATTTCCGTTTCGTCATAACTGTCGAAATTAAATCCGAAATGCTCTCAAAGAAATTACCTGCCAGCGTATTACTGGATTAGCATCGATTGTTCTTTGGAGTTCGATCGTCGATAACGTAAGTGAAAGTAACTTGGCTTCTAACTTGAATCTTAATAGTTCACCAATTCATATTAAATATAAATATCGTCAATATCTTATTTCTATTAGTCGGCAAAACGAAATTGTATAATGATATTGAGCCAAGGAAGGGGTAGAGACAAACTATTCTAGAAATGTCTCTAAAAGTCACGATTACAAGCAAGTAGTGATATTTATTTATAGTACTGTGAAGAGAATTAAATATGTATGTATGTCTAGTATTGATCATATGCTCATTAATTTGTCACGTCGAAATAATAGTTCGTGGACAAGTATTGCAGACCCTATTCAGTGATTTATTACGGAAATAGCTAATTAAATGTGATACAAAAATATGAATTAGAAATTTTACACATCAATCAATAACACTATAAATACAGCCTAAAATAACCCCAAAACGTGATTTTTTCACGAACTGTTAAAGATTCTACAGAGCTGCTATCGAAAAGGGGAAGATAAAAATAATCAATACTCGGTACTTCAATCGATCATAGACGGGACCGTCCACAATACGCAGACACTGTCTTAGTAGAAATGAAACAATATTGATGGTAAGTTTCTGTACTATTTTTACAAGCTCGAGTTTTACGTGACATGTACACGCACACGAAGATATTGACATTCAAAAAGTGCCATACCGGTATTAATCATAAGTCTTAAGCGGTAATATACAACATCGCAATGAAGGTCGGGTTCCAGCCAACAGGTGATGCAAAATTATTATAGAAGGCTTAAGGATAGGTTTACAATCGTGAATATCTTGAATGTGATTTCATAACCTTACGTTACCAATCTACGCTAATAAATATACTTCGATCGGAAAACATTGTTATGACTGGTAATTAGTGTTTTTTCTGCGCAGGGCCATAATATGAAATGGTAATATGGTGGTATCTATGTGAATAAGAAAAATAGGAATCTTATTTTTTCTTGAACCAACGTCGACATTCCAAATTTTGCAGAATTCCAAATTCAGATGTATCCCAAAATTATGCGAACAAAAAAAAACAGCGTCCAGGCTAGCTCAGAGCTTAAAAGACCACATAATACCGCTCCAAAATGAGAATGGATACATCTGTAAGAACTTTTTCTCTAAATTCTTACCCAGCAAGACACGCTCTGCTAGTCGAATGTAAGGTTAATCTACATATTTAAATATAACTCAGTAGAAGTATTTTGCAATCTTCTACAATGGCGAAATTAATATGAATAAATAAATGTATGACAATAACAATAATTAATCAAGCTAACGAAAAAATTAGAACCCCTGACATTTCGATATTATTCCAAAAATTCCCAGTTTGTTATATAGCATTTAAAAAAATCCTTGTCCGAGTAAATTAGTACGCCTTGTAACCATTGAAAGTAATATGGATCATGTGATCCTTTCAAAATTCGACGCTTACATGCGACTCCCAACACTTGAATAAAAATTGACGGGTTATTGAACGGTTTTATTACTTGATATTATCGGAAAACTGACAGTTTAGTGCATTTACGACCTCCCTTAGCAGGAAAGAACATGCTATGCGACAACATGCAACAAAAGTCCATTTACGAAATGATGCTTGCTCTTAACGTTAGTCACGAAAAGGAACACTTGTTCGTTTCTACCTGCTATACATTGAACGACGTTGATAAAACATGATAATTTCAGAAGAAGAAAGTAGCCTAGGTACAGAACGACGTCGAACATGATAGGTCATTGGCTACAGGATAAAAAGCATGGCAAGCATGTGAAGGTCGACGGTTTCCCAGACTGAATACACAAAAACTGCTAGAGACTGTGCTAAAGACCTAACTGCTGGCTTTAACACTGCGCTACGCAAGGCACTGCGATCATTGGGGTAATAAATTCCCATGAATGTTTTTATATTACCGTACTGTAGTCTTGCCGACTCTTGCTTGCGATGAAGTTTCGGTAGTTTTTGTAGTTTATTTGAGTGTAATATAACGTACTGAATGATAGGTATCCAGCTGGCGCGCTAACGTAGCATCTCAGCTTATCCCAGTGGTTTTATTAATATAGAACAAATCAACGCTATCTGACTAAGTGTAATAGTCTGGGATATGAAAAGTAGTTGAGTGTTTTGAAAGACTATTCCTTTGTTGGTCTTAAGAAAGCAAATGGCATATGTTCAGTGGTACGGAAACAAATTGCGTTTGATTAGAAAGGACTTTTCTGTGATTATAAGACTAAAAGTGATCAGTTAATGTCAATTATCAAGAACGAATAACACTTAATATTTAACCATAGGCCACCATAATTTTTAATAATTAATCGTAATTAATAACCAAAAATACTCTACATGAATAAGGAAGAACTCACCATATAACCATATCAACTAAACTGGGTAAAAACAGCATCATCTAACGAGCAATTGCTCTTTTTAAAATATGAATTAGGTTATTGCCGAATATCAGCTATTCACGATTTCACTCAATGGGACAAAATAAACTTATATCGCAACTCAGGCATATATGGAACTCATAGACCGACGTGTTAATTAAGATAGGAGTATTTCCTAGGAATACGGAATGAATTTCACTCGGGAATAGGTGCTAGGATCCGTTCATTAAACCCCTTTATCGCCTCGCCCTTTATTACGAATTCCTCGATTCGTATATGAATTACGACACTATAACACCTGAAATACCATGGATCGCTCTAGAGCCATAAAAGTCGAAGTTACTAGGGAAGTTACTTAATTGAAGATATTCAAAACAATTATTAGAAATACCATAAATACTTTGAGTTTTCCATTAGTTAGATGTTAATACGCTCACAAATGATAATTTATATCAAAAGATAATAGGTTTTAACGCATTGCACAGAATCTAGAACACACCTTTTTAATATTTTCTGACATATTTGAAGTCTTGTACGTCAAATTATGAACCAGATGACATGATCGGGAGAACAGAGTTCACTTAAAAAAGATCAAGTGGAACGAAAGGACGGGAACGATTTTTTCCCGTCAATTCCGAACTAAGAAGTCTTAAAGTGCAGGCTGACAAAACAATTCAGGAGCGAGAGAACACAATTCAAGAGCGTAAAGCACTACACTATTGCAATAGTCTCTGAGAGCGCGAATCACGATTTGGTATGCGCGTAACGGAATTGAACAAATACAAATACAGCAACGTACTATACACGACGTAGCTACAGAAAATTTAACGACAGCATTAAAAAAACGTCGTAAAGGTTGACAGTATTTGTCATTAAAACAGTGAATTGCCTTGATACAGTTAGTACAGAAGAATTTAAACCAGATCCTTTGAATAAAGCGTTTGTTCAACTCTTCGAACAAATTGATATTCAACATTTGATAGTACTGGAATTTTACAGACTACCTATATAAACTTATTTATGTATGCTGGGTTCTGGGTATAAAGATAGTCAGGACATTTAATGAATACTGTTTGAAACAATATATAGATTTCAATGTACCACAGATAGTTCTACTCACTTCATGAACTGGGATTTGAGAATATTTATTCGGGTCATTGCCTCCTAAACTCGGCGTTTAAACTTCCGAATAGTATTTATTAATGATTAGAAGGATTAGGCTGACGACAATTACCAATACTGTACTTGAAAATCCGTTTAACTGTTAATATTATTTATTAGGCGATGTGAACGTCAAGTACTTTTTAATACATGAAGCCCTGTGATTATACGACAAAACAAAATGTAGCCGCCCAAAAACTCAACATCTGCAAAGTTAAAAGAATCGCAATCTTCAACCTAATACGGACATTGTAGTTTTACCAACTCGGTCGAAAATAGACCTAGCGACTTCATTGTTCTGTTAATACTTCTGGTCTGGATATCTTGCAGTGCCGTAAAACTCATTACATGTATGATGGGAAGTAGGCAAAAAGGTGTTCCACGAATCCCAACTACTGGAAGAGTTCCGTGTTAATATCATTACTCTATATTCACTTTTGCTAATTCCGATATCAGTGACATGGTATGACAGATATTAAACCAGTTGCCCTCAGTTAATGTAGCAGCGTGAGGTTCACTTTTTTCATAAGACAAGAAATCTGAGTTCTATCATAATATAAATAATTTTACTGTATTTTATCATAGTCCAGCAAAAATCATGGAACGCCGTCAAGTAGACCCGAATTCTACTAATATATATTTGTATAACAATAGTAAAGAAGCCCAAATAATGATAGTCTTGCAAAATAACCGAGTACAGTACGTATTTTGCCCTCCGTTCTAGACAGTTCGACGAAACGATAAACGGTTATGCGTTTTCCTCAATACAAAAGCCAACATTCTTGAATTTCCCAAGGGTTTTGTGAGCAGCTGACACAAATGTCGTGGGCGAAGAATGAATATTCATGCCATTTCTATTATTATAACTTGCCTATGTCTCTTTGAAATTTACTCCAACTATATTCTTCGTCATCCGAATTTTTATGCAACCGATAAAATATTAGTTGGTAATTGATCCTTGAGGCTCCGCAGTAAAAATGCAGATACCAGAGTATCAATCAAGGGAAAAGAAACTCACAGAGAGCGATATGATACTTCGATTCCCTAACGAATAGTAGTGCTAAAATGAACGAAAACAATATCGGGTCACCTGTTTAGCTCTTTCCCCTATTATTGCGGTCAGGTCCTTGGGGACAGGAAAGTCGTATACTTTGTCGATAATTGTGTTTAGAACCTTCGTGAGACCTTCATACGTTCCTTGTATTAAAACAACCCGGTCCTGAGTTCCTGCAATTTAAGTGAAGACATTACGATACATGGTGGGCAGCAATAAAGTAGGCCTACATTTCAGTCTCTTATTGCTACTGCACACAATAATTCAATCATTGCTACTGCACACAATAATTCAATCTCAAGAAGCTAGACATAATAAGGCATACAGGCAAGCAATATTGTTGCTCCTTCACTGACGGACTTTCACAGATACAAACAAACTTGTCTGTTCGTATTAGGTATATTATTATTATGCTATTTTTACATGGAAATTCTGTTCAAGGCTGGTAAAATATACATTCAGGTATTATTGAGATACAAACTTTTTCACAGTGATGTACAATATTAAGTGTCGAGAAGAGTAATGTTGGACATACCAATATTTTCAACTTACTAACAAACCCCAAGTTCGTAAGCAAAAGAGATCCTGTATTTTAACTATTTGATTCATCGTGTTTAGAATCCTAGGATGACCAGAAAACACATATGATGGGATATGTAACAGGCACGTCAATCACAAAAATGTAATAGAAAAGGAAAGATGGGATGAAAATGATATTGGACTAGGTCTATAAGTGTATGCACATCAAAGCTGTCTTGACATTTCGATCAAATCCAGTTGAAAAGTGTTATATACCGCAGTCAATGTAAGGAACGTTGGGCATTTAGCGTTACAGTGTGATTTGGAAAGTAACTAATAGAGAAGCACCATGGTAAAAATCATGTACCCAAAAAATGCTCGAAATAACACGTATTATTACTGCAGTTCAAAAAGTCTAGAGAACGAATAACATTAGAATGTTGAAACAAAACGAAACACAAATCAATATCGATGTAGTTCTCTGTAAGGCTGATTCACCTACAAGGATTTCACGCGGGAACAAAGGGAAACAAAAGTCGACGAGTAATGCAAACTTCAAGTCTTGTTGTATATCCTAAATCCCGAAAAGAAAATTCTACGGTAACTCTCTAGAAAGCCACTTGGGAAAACTTTCTCTTCGGAGTATAGCGCGTCTGAGTACTTCGAGTAGCTAATCGAAATGTGCAGAGTTTCAAGATTCCTACAGCGCGAAACTAGGAACTGGAAAACAGACTAGTCGGTCGAATAGCCACATATATATTGTAAAACTAGTAGAAAGCGTTAAATGTGATTACAAAATATGTACTCAGAAACAGCATCGACGATCCTTGAGTTTTCAAGATGGCAGCTGATAGGGAATGGAAGAATTGTTTGAATAAAACTAAAAACGTATTAACTACTTTTTAAGCTGTTTCAGGGGTTCATCATTAGTTGTTCCTCCTCCATAGATAACAATTTCGAAAGGCAAATAACTTTTGTACGAAAAGTTGAACGTGATGCGTACAAATGATCGTTATCTTTAGGATCACTTATAAGGTATAATTTGACGTCACTTACATATGATAGTAAATTATTTTGAAAAATTATGTAAAAAATGCTACCCATCTATTTATATATATATATTTCTCACTGCTATCGTTACTTATAAAAGTGTTGCTATTTTCTTCCTCGAAAAACAAAATACGATAAGCAGCAATGGAAAGTACTTTATGAGAAACCACAATGGTCAATGGAGTATATATTTCGTACATGCCAACGTGAGCTTATATCAATTTGTTACAAAAGTTGTCAAAGTAAAACTGTAAACAAGAACCTGTGCTATCAGGTTATTTATAAATATCTAGTCGATATCTCATTGGTGCCAGATTTGCCCAAACAATTTCAATACCAAAAACTCCCTCGCAAAATCTAACGAACATTTCACAGCAAGCAAAATGTACAGTATTTCTTATTTCGCCTTTTACTACTACAAGAACACTGCACACAAAAGAGAGGGCACGACCAGCAAGAGGATGAATTGAATAGAACAGTGGGTGTTCTACGTAATAGGGTAGTATATATATTGAATTCAATGAAGACCTCTTTCGACAGAGATAGGCTTAGCGGGTTGGTTAATTCGAAGAGTGAACAGAAGAGGAAGCGAACATAGCTTGCTCTAACGTCTCACAAAGTTTGAAGCCGGCGTAGGATCCACATGTGTATACATTATACATATATTAAACATATCATAAACACAACTTTCCGAAGGGAAACAAAGGTGAAAGAAGCAAGCATTATTAATTACATGAGGTCGTACAGATTTCTTGCGTAATCAAAATAACACTGTTTTCAATACGGACACGCTTCCAGTTGTAATAGGAAATGCGTTTAACATACTCTGTATACTGAATTGCTTATTGCAGAAGCAATGAGTTACGCATATAGTATATACAGCGCGTTGTTATGATCAAAACAATAACATATACAGTAATTGTATATGAATTTCGCACCATAATATTCCAACAAACAATACCATAACGAACCGCAATGTTATGAAATTGTTCCTGTAGAACCAATAAAAAGCAAAGATACATAATGTATGTATATTTGATGTTTGGACAACCAATGACGACTTTTTTATCATTTTAAATTGAAAAGAGTCAGAGAGTGAGAGACCTCGAATTCCGTGTGTTCCAATAAATGCGATTTTTGTAATAAATGCTGTTTTCTAGTACCAACCGGTGGAAAAAAATGGGTGCTTTGCGATACATGTTATAAGTGAAAATTGCATTATTCTAAAGTGATGGAAGCGGGGATAAAGTTAGAATTTAGGAAGGATCAAATTCTTGCCAGAGGCATGTTAAAGCGTTAAAAATGGATCAACCGAAGGACATGGTTTCAATATAACTGCTGGTAATGGTTGCATCACATATTTTCTCGACAAACTACATGTTGAACAAGTCACATTACAAATGCGTTTACGTTGAGGCAATATCACTAACGCATACGTTGAAAAGGTACATAGGGTTGGTTTATCTACAGAAAGACGGGAATTTACAGATTCCGTATACAATCTAGATAGACCCGATAAGGGGGTTGTAATTTTCTGTCATTCAACTTTGTCAACATTGACAATTTGCTACAGGATACCCCGCGGGCCTTCGTTATTGCAGCGCACGAGAATACCACAGATATAACTAGACATCGCTAACGCAACAAGTTCATGTAACTGTGGCAGTGGAAAAATAGCGACTTCAGGGTTAATCAGTCGTTCACGCTGTCGGGCAAGATGAAAGGAGTATATGATTACAAATTATACATTTCGTAAAAATAAATAAACTTGAGAATGAAAGACCAAGTTCAAAAGTTGATTTATAAACGGTTGAAAAGGAATATTGGGTTTGTAAGTAAATATTTTGTTGCGAATTTTTTCGAAGAAATAAAAACTGAGGCAAAAAACGGGAACAAAATAATTTGTATATGAAAATTCGGTTGTGCAGCGTGTACAAACATGAAAATGAATGGTGACCATGATATGCGATAATGTGCAATAGCAGAAATAGCAATAAATTTGACCTTATTACTACTATCTTACCTGGATAGAAGTCTTTGGCCTTGGAGAGCTTGATAATTGCTCCGGTTTCTTTTTGCAGTTGAACAATAATTTGTCCTCCTTTACCAATGATTGCTCCTGCTGCATAACCTGGGACCAAAATCTTCAATAACAACTGGCCAGGAGGAGGTGCTCCGACCACCATACCGTTTTCCATCCCCTCTGTAAACGTAAAGTAGAATAATTAGGTAATACGCAGCACAGCATATTGTGTTCACACAATACCGCACATATTCGTATAGGCTCAGAATAGGAACTATCTGTTCTGTAATATTGATATAAGCATCATTTTGCTAAACCATTTCCTTTATTTAATTGAAAAAATACTTTAAATTATCATGCACATTCGAGGGTTGTTTCCTTCCTTGTTTATTTAGAGACTATGCGATTCATTACTAATGCTCTGTAGTCTATACAGAACCATATTTATTTCTTAGGTCTTACCCATTTCATGGTTTACATAAACAGCACAAGGTGACAAAGGTAGAACGCTACTGTCCATGTAATAAGCCGGGTACCCAATATCCATTTCCAACAACAAACGGATGGTACAGTACAGTCTATTGCAATTTACCTACAGCCTATCATTGCCTGATCTGAACCTAGATTAAATTCAATAAAGCTTCTACAAATTACAAATGTTAATCTCTGTATAATGTTTCTCAACTTTTACATTCCACATTGCAATAAAATTCACGAATTCCTTACACAGAAAAATTATATAGCTGACTCAAATCTAAAGTGACTGACTCAATAATAATACCACTTATGAACTAAAATATCTATTAACTTTCGCATACATCGAGTCTCGTGGTAATAAACCAGTGCGCGCTGGCGCAGCTCCAGTTACGCGATTGCACAGCAGTTCAAATATTCCCGAGTCGTTTCAACTTGTACCATGCGACCAGCTATTCAGGCAAGGTTTGTGTACACCCACCAGTCGTTGTGTTTCGCTCTTTATTTAGAATCCAGTTTCCTATAATGCTTGTTCCGTGACGTCGACAATTTTAATGGAAGGGTTGACAAATAACAAAAATTATTTCCCGCCGACGCATAAACAATGCTCAGTAATTACTGCGGCGGTTTATGGCCGGTTTCATTAAAGCGTATTTAACAGAAAACGACATATAGACCATTCAGGATGCAATATTTGAAGGACGAGTGGTTATTATATGGAAGCGCAAATACTGTACCAGAACACTGATATTTCCCAACGAAATTTGGTAGCATTCAAATACTGATCGACATCCCAGAAAATTCAACCTTGTTTTGATAGGCTTTATTATAGTTCCGCAATTGCTGTTTCAGGAAACTGGCAAGAAATTACTTCCAAGTACGAACTTTTGAGCGCAATTATGTACGTCGATGTAAAACAAATATGGGTGTATTTCTCAATTCGTGAGATCAGCTTTTTACGTTGCACCAAACAAACCTTTAGCTGAAATCGTAATTTTCAACAACTTCCTTACAATAGCATTTCCCGTTCTTTCTGTTATAAAGTTTGAATGGCGAAATTAGAAAATAAACTGGTAAGCCACGGACACACAAAAAAGCGTTTTTAATTCCTTCGAATAATCAATATTTTTTTATTCTCTGTATATGTATAGATGGGAAGTCTGACACGATCCGTTACGAATATTTGCTGTGCTATTCTAGTAAATTCTATGCTGTAATTCACATCGGTGTGAACCATTCTTAATATTGTTTAATTCAATACAGTGGGAAGCTTTCGTAGCATTTGGCTACTGGTGACTATAACATATTTTCAAAAGTGTTAGTATGCATTAAAACCTATCGTATCAGAATCGTGCGTGTTCGTTACGAAGTATTAAAAAATAATTAGTGTGTTTCAGTCTGTTGAAGATTAGATTTTTCCAAAAATACATACGGAGTATTATGCAGTGATGTACTAGCTACTGTTCATGATTGGGTCACGTGAACAGCAAATTTAAAATTTGACGTATCACCATTAAGTGATACCAGTGACTGACTGCCTTCTCCTTCAACAAAGCCATTCCGGAAACACGTGACTTACGTCTTAAGTCTAATTGATTAATGCACGGACACTCAATTTTGAAAATATTGATTACTGGGATCTATGGAAATACTATGTAGCTGATATGGTAGATCAGTCCGTCTAATATGAATGAGCAGAGGAACGAATGCTATTACATAACACGAGCAAGTAAATGCAGTTAGTGGCGTTCCCAGTTATCGATTTTTATCCTGGCGGTATTAGGCAACTCCATTTACTATCAACATCACGAACGCATATATTCAGGCCGTTGATGAATTTCCAGTAGTATATCCATCACCGTTATGGCAATTTTCAAGTTTTCTGTTTTTCAATCACCCTGGGGTAAGACATGAACAAATCCTAATCTAATGGCTTTGTGAATTTATTCCAGAATCCTTATATAAGTTAGCAACTGAGCTACCACCAGGTGAAAAAGAAATATACATTAATTACCATAAGTTTTCGTCTGCATAATACTGAAAATAATACGAAGTATTACTGACAACATAATTTTTTATGATATGGTAAATTTGATAATCTAATTACAATTCGCTGGCAAAAATGCAAAAAGGCTCTCAGCAGATTGGACGAGATATGCTGTTGGAATACAGTACTTACTTCCAAGGCGAAAGTGAAAGCAGGAATAGTTAGTTGATATAAGAGGATTTTACACTGTATCTTTGCCTAAATGCGTCAACACTCGAAACAAAGGCTGTGTCATGAAAGAAGAGACGCAGCTTAAGCAAGATTGCAAGCGACACTTCCTCTGTTGATTATAAGCGGAGATAATATGAGTTGACTACAATGACAAGATTATTATTGGCATGTAATTTGCGAATAAAGAATGAAAGTAAAACATTATTACTCCGGTAAATTATAATACCAAATCTGTCGACGCGGTCATATTCAATGATAATTTTACATATGGTAATATAGTTTACTTATGGTTCAAAGAAGTTCACTTTCCTCAAATTTCAAAGATCAAAAGCTTCAACTACACGCAAACCTGATCGTGATAAATATGGTTTTCCATAGTGAGGTTTGCTGAAAACAGTTAACCAGATTCGTATCGCGTAAGATATTCTTCGTATAACAGCGGTTTTCGATCACACGTCATTTAATTTAACGCAAGCTTCAGCGAAAACAAAGGACTGCAAGCAGACGGGAAGGGAGGCATCACTGAGTTTCAATGCGAGTTGTAAGTGCAACTTCGAATGGATTGGGCTGACTTTGTATTTAGTTACAAATGCCTGTTTCAACATTAAACTACTTGCTGCGTTGACAAACACCCAAAATCGAACGTACACGATAACAGCTTGAAACCCCTTTCTTCTTTCTGAAGAAATATACACTGTCTGTCTAAAGCTACAGCATATTGTTTATGTTTAAACAATCTGTTTGCGTTTTATCCCGTGTGGAATTAATTAACAGTGTGTCCTAGTTTTCGGGAAAGGACAACATAAAATCAGTCAACGACAAAGGCACAGCATGTCGTCTTTTCGTTCACTTTAAGACTCGTACAAATGAGCTAAAGCGTTTACTGCGCAGTATGTTTAATTCGAATTTACGAGACGACAAACAATACTTGATACCATACCATCTATCTCTTCCTAAATCAGTGCGTAAAGTTCGTTAAACATCTCATAAATTTGCAATACAAGGAATCGCTATTTACTTGCAGTCATTGCACTACTTACAGAAATCTACTCGACAAAAACAAACTTGAAATTTGGAGGCACCATGTTGCCGAGTACCAAGTAATTTACTGACTAGTTCACTTTGTACATTGGAACGCCAAGAAAACTTTCGCGCATTCACATATTCTCACAACACTGTCTCAATAACAACACCAACAATGTTGTTAGCTCCTAAACAAAACAAGCATAATGTAGGGTACAAGGTTTGGAAAAGATTTCTATTCTGCATATTTGGCTGATGACCCAGCATAAGTTAATTACGATTGATTTATATTGATTTGTTAGACGACGCAGTACTGAAGAAATTCAAATTTCCTGCGAGTGTCTCATTTCATATATAAGATCTTATCGCATACCCCAAAGCAATGAATTTATATTTGAAACACACTTATAACTAGACACTTGGCAAATCCATTATTATCATACCTTCTGTAGCAGTCTTTTCACGCTTGAGGTCCAGCAGATCTGTTGGTTCTTCCAAAGGCCTTTTACGTGATTCAACCAGATAACTCCCGTTAGGCATCTGTACTACTGCCATCATCATTCTGAATGCATGATTATAGTACCTCTGTTCGTCAAGACGTTCACTCCAGTAAATATTGAGAATTTTCAGTGCACTGTGATGATTTTTTCTTAACTCTCTTTCTCTTCTTTCGTGCGCTATAAGAACTCTTCTTCATTTGCTCTTTAATGCCATCGTGCGATAACAACTGTTTCTTACATTTAAATCCTAAACCAAAGACGTAAACTGTAATGCACAGTTCCTCTTACCACTGTTTTCCTTATAAACACATGGAAGTAATTGTGGCATAACAGACTTGTGATTGTACATAATAACACAATACAACGATAATAACGTGACAAATCAGTGCCTTTTTATCCATAATGCTTGAAATCATTTACAGAATTCACAGAATTTACAGTTTACCTGGAGAGCCTAAATTGCCGCATTGCTTGTTATCTGCTAATGTGATAATAATGATCGCCAGTTGACATAGTTCATACTATGTAGAAACCATATGACTGAAGGCCATATGCATTACATTCTGGGGGAGAACGGCCCCTTGACACGCAACAGCTTCTTTTAAGTTGGACTTACAATATTGGCGGAGAAGAGAACTTTGTAATACATACCATAATAAACGATTCCCCCATACAGTGCATGTATAAGTCAATTACTGTTATATGATTCGTTTGTTATTACTAGGAGTTGTGATGATGATAAAATTATATAAAGTCTAGAATTACACACAGTAAAAAAGGAATTAGGCATAGAATGAGCAGGACAGAGAGGCAATGATGATAAGGTTTTAAATTTACGAATGTGCCCGTTTAAGAAATTCGTTTACCACAGTGTTTCAATATGCATACTCGTAACTCGGAATACCAATCGGCCTATCCGAATCACGGAAAGGACATCTGTACTAATATTCACAGAGAAATGGTTGGCTACAGACGATTAAGGAGGGAAAAAGAAAATGAGCATTGGAAAATGCAGTGGGATTCTGACAGTGGTAGCAGTAGCCCTTCAAACGAAAATGAATTACAAGTGTAAGAGATATAGCGATGTTGCACATGGTTTGATTACATTTACACAACTCCATTACAAACTGTAAAATAAATACTTGACCTAAATGAACTTATACATAAAGACCACATAACCTGCCACCCACTGGGGTAATTTGAATTCACATTAAAACGAACATAGATTAATATAACATAAGAAATATCACTTATCACCATACACTTAAAAAAGGTCACATTTATGTACTTATAGGGAATAGAATGTTTGCACTAATGAACTCAACTAATAGAAAGTAATAATAATAATGATGATTATTTGTAGTGGATATATTCTATTCCCTATATACTAGCCTGCTGTACTATCTAGGCCACCTGCTACTCTTTGTCAATTGATATGCTTCTATTTTTATTCAGGGAAAAAAGTGAATCGGTTGATGTCTGCAAGCCAGATAATTTGTCTAATGACTTATTGGACTGTGAAGACAGTGATATTGGTAAATATGTTATTTGATTTCTACTCAGTTTGGACCAATATTAGTTTCTTTGTAATATATTAATCTGAATTGACACTTTTTAATGTTGGTTATTGTCTAATTTAATTTATAATTGCTACGCTCATACCATAACCCATCCAGGTATACAAGTTGAGAAGTGCGATCCCTGAACACACTTTTCACACTCCAGTGCTAAAGATAAATGAACAGGTACTATATCAATTCGTATTGTGATCACTTCCAAAGCTACTTAACATAACCGGGTTTCTGGAGGGAACACGCCTCTCAACTTGTACCAGTTAGATTAGGTTTTTATTTTATATTTATTGTGTGTACTTAATCGTAATGTTGCTTTAAATACGATAATCAGAATATGTGTGGTCGCGAATACACTTCTGAGCTGGTATCCCTAGCCACAAACCTAATTAATGACAACCCTTCACAGTTCATGTAGTTGAACTATAAAGGAAGTGAATACTCATGTTTGTTATATATTGCATAAATGCAGATATTGCAGAGACCTCTTCAGATACTAACAACTACAAAAGAATACAGTTGAAGTTTAAATCAAAACCTGGAATAAATACCCCAAGTAGACTTGACAAACCACCATTTTATAGCTATGGTTGGGCAGACAAAGAACTAGATACAGCTAGAAAGTGGACTCACAATGTTCGAGCAAACAGTCGATACGTAAGCTTCCAAGTACTTAGTTCCGTGATTGAAAGAAATAATTCATGAGTAGTCAATTTCAGGTGTATCCTGGTGCTCTGAAGAAACTTAAACAGATAAAAAACGAACGAGTCAAACAAGCGGTCCGAGAGGAGAGCAAAGCTTCTGTAGAAGCAGCTTTGTTACTCAAGCAAAAGGTAATAGAAATATTGAAATATGTACAGAATATATTACCTTACTAGCAATGCTAATGGCAACAACATCTTATTGCTAGCCTGTTTAACATTTGCTGTAAGTTATCTATTCCGTACCTTACAATACGATTATTAGTCTTATGCATTAAGAGGACTTGTAGATTTCTTGTCTCCAGGCTCAAATAAGCGATGTATGGCAGACCGAATACCAAAGATGTTACTCAAGGGCATCCTCGAATTCTACAAAGACGAACAAAAGAAGGTGCACAACAAGATCGCAGATAAAACGAACAACAAAGAAGTTTAAAACATGAAAGAAAACACATTTTATTACATTGCTTAAATACTTGACATATATCTACTGTACAGCGTATGTTATTTGTACAAATACAGAATATAACATCAAATTCAATATGTTACATTACATTGTTATGAGACATTTTCAGCATACAGATCAGGCATTTGGGGATTGAGATGCGAGATTTTCGTTTCATTATTATATTATATGGATAGGAGTGCGAGATGTATTTAATGAAGATTTACATTGAGGCTAAAAGGTTGCTGCATTAAACCCTGGACATTCAGGAAGCCCATAATGACCAAAACCAAAATTAACATTGATATACATACTGGTGAAATATAAATTCAGCATCTTTCATAGATAATATGCAAGTCACATCTTGGTTGAGAACTTTTATAACCTGGAAATATTTTATCAGACGAAAAATTCTGATCAGTCTTAAAACATTCTTTCGCACTACATTGAAAGCGGAAATATCTTAAGTCGAAGCAAATTGACTGCCATCAAAATCAACAGATGCATTTATTGTGGTGTTTTAGGAGGGTAATGCTGCTTGCAAGCTTTCATCACACAACTCATAAAATATCCAGCTGAGAAGACAATATTTAAAAATACTAAAGTTTACACCTACATGATAACACTGTCCTATTTACTTCATATATCGTGCAATAAAGTGTCTTGGAATAACATAACATAGCCACATCTTATTTTAACAGACAGTGGGACATATGACGACTTCTGTATCTCAGCAATATCAAGTTCAACAATAACAAGATGTCTGTTTTATTTTTTTTATTTTAGTATTATAATCAGTAGACTGAAAAGTAGTCCCATTCATTTCAAATGAAACAGAATACAGAACCCAAAAGAAACATAATACCAAATCAACCCATTCTGCAGGAATTACAGCATATTTTGAGAAAGCCGGAACATATGTTTTCGTCAGTACAAATGCACACATGTTTTAATGATATTACTTAAATCAATTTACTTTTATCAATACAGTTACTAGCATCTGATCAATAATATCATAGTATTCACATAGTTAGGTGGATTGGATTAACTTTTGATTTAGAAAAAGCATTTTAAGGAAAATGAATTACTTTAGTGTTTGCTTTAGTTTAGTTGTTGTATTCACTGTCATGGCTTAAGTTTTTGTAACTGTTCACATATTTAATATGAATCAGTTATTGAAGTAAGAAAATTTTATCGCACACTTCACAGAAGCATCTGAATACTATGTACACGCTGAGGTTGATTTGGCAAGTGCATTAATTTTCAGGAAAATATTGTGAACATAATATCAATCACAAAGCAGAAGAGATACAAGTGATGAATATTAACACCCATGAACTGAGAAAAAAGTTCATTTTATGACAATTATAACCGAATGTTTGTGTACTAACAACTTATTCCATATACCTAATCTTGGCAGCTGAAATCAATGATCTAGTTTGCACAAGAGATGCAACAGGATAGCAGCATACACATATTTTTGAAGGGAAAATCATTTCTGGATTGATGTTTGCAATCAATTGTAGAATATTCGTAAATATGGACACGAGAATTGTGGGCCGTATGAACATTCGAAACAAGCTAATTTAAAAATGTACTGAAGGAAGGAATAAGGTACTGGAGGAAAGCAGCACACCTTATTATCATATGTTCTGTCTAGCATTAACTGGATCAATGGGTAAGTGGGAAGAGAAATAGGACAATGGTGATAACTGGCTACTAATAAATACAACAATAGCAATTCCCTAAAGCACAAGCATGTTAAACATCATGAGTGAGCTGTCACAAAACAGCGGGAGATCAAAAAATAGAAGAAACAAAAAATTAAAGTGATCGTATAACTGTGTCGGCACAGAATTACAAAGGAATGAAAAAAAAAGGTAGAAATACATCATTTTTTAGATTTTTTTATTTTTCATATACCAAATAAAAGGCTAAAATGACCTGCTCGGTCATAAAATATACAAAAGTAGTCAATGAGTTTCAGAAGCATGGATTCCATGGAGATCTACAGTACTGCTATTTGAACAACTGCTCTCCTTGTTGTTTTGAATCAGGTCTACTTTTAGAGCTAGTACCTAACCCCCACTTCACTTACCTTAAAATCAGGGTATCATAGTACTCCAACCTTCTGATGTATGAAACCTGTAGCATCACAAATTTCATTACTTCAGCTCTTTAGGCAAATGGAATGGTGAAATATTCATTCAACTGCATTGAAAACATATGATTGGAAAAGAAACTCAAATGTCAAATGTGTCTAAAATCAATATTACGAGTTTGGCCAATGGATACAGGCTTTGCTAAATTGCAATTGCGAACAGTCACCCCCTTATATATCACAAATATTCGTAGTTTATACATAGTTTTACACTGTATTTTTCGAGAACACTTTTTTTAATATCAATAGAATGCTGCTTGAATGAATATCTGAATAACCATTTACCATAATGCTGTGTTAACATGATTTTACAGCAGCTGAAAGACTAGCCCAATAAATGCTGTCTCAATATTTCTGCCAATCAAACTGCAAATATTCTAATCAAATCTATGTGTGTCAAGGTGTTCGTATATCGATGCCCCATTATATTATTAAAACGCAATAAAAAGGATAGAAAATATTTCACCGAGCTCACCAGATTGATTTCCAATATTGAATAGCATCATGAACGATTATCATCTGCTGTCTTGAATTTTAACCTTAGGCCTAGGAATTGAAAAGGTGTATTATGTCCCACTAGATACCAGCAAATAATGAATTATAATGAATATTTAAAAACACTAGAATGGTAAAAAGATAACACTAGTTTATAATTCGAAATTAGATTTGTCAATACTTTATTGGAATAAATAAATGTATTATATATAGTGTTTTATTATACATTTATTTTCATCTGAGGAATACCAAAAAATAAATAAATGGATTTGATGACACGAGACATCAAACATACACCAGTTTTTCAGTAGGCACAATGTTAAAACCATATTTTATGATATGTAGATGTATGTTGTATGCAACAATATTGGTTTCAATTATGTTATTTCACAACACAAATAAGAATTTGAATCATCGCAACACCTTTTTTCTATGCTTTTAGACTTAGAAAATATATCTAAAGAAAGCATGGGGTTAATACAATGGCTGAAGATAATTTTTTTATGGTAATTCAAGTTGCCTCAACTCACCATGTTGATAACAACTTACTCTACCTTTGTGCTTTCAACCGGATTGTGTTTTTTCCAGCACTCGGAATAACCTTTTCTGTTGGCGTAGAAACATCAGGCAACTCCATATCACTTTTTGCTCGGAGCTAAACAATGGAAATTGACACTACTGGTAATCACAAATATACAAAATTGTATTGATAAGTATATATTTTTATACAGGTGCAGTATAAACACCTGTACTTTAACACCCTAGTAATTAATCTATATTGTAAGCTTTATATGTGGATGGTGTTGAAGTGCATTCTGATTATGAGCTTAAGATACAGTGGGTTCTCTTTTATGAGGTACATCAAGTGAAAATTCATAATCTTGATACACATATCCAATTTTTTTTATTATTAATCTGTTGCAGAACCTTATGGTTGATCCTAACTTTATTCATTATTCAGTTTGTTTTATTAATTGTAATGGATGGTAAATTAATCACAATGATTCATTGAATCATATAAGCACACTTTGAAGTCATTATTCAATAATTTAACATAAAAATATTTCACTGAATAATCATAAAGTAGTCACAGATTTTTTATTGCAGTAGCACACAATCAGATATGGAGACATGAAGCACTCAGCTGAGACAGGATTCCAAAGGTCATGAAAACCCAAACATGTGACCTCGTAAAACGAATCGCATTCATATAATGGATACATATATTTGAATGGGAATGGCAATTTGTAATTCGAAAAATTCATATATTCATATTTATTAAGTACTTTGTATACATCTACTGTATTACCTGCAGGCTAGATTCAATATGAGCACTGCGATTCGGACTGAATAATTTCGTTTCAATTTGTTCACTCTGCATTGGAGAATGAGGCCTCTTCAAGGAACTGCCTTTGATCTCGATTGGCTGAAAAAAAGCAGAACAGAATCATGCAAATCTATTACCGAATCAAAATGAACTCAAAAAATTGTCCACATACATCTGAACTAAGTCTGTCATGTAGAGGTCCATTTTTGAAGGAGTAAGTTGATGGGATGGTTTGGATTACAAGGTTGTTTGCAGAATGATGTTGTTGCACAACATGATTGGGCAAAACTCTGTACTGGCTGTTGTTAGCTAAATACTGATTAAATGACGATTGCTGACTTAAAATTGTCGGAATATGTTGCTGGGAAGACGACCTTTGATTATGAATGGTGTTGATGTATTGTGGCTGATGAGCAGCAACACCTCTTTGAAAATGATTGTCGCCAGATCTGTTAATAACAGGTATTGAATGTCCTTGCGGAGGTTGCATGTGTGGCGTTGATCTGATGGCCTGCGCACTCCGATTGTATATCGTAGGGATCGACTGCCCTGTGTTTGCAGGAGCCATTGTCATCTGACGAAAGCTGGCGAGACTTTCTGGCTTTGAGGTTTGTCCATAAAACTGTAAGTTTTGGGGTACTTTTGAGATGGTTGTGACTGGTGGATCTAACCCTGGTGGTTGAATCGGGGAGGGAGCACGCACGGGCGACGGTTTCGACTGCGGTTCGCTAATATTTTCGATAGATTTAGAATTCTGAGTGTAAGGAGAAGAGCTGTCCATCGGGTCAGTGGCTTGGACTTTGACAGGTGATGTTATCATCGGAGTCTCGTCTCTGGGAGAAGAAATTGACCTCGGGACATCAAAGTCAACATTTCCATTGACGATGTTGTTTTGAACATTTGGACTGTTTGCTACAGATGTCATTGAAGAATCGGTAAGAGTCTGTGTATGGGTTTGAGAACTATCTAAGCTGGATTGCCTGTCTGACTGTGTTTGTGAATCATTTCCATTTGCCGACTCTATCATCTCCCGCTTGCTTTCCACACTGCCAGTTGAAGCAGGGCTGTCGGAATTTCGAGACATGTCTATCATCGCAGTTGTCATTGCCTTTAATAAATACATAGTACATAAGTCATTATCCCATGAGCATCCATTGTTAAACAGTAAATAATCATAAATTTGCATTATGATCTCTATTCGGAAAAGTAATATATATATATATATATATATATATACTTCAAGTTTAACAACAATGAAGTTTCGAAATTTCCTAATCATAAACCTTTTTGCTCTCTTAAGATATGTTGGCAGAGGTGAGCATACATTCACACGAATTTTTTTATGTCAAAAATTGTGTGACGAGAATAACGCGTCTAACCATTAAATAAAATTTTCAATGTATAATATTATATTAATATCATGGGAAAGCGACTCACTCTTTTCCGTGGATTTCTACCAGTTGACAATCGAATGGTGGATGCAACAGAATGAGGTAAATATTCAATCAGCTGGGTACGCTTTGCATAGGTAGCTTCAACTTTCATATCATTTTTATAAACTTGAGAATTGTGTGCTTGCCGATGAACTGTGTCCGTGAAACTCTGTGGAAGTGAAGTTATCAAAGATTATTTGACACAATCGAATATATGTTTTATTGTGCTGAGCTATATTGCATTTTCCAGAAATTGTGAAGGTTAGGGCAACCCAGTGCAAAGCAAGTCGATTGGAACCATTCAGCATTTCTTCACTTCATGTCTTTGTGTCACAATTCGGCAATTTCCAGAACATGACTGAAAATTAGTCCAATTAATAACAATAGAATTGCCCAAAGAGGGCTTAAGTGGAGAGAAATTTTCTGACTTCAAACGAAAGGTAGAAATTATTTAGAAAGGCATATAGCAATTGAAGCCGTGTTTCTATGTTAGGCAATCGTGAGTTTCCGATTGATTAGACTCATATACAGATACATCTAGTGTGTTCAAGACAGCAACATTAGCAGTTAAATTTCAATGTTGTATTCACGTAATAGTCACAAGGTCAAAGTCACATTCAAATACCTGAATGTCATTAGTGAGGTTGATATTCGTGTTCTGAAGATCTTTGACAAAGCGCAGACCAAGAAACCATCTTGTTACATATTTTGGGCTGAATAAAAAAATGAATTACAGTTAACAAGCAATTTGACAAAATAACAGGATGCCATCTAATCAAATACAGCAAATCACAAGTACAGCAAGTTCCTGCTTATCGCAGTTTCGCTCAGTGCGGAATTCGCTTTACACAATATTTTTATTGTTACCATTTTCCAATTATACGCGGCATAATTTTCACTTGTCACGGATTATGTATTGTTGGCAAAAAAAATGTTCGCACCTAATTGCGGGCAACACCACAGACGCAACAGTTCGCACCAAATGTAGGGCAACGCCGCAACAGTCATTCCGTGCGCATCCTTCGCTAGTGTTTCCACATTGTTCAAACCATTTATAGAGTTTATAACAAACCCCTATTAAGAATGAGTGGTAAACGAAAATGTGAATCTACCACTGCTAGTTCGAAACTGAAGAGAAAGGCCATTTAATGTGCGGTTTTTGATTATCGCGGTGTTCAGCATGCAGCAATTAACCGCGATAAGCGAGAACTTGCTGTATACTAAAAACTAACATACATGACCTGCTGCAGAAACTGCAGCTGATACTGGTTGTATGATTTAAGATCAGGGGTTCCCAAACTCTTTGCATCACTGACCCCTGGCTTGAACTTAATACCAACCTTTGTGAAAGGGGAATCGACTCTTCATCTTTCAATTACAAACATGGCTAATTATTAAAAAAATTTCCTTTACATATTAATAAGCGTACAGGGACTTTTTGCTTT
>QRAM01000283.1:65321-75858 GCA_013436055.1 Halocynthia roretzi | reverse complement strand
CGAATATTCAACAACTACTGGCCCCCCCTGCATGTATACCTATGTACATATTACAAAAATATTTGCTGTTACAGTGGTGTGTTTGGATTAATACATCTCTGCCTTATGAGGATACCTAAAAACTACCCAACTAGGAAAAATGATATGGTTCATACACATCTTTACAATGACTGCCAAACAATGCGATCTAGCACAAATAGTTCTTTCCAACACATATTCAACACCCCAGGTATTTATTGACCCCTCGGATTGTCTTCTGAATACCTATATTTACCCCTCCCTGATTCAGACTCATTTTCACTAATATTTTTTGTCTAAAATCTTCTTTCGTAAGCAGGAATATGACTGAATCAAAACATACATGGTACCTACCAGTCAGTTTCATTAGTGCTTGGAAATGATTTTTGATTGATGTGAGCGATCAGAATGTGGTCATTCCTTTCCAAATATCCAACTAGTATTCGAATTTTAGATTCAACCAAACCGGTCCTGAAAGTACAAGGAAATATTGGTAAGAATGAAAAGAAACTTCTATTATATACAAGGCTTTTAAACAATGGGCAGGGAGAATATATATTATGCTGTGCTGTAAATAATTTACAATGCTGCAGTTAAGGTCAGGTATACGTTTATTTGGGGATGACATTCTAATCTCAATAAATAAAATGTAGGAGCTAAAATTGAAAATTACTTCAATATTCCATTTTTTTTCGACGCATACACCCAGTACGTTTTACCCGGACATAGCTTGGTTGCTCTGCTGCTATAAATATATTATATTATACAAGAATGCTATACTGCTAGATACAATCTAACATTGATCTTGTGACAATTTCTCCCAGAACTAACCTAAAGAGTATTTAGATATCCAGGTATACTAGTGTTGGATAAGTTGTTCTTTTGAGTCAAATCCACATTAGCCAAGGAAAATATATTAATTCCAATTCAAAGTTAACAAAATTAAACACACCACACGACATTAAGGAGATAAAGTGCTTTGTCATGTGGAATGTTTAATACGCTTGTTAGTTGTAAATAAACTCTTGACAGATTAGGAATACCATTTATGATAATGCTCTTCTTCGTTTGCACTTGCTGTTAATACAATGAAATGTTTGTACTCATTGAAAAAGTTTGGCACTTCAAACAGTTTCGACCAATCAGCCCTTTTTTCATGTATTTCCATGGTCACTCGATATCCTTCCAAAAATTCCTGGAAAAATTACAGCAATATATTTTTGTGAACAGAGATAAGTGTTTCTGTCAAATTCAAATACTGAAAAGTATATGCAGTGGTTCCATAGTTTCTGTTTTTGCTAATAAAAATGAAAATTATAGTTTATAAGATGCATCTTATCCAAAAAAGCTCATGAATTGAATCCTATATATTGTATGTATTTACGAATGCATTCAAAGCTAATACTCCTTCATTATCACGTGATATAATCCATTGGTTTTAATGAAGTAATCCATTAGTAATAGTTAGTCCAGCACAAAGCAAAAGATAACAAATGAATGTTTACCATACTGTACATGAAGGAGTACTTTAACAACAGGTTGTGCAACATAGAAGCAATGATGTCACACAAGTAACTGCTTTCAAAGAGCTTGTTTCAATAAAAACATTTTTGAGCTGTGACGATGTGTAACTCAAGGCTGTTAAGCCTTGTGGCATTCCTTCGTTCCAGTACTTATCAAGCTTGTGGAACTAAAGGATATCTGAATTTGCATTCAATTTGAATGTGTTTATTCAAAGTTCTACTTCACATGGCTGCAGTAGGACCAACAAAAAAAATCTTGATTCTGAGTTTAGAATTTTTTTTTGGTTCATTTTCAGCACTATTTTATGTCAAAACCTTTTTTTTGACTCCAGAACATTGTACATCAGTATTTTTTCAAGAAATGGTATGATGAATTGCATCTGCACCATTGAATAAAATAATTAATATTAAATGCAATGTATAAAAGCTTATATAAGAGAGTAATATGCATTATTTCACATAATCCTATAAAACAGTTTTCGAATTCTGACCGCGATGGCAACCTCAATTCTCCAGTACCAGCGCACAAAGAAAGATGAAATAATTATCAGATGTGAATTGGGAGTTTGTTTATGTGAACTGACATTCAAGTAAAAGGACTGTAATTGGATCTGTGCATTCCTACTAAGCTCTATTCAACTAACTATAGCTAAGCTGGTTAAAGACTAAGCTAAGGAGGTATATTTTTATCATCTATATAACTGTAATCAATGAGTGGTGTGGTATGTGAAATTAGTTATATGCAGAAAAAAAAACCACAAACATCTCAGACTCACCCCTTTCATCACTGTAAGAGAAGACCTTGTGACGTTGTAAGTTGAATTTTGATGTGGATAAGCCGGGGTTATAATGGGCATGAGATGGAGGCGATCTGCAGGATTATATCTTGAATCCCAAACAGGTAGATTAAGGTGGGTATTATCTTCTGGTTGTTTCAGCAATACTGGTTTGGGCCATTCCCTAAACAAATACAAAATGAACATGTACCATAAACGGTAGATAATATCTTTGCTACAATACTTACCACTGTGAAAACACCCAGAAAAACCTATGAATCAGGGTAGAAGCGATGGCGTTCGGGTACAACTGGCATGTGCGAGCAACCAACATAGCCCAAGAGACACCACCAAGGAATCCAAGAATGTTGCTGTAAATTCCTTTACCTAAAACAATGATGTTGGAAGTAAAGTAGTTATGTAATTTATATCATTGTGGTGCAGTAACATGTGTCCGACATATAAATTTTTAGATTGTTTATGGGAAGAAGAGAAGAAACATTATAGCACTTTTGCTAACTCTAATGGATATAGTTGATGGTCTACGTATGAGCATTAATTATCAGGCTTTGGCTCATTAGTCGGATACCAGTACTATGATACAAAATTGCATGGTCCTCTGACACCATAGCTTCGGACAACACACATTGACAAATTCCTCTATATTTGTAATATAGTATGTGTACATAATTATATGCCCCCACATAATTAGCCATTGTCAGTTTGAAAGCTTAGGTATTTTGAACACAGTTTTCTAAGACAAAACATATTCAAGAATACCTCGAACTTGATTTCTCGGGTTGCAGAAGATTTTGATATACATTGCATTATGTTATTAGTTCAATAATCTCACTGTTATGAGTTGAACCACACCAATTACTGTACTAAAACACTACACTAGAATAACATTTCTTAGAGCATTTGTTCGCAATTTGTTGTCTAGAAAATGGATAGATAGGTACAAATATTGTATGCACATACGTTTTGCCCACAATTTTATTGCACGAAGAGTATTTCGAAAATTGTTGACATTCGGTACTAGGTGTAGTATCTCGTCAGTCACTCGACATCCATTCAAACTTCTTATGCAGCGAATGTCTAGATTCTTTAGTAGACTGTCATCCCTGAGGTCTTGTTTTCCTGGTATTAATTGCAATGCCAAACGAGCAAAGAGTATATCAAGCTGTAATGATGGAAATAAAACTGGATCAGAGTACATTAGCTAAATATTGCCAAATTATTAGTCTTTTAACACCGGAATACACTCACCTCAACAACATCAAACATTAGCTTTATTACTGGAACATAGGCGTCTTCCACTGACTATATGGAAAAAAAGCAATGATTCACAGTTAGGTATTTATAATATAATGAAATAGAACTGAATTATTTATTCTGAATCTTTTTTGTATGGTTGTTATGTCAATTCCTCTTCTTTAAATCCCAACTATTCTGATTATACAGTAAGTCCTGAACATACGAACAGGTTACGTTCCAAGAATTAATAACTGGAATTGTTCGTAAATCCAACTCAAATAAAATAAATACACAGGTAATGCCTATACAGCCACATCGGTTTCCATCCAACAACTCCCATCAATACCTTATAAACAAATCAGTGTAAATATTTTACTGTTAGCTTTTTAAAAGTTAATGACAACAAAAAATTCGAAAAATCTGAACTTTTAAATACAAATGCGATAACAATCACTCAATACACAGTACAACTACTTCGTGAGATAGACCACGTGTGACTAAGAAAGAAGATGGGAGATGTGTGTTGTTGTTGACAAACACGGCTGTGTTCGTATCGGCGAAAGTTTGTAATACGTATGTTCGTATCTAGACGACTTTCTGTTATACGTTATTCACAAAATACAATAATGTAGTTCAGTATTATACTTTGTATGGCGTGGTAGGGTAAGTGTGTATATTTCAATACTTAATTTCAATACTTACATTTATAAGATTCAATATTTAAGAATATGGAACTTCAGGATTCGGAAGCATTAGGTACTAGTATTGTGATCTAATTTTCCTGCTGTATTTAGAAAAGTATTAATGAGGTCATTACAAAAACTTCAATATTTGCAAACTAAGCTAAGTTTAGAAGAGAGATATTTGAATTCACTAAAAAGCAATAACTTGGTGTGTATCATATAGAAAAATATAACAAATTTAATATCAGAGATCTGTTAGTCCTGATGTGAGCAATATCACCGCTGTCATGGTCGAAAGTAACTTTTAGGATTATATATAGGATGGTAAAGTAAAGGTAAAGTAATGAATTCAGGGTATTTAGAAAAAAATAAACATTGTGACTTGTGAGATTGCAGTTGTTATAAAGATTATGGTGTAGTTTAATCCTGGAAAAACATATCTCAAGTTTGCTTCAATACGTGCTTAATTGAGGGCAAGGGCCAACAATTATGATACATTTTACTCAAAACTGCTGCAAACTGAATTAATAGGACAATCCAACATATCACAGAGTCCCATCACAATATGTCCAATATAGAAGAAAAATTAGAGAATGGAATATTACCCTCAAGTCCGAAACACCTTCTTGCTCCTTGAGCATATTAAAAAATGTTGTGAAAAAGTCATTTCTATCCACATGTCTGGGTACCACACACAATGTATCAATATCAGCATTCCGTGCACATACTCCCAGTCTGTACGAACCAAATGTATAAATTTTCCCTCCACACTGCTCAACCAAGGACTGGGGAAGATTCTGCAAAAGAGAAAGTATTTAAAATACTGCTTGGCTTGTGAGCACTGCCAAATCAGAAACTTAGGTTTCATTATATTCTAATTCGTTAAAAACTTTTAGTCGGATATCTTGATCTAATACCATTTATTCTGCATTTATAAAACTCATTTCATCCGAAATTATACAAATGTAGGGATTTGTTCAATATGTTTTGTTCTATTGTAATATAGATTGAACCTCTCAAATCTGACAACTTTAGAACCTGAATATTATCAGACAACAAACAGTAAAACAATTTGAGTTGTATCAACGAAGATGATCACAGGATTAAACTGGTGTGCGTTACATGAGGTTCATTAGCGCTAGCATTGGACCCCTTCCTATATAACTATCACATTTTATCATGTGTTTCATTCATAAATTGATTGATATTTCTAGTCTCCTGACCATAATTGCAGTTCTAAAAAATGAGCGAACGCAAGGTTGCCTGTTCTAGCGATTTCAGAGATGCTTGAGGTCATTTTTTCTCATACTTCTTAGGTACAAAATTTACTCATTAAACAACTCAATTTGTAAGTGTATTTGAAATAGTAAGGGGGGTGGATTCCGTTCATACAGCATCATTACAGCCCCTGACAAACAACAGGTTAAGAATCACTGAAATGGTGCATTATCAAATACCAAGTATATTTTTAGATCAATACCTTTTCGATACTTATTCGCCTGACAAATTCCTTGACTAGTTGATTCAGTTTCCTTAACACCTCTTGCTTTTTTTCCACTTCTTCTGCCGTCTCAAAAACTCCATAAGGTTCAATAGTCTCCAGAACTTTTTGACTAAGCATCTCATCCTTCGCTGTCGGGCCAGCCAAACTAATCGGTGATGTGATGCCATAGGTTTTTTGGTTACTCATTCTAAATTTAGGTCACATAAACGACAGAACATATACTGCTACAACTCCTGTCAAAGTAGTATGAATGATTCTATCCTCAATTCCTAAAAGTGAAGAATCAGGTATAAATGCGACTGCGTGTCATCATGCATAAACATACCCTTAGTGTCGAAAGTTAACCAAAAACTTTATATAATGGAATTGAAATGCTGATTGTTGTGTGATTTGTACTATTCCAGTTACATTTAGCAGCAGGATTTTCATAATCTTCTTCTAATTGCCTGATTCCTTATAATGCCATTAGCCGTATGCACATAATTAATCTATTTAGTGCTACTGTGGATGACTTTCATTTTTAATCATTGCCAGTTGCACCTTCTAAAAGGGGCAGGGGTGAGTAATGACTATAGGATTTTCCTCTCTTTCGCAAATTCTGTTTCTTTAGAAATGAGCTACAGTAAGGTGGGTTATTTGAGCTTAGTAACCTATTCTAATCTTTCCTAGTGTAACCAAACATTACTGGGTTTTCAGAGGGACCACACTTTTAAACTTGTATCAATTTTAATGAAGTTCTTGTTTTTTCACATTTTAGGGATGTCCAATTCGGTTTTTGAGTAATACAGTGGCCACCGGTTAATACAACCCATCGCTTAATGCATCCAAATTGCTTGGAACGGAATTTTCCTATTCATTCCCCATTATAAAAACCCCGCTTAATACATCCAGCTACCGCTTAATACATCCACTTTTGATTCCCCATGAAGGCAAATTGTTCTTTATTGTGTACAAATAATGCCCTATAATGAACGAAATATATGGCCTATAATGAACGAAAATACTGGCTTTACTGTGAGGAAACAATAGCTGTAGGGACTGCGAGTTGATGTTGCGAAATGATTGAAGCTTGACTGTCCCGTGTACCTACGTTGAGTGTCTTACAACTAGAACGGTACTAGCTTCATTATGATGAGAACAAAGAACAAATATGACTGACAAGTCTATCAAGCATACTTAAGATTACATCGGACATACTGCTTAATTCCGCAGGCAACGCACATGTGATATCAAAACAGAAATTCAATTAACAAGGCTATTGAGTCTATNACAAAAAAAATCTTGATTCTGAGTTTAGAATTTTTTTTTGGTTCATTTTCAGCACTATTTTATGTCAAAAACCTTTTTTTGACTCCAGAACATTGTACATCAGTATTTTTTCAAGAAATGGTATGATGAATTGCATCTGCACCATTGAATAAAATAATTAATATTAAATGCAATGTATAAAAGCTTATATAAGAGAGTAATATGCATTATTTCACATAATCCTATAAAACAGTTTTCGAATTCTGACCGCGATGGCAACCTCAATTCTCCAGTACCAGCGCACAAAGAAAGATGAAATAATTATCAGATGTGAATTGGGAGTTTGTTTATGTGAACTGACATTCAAGTAAAAGGACTGTAATTGGATCTGTGCATTCCTACTAAGCTCTATTCAACTAACTATAGCTAAGCTGGTTAAAGACTAAGCTAAGGAGGTATATTTTTATCATCTATATAACTGTAATCAATGAGTGGTGTGGTATGTGAAATTAGTTATATGCAGAAAAAAAAACCACAAACATCTCAGACTCACCCCTTTCATCACTGTAAGAGAAGACCTTGTGACGTTGTAAGTTGAATTTTGATGTGGATAAGCCGGGGTTATAATGGGCATGAGATGGAGGCGATCTGCAGGATTATATCTTGAATCCCAAACAGGTAGATTAAGGTGGGTATTATCTTCTGGTTGTTTCAGCAATACTGGTTTGGGCCATTCCCTAAACAAATACAAAATGAACATGTACCATAAACGGTAGATAATATCTTTGCTACAATACTTACCACTGTGAAAACACCCAGAAAAACCTATGAATCAGGGTAGAAGCGATGGCGTTCGGGTACAACTGGCATGTGCGAGCAACCAACATAGCCCAAGAGACACCACCAAGGAACCCAAGAATGTTGCTGTAAATTCCTTTACCTAAAACAAAGATGTTGGAAGTAAAGTAGTTATGTAATTTATATCATTGTGGTGCAGTAACATGTGTCCGACATAGAAATTTTCAGATTGTTTATGGGAAGAAGGGAAGAAACATTATAGCACTTTTGCTTACTCTAATGGATATAGTTGATGGCCTACGTATGTGCATTAATTATCAGGCTTTGGCTCATTAGTCAGATACCAGTACTATGATACAAATTTGGATGGTCCTCTGACACCAATAGCTTCGGACAACACACATTGACAAATTCCTCTATATTTATAATATAGTATGTGTACATAATTATATGCCCNTACATCCAAAATCGTCTGGCCCAAACTGGATGTATTAACTGGTCTCGACTGTACAAGGTTGCTTAGTTTTTACTCGTATATCAGTGGGAAAAGAATTTTATTAAATTGAATATTTAAAAAATATTTGTTACTGATTGGTTGGTACTGCTTTTGGTACTATTTCAGTCCCTCCAAAAGTCTGGTCATGTTTAGGGTCAGGGGAGGGATAAGTGATAACTACCCCACACCTTGAGATAATCTAGCGCAACCTTACATAACCAGGTTTTTTGAGCGACCACATAACCAAACTAGTAGCCTGCTTTTGAGGATGTCACAATGTCGAGTTGATCAGAAAAAAAAAATTTTCTGACAGTGGTAACAACTCAACCAATGGCCTGACAGCCAACTGGCTCCTTCATTTTAATCCACTATGCCAGCTATTTTAATTTTATTCTTTTCAAGGAGTATAAGGATACAAAATATAACAATAAAAAGGATGTCTTAGATTATTCGATTTATTGGTTGACTTCTAGCGTATCTCTGGACAAAATACGAATACCTGGTCTACAGGTCATGCTTTACTTGGCAAAAATTGAGCCATACTGAGCAGCAAATGACGGACCTAGAAAAACTAAAATATTCCGTTTGTCAAGGAAAGGATTGGTCTGTAATACACACACACCAAAATTGACTATGTATCAAGTCTTCACAGACAACTTGACAAAATACGAAGAAATCAAAAGAAAAGCTGCATGATCTGTCATACGTCCTACCGCTCGCACAAAGTGTAGATGTAAACTTACCGCTTGAATACCTACCGTACATTTTTCCCTCGATGGTGCTCATTAGTGACATCTATTGAATATCGAGCTAATTATTTATACTACACAAACGATTTGATACCACCGTTAGCTAGTTGTGGTATAAATACCGTAAGTCTTCCGGAAATTTCGAAAACTCCCAATAACCTTCGGAAGTTTATCTCAAATATCAGGAACTAAACTAGCAGTCACAACATGGTAAAATAACTAATTGGTACTAGTTCAGTAGTGCGGTCAATATTCCACATTGCGGTCCCGAGTACACATATTTTTATCATGGCTTTCAAAGCAACATTACGATTGATTACGGCAAATAAACCTAGCCTCCTTAAGTTTTAGCACTGATAACATCAGCAGATAATAGCGTTGCAATACATACCGTATCAGTCGTTTTCCAATAATTACAACTGAGTAAACAATAAGTATGAAATAATAACTAACACCAGCCTAACCTAACTTATGACATAATGCGAAAAAAAATTCGCATCACATGACGCATGAATTAGCCCAGGTTCGGTATTATTTCAGTGACGAATGGTTCAATGTTAACACACAAAAATTCGTTATCATGTTCACATACTGATTTTACGACCATTCATGAGCAAATAGAAGATAGGGAAGGATGACAGAAAATATCTGGAAACAATGTAAAAATTATTTCTAGACAACGATTTCCGATATGATTTGATGAATATGGTTGTAGTCTAATGGCTACAATGGGGAGATGATAGTATTCAACTAATTTTCTTAAAAGTATTTTGCCAGTAATATAACAGTGAAGATGTGATGAGATGTTTTGAGGAAAAAATATTGATAACAATGTATGAAAATTCTTATATCGAACTCTACCGCCAAACGGGAGCACGTAAAGTGTCAGATTGGCACCATGTTTTGTAGTGGAAGTCTCCACACACTGAATTTTTTGACTTATATTTTCATGTGTTATTTTAAAATCCAAGGTAATTGGATACATATTACTGTTTATGGGTGCTATAAGATGTTAGCTCCGTCATCAATCACTGAAAGAAGATATTGTACTTGAAATAACATGCCCGCAGTAAAGGAAACTGATTTCCTGGGATAGTTGGTCAATTGCAAACTGATCATCTTTTTATTAAAGGAGGACATTCTTTATATTAGATCTTAAATTTGATCATCCTGGATCTTTATTCAAACACCCATGCTTACACTTTCCTGTCATCTTAGTATGCCGGTTGTGTGACGTTCATTGTTATAAATGTGGTGCGCCTTATATCACATGAATACAAAAATTGCGCCTTCCATGAAACAATAATCAGGAACAATTCCGATACTACATAGGCCTGTAATGCTGCACTGCTAAATAATGCAAGGAAAATCCAATTTTCATTGTATCATACAGTACTGGATTTATTCCTTGCACCAACTGTGTCATGCTTTTTTAAAACTACATGGCTGAGCATCTAAATCTTTTTAATAATAATGCAAGTTCCC
>QRAM01000283.1:26123-63940 GCA_013436055.1 Halocynthia roretzi | reverse complement strand
GCTACTTCCCGCGTATTTGTGCTGGCAATTTTCACCTTTTAAGGTTTAATATGCCGAGGAAAGGTGAATCAAGTTTTCAAGCTGGAACGCATTGCAAAATTGCTGTTAACTGAGGAAACAAGTTGCATGCATTCTCCCTTGTTATTCGCTGGACCTCTTCAGTAGATATTCCCTTAATCTCAGCAATACATTTGCAAGATATGCTTATATTACTTGGCACATTACGAACCTGGAAAAATTGGAAGTGCAACGTTAGGCATTAACAGAATGTAGTATCAAACTACCTCTTACCATACCTGTTTTTCTGGTCCGAGAGCTGGTGAATCTGTTTCAAGTAAAATATTTTTCATTGGAAGTTTTTTAACCAGTTTTTGTTTCTACAGAAATCATCGTTATTCATTATTGCTAATACAAATATATTATGATATTCAAAATTTGTACTCGCTTGTTCACTTCGCACTACACATGGTGGAATTGAAAAATAATATCCTTCATTAACTCCTTCCATAGCAGACGATGCATTTCCACTGTAGGCATGCAATAACACCTTTTTAGCTCCACATTCTTTCAGCTCTTTAATAGTAGGTCTTCCTGCAGATCGTGAATGCACATTTCTATGTGTATTACAGAAATCTTGAATATACATATTATAGAGTTGCAAAGTTTGGGTGGAGTATGAGAAATCAAAGGTTAGCAGTAAAATTGAATATTATTATATCTTATTCAAACCACATATAAAGCAGGCAACATTAAGGATTGGTATTACACCAATCCAAGTTTTGTTTTCATCATTATGACAATGACTGTGCAGTTTAGAGTATAGTATTAATTGTAGGATATCGGTCAATAAGGAATTGTTCGTGAATGGTTAAAATGAATATAGATTATCTGTACAAATCGATACATTTCCAATAACGACGTTAGAGTACCTACAAAATATCTGGTTAGACCAGTGGTTCTAAACCAAAGGTTTCAAATTTCTCACAGCACAGTGTCAAAGATTACTACAGACTCATAATTAAATCTTCACAGGAATATATGGAAATTAGTTAACACAATTTGGCACCATCTACATTCAGGAAGCACTTATCTTGATAAAGAAAATCAAGAACAACATAATGTACTCGATATATTATTAGTATGATGCAACTGCACATATAAGTTAGGACGCCTATACTAATTGGATTATTATCATAAGTAAATGATATAATCGAGCTTTCATCCATAGGTGTCAGTGTTTTCAAAGATACTCTGCATCTTAACAATTTTGTTACCTTGACCCGGTGGCTCTGGTAACAATACTTCTGTTATATTAAATAATACAATATTTGCCTTATTGACAATTGCAAAAATTCAATACTTACAGAGGGAGATCATGCATATTTGCCAGTTCAATCTAGAAAAATAAAGAATGCACATTAAATGCTGAAATTTTTCACACGGTATTATTTTCTAGGCTTTCAAGTATAGAAATTCATGCTAACCTACTTTTTGTAAACTAGTCAGATATCGAAATTTCCATTGAACTACAGCTATCTCAAAAGGTTTGATAAATGAAATAACATCTCAATGCAACACCAAATTTTAGCACTGCATTCTACTGTTTGGAGAAGAATATTTGATACCATAAACAAAGATCAATTACTATTAAAGATTAACCTGTTTTTTCAGAACCTCTCTTTGAACGTCTTTGCTTCCAACTTCTTTCGTGTAAAATGGTGTAAAATCTAGTCCAACTTCACCAATTCCAACCAATTTTTCATGATGAGTATTGATAAATGGAATTGCTGGATTTAAGTCACCAATGGCAACACTTCTTTCGCCCACAGGACCTTTCTGAACAAATACAAATGTTGTATCCTGCTTAGGTAGCATATATTTCTATGAAACCAAATAATCATTACACGATATACTAATTGGGAATATACCAATATCACCACTTAAATTTATCTTGGACATGACTTTGAAGTCTTTAAATTCTAATACTGTATCTTTATTTAGCAAGTAAATTTTCCCTGAATACTGAAGTATCAACTTAACAGCAAAGAATTGCTTGAGGTTGTGCTTAAAACACATATTTAGAAACATTTGGGATGAATAAAAAGACGCATATTTACCAATTTGATAAAAAGTATATGGTGATTTTACAAACATGACATGAAATTCCTGTCTCAATATTTTTTAGCATAAGCATGTTATAACTGAAAATAGTAGAAAGAACACTCATGCTTCCATTCTGAAGTATTACAAACCACTGATATTCATTATATTTTCCTTTACACTTGCTATTACATAATAAGATAAAGCAAAGCATTACTGAAATATAACTAACCTGGACAGGATGTATTCCCAAACATGGTAACAGAAAATTTTGATGATCATTGCAAATTTTCAAAATTCGTTCAAATTCACTGAAAAATTCTGGGACAACAATTATAGCTTTAACATTAGAGTCCTTGGCTTGTTGAATGACATCATGCAGATCATCTTCGAATTCAGGTGCAGCCAAATGACAGTGACAATCTATATACCCATATGACATAACAACAGAAAAGAAATCCACCTTGAAAGAAAAATGTATGTATAGATTTGCGTGAAGAGTTAAAGCAATAATACCACTCAAAGTTTAGTGCCGGACGTGGGTACTCAAAGAGCGGTCAATGATTTGCGTTGTTTTACGTAGGCTGAAGTGTATCTTTTTTCCAAAAATTCTCATAGAACGTAGAATAATACGATGTCGTTATTTCTTGAAAGTTCCAGGGCACATTATTGTTTATAACAACCTTTATAGCCCGTTCTTGCAATCGTTCCTCCGACCGAGCCGTTCGATCGCTAACCTGTAAACCAGGGATCACTTAACTTTTTTTACAGCGGGCCGGATAACTGAGAGAATGACGAGCGCAGGTCGCATAGCTATTCTGTTCAATACTCGCAAGCACATCTAAAAAATATTTAGACTCCAGGCTGTCCATTACTACCATCAGTTCCAGTTTTACGATAAGCGTAAAATTTATTTTGACAAACTTTATGCCATAGGTATTCTAGTTTCGAAATAGATTTTTTCGGGGTTAACCTAAATCAATTTTTTCAGGGAATGTTGGTTCTTGTATTACGTCTCATATGTGCTAATTTTAGCGTGATTGAATCATTAGAAATTCATTTGTAAACGTTGCTTGTACTTAGCCATCTAGCGGTTGGAAGTTTTTACTTCACTTAACATTTATAAATGATCCAACAGTGACATCTAGCGGTTGGAAATTTTACTTCACAAGACAAAGTATCACCTTTAGTACATACGCACAATCTTGAGACAAAATAATATGCATTATGTGCTGGTCAAGAACAATTTATTATTCTTTTCATCGTATCTCATCAATGGCTAACTTCATGAAAATATTTCTTGGTTCCAATACCTTACCATTGTAGATGCATGTCATAACTGTGTTGGATTAACAACATCTTACTGTTTAAACATCAAATACTAAACTAAATGAAAATGGCAGTATGTTGTCAAAATTCGTAGCCCCATTGCGTGGAATAGTTACTGTTACTGAAGCTATCCCATCTTAGGTCAGGCAACATCTAATAACAGTAATTATCCATCACTTTGAAGATAATGAATCTTTTCAATGTTGTGTAAGTGTACCAGTATGATTAAATATCCACAGTGATCCATACACAAAATTCAACAGCACAAAAGATATTCCCATTGCTAATAGATGTCCTTTGCAGCTTGTGTTTGAAATTGCTCAATTGTATTGCAGAATACTTGATGATTATGTTTTGACTGCATTTCATTACAGTGCCAAGACCCTCTACTTGCATTCAAACATAAATGTCAGCGTAGTCATGGAGATTTACTCTCATCTTCTTCTCCACATATACTCATTAGCTATAAAAAACTGCAGCACATAGTTAAGGAGCAAGTTGCGCTGAATTGAAAAATTAGGAAAATTCAGTCTCACACAAGCCCAATAATTGGTGAATGGGCCTACTACCTGAGCTTCCTGTGAATAAGCCATATGAAAAAATACCCATGGGCATATAAGTGAGTTTTCCATTTGAAAGCCTGTTGTATTATTAGTAAAATTCGTAATTCAAGTTTGTAAGTTAATTCGATCCATCTTCAAATTATTATTATATGAATACTGTGCTTTGGTAAAAATTAAATGTTTCTGTTGGTTGACTAATAAAGCATGGTAAAATGCTACAAAAATTTCATTACAGATGAAGAAAAATAGACTATATCGTGTACATTTGTCGCTTAAGCCCGTTTATAGGCTCATGGATGCATATTTGTAGATAAACTTTGCATTACTCTGACCAAATTTTTCGAATTAATTCCCAGGGCTTAGCTACTGTGAACTTCGGTAATTACACTAAGAACTCCATCTACATAAAGGATACAACAGTGTGCCATGGAACGGTTCGGCATAACATAGTTGAATATCCCTTCAGAAGTGCAGACGGTCCTTCTGAAGACACAGTCTGAATTTTGAAAGAAAGATTATTTTCCAAACTAAAGTTAATGCATAAATTTGAAGGTTAAAACCCAGTACCTTGATCAAACAACTGAACAGATTACTATATCGCTTTCCGACATTGTGTTGGTTCATCATTCGTGACTAAACACAGCAACATATGAGTGAACAATTTACTTGAAAAATGAAAAGAAATGAATTTTAATACCTTTATAACATCGAAAGGATTTGCCATCAACGAACCGAACACTGAAGCTATGAATGACGCTCTGTAAGTGAAAAGATTCGTCAGGCTTTACATTACTGTACTTCACAAGCTTCAATGGACAATTAGAATCTTACAATATATAAGAATAGAATCCTTCTTTTATTTTAAAATCACAAACAACCATCCGCTTGACCTCATCGTATATTGAAAATGTGAATCCAACAAGAACAGCTGTACGTAAGATGTTTGGACCTAAACCCTTGAAAAAAGATTTAACAAATGATTCTTCGCAAGGCAAAAGTATAAGGTTGAAAAGCATTGTATAATACAAGTGGAACTAACCCTAAACAAACCTCTTGGTCCATCTACACAAAACAATTGATGAGAGCAAGCTCTGAATGAGATTCTTTGCGTCTGCATTCTTACCTAAAAATGAAAACATGGAATATTTTTTAATTTCAACATAACATCATGTTCTCACTGACGGTTTAACTGACAATTTGTGACCGTTTGATGGCTGAAGTAATAGTCTATGTTGTAGTATTATTGGCATGAGACATATGAATGAATAGTGTGAGGAAACAGACAGAATACAGTATGAGATTTCAGTATAACTGAGCTCTACATTTGTGTATATCAATTGATATCTAACTCATGTGCATATATTATTCTACATTTGGCACACCTTTCCACTTACTGGGGTCCATGATACAATTCCTCAGATACGTATAATGGGATTACTGTTTGAGGGCAATTAATTATATGATTCTATTTCACCACCAAACTCATTCTGCGCTAATATGTCTCATTACTTGAAATGATGCATGGAATTCATTTGAAATATGTACCTTCAAAACGTAACCCTCGAGTAAGAACCGAGTTTACTTTCTACAGGTTAATTACATCTGACTACCATATAACTTGGGAACTCAGGCACATCATATATTCCTACTAACCTTTAGAATATCTACAGGATTGCAGACTACTGTGGAAATTGCACCAGAAGAAGCAGCTAGGAATAAATTCTGAAAGAATACTGTGTTCTCTAGAATTAACAAGGATAGTATGTTAGGGTTCAACTATGAATTGTAACTTAAGTTCATTATGAATGTAACTATACCGTAAATCTAACTATATTTTACATCATTACATTTCCTTTATCAGTATTATAGGGGTATATCAGGGGTGTCAAACACGCGGCCCTCGAAGACTTCGAGTGCGGCACGCCAAGCATATCGACCACAGTCACAGTAACAAAATGCTCTTATGACTTTACAACAGTAATCTCTGAACTGGCATTTTATTAAAGAGAATTATCTTTCCAATCACCAGAACTAAGATCATATGCTACAAAGCGCGTTTTAGAACTTACGTAACATTATGATAGTTGGAGCTTCTTACGGTGAATGCATGCGCGTGCGGTAATTAGCTGCATGACAGTTCTATTATTTTAAAATGGCCAGCCCCCCTTTATGGAGAAGAGAATAATTGCATGTGGAAGGTCGTGCTTTTTAAGAAAATTACGTAGTTAATATTTGTGTACAGATCTGGTATCTGTATTGGTTTATTAAAATTGATTCATATTACAGAGCAGGTATCTCTGGATTTGTTGGTGCCGCCCGCCATCCTACTCGAGATTTCTTATGCGGCCCCAGGTGCGATTTAAGTTTGACACCCCTGTTATAGATGACATTAGGCTAACATGTTTTCGCAACAAGGTTCCGAGTTTTATATTAAACATCCCGTTATTTATTCCCAAATCAAAAGCCAACTGGTTGGTGGTTTAGGTTTAGGCCATTTCACACATTTCGCAGGTAATTTTTTGTATGGGTACATCCGTATCTTTATTAACTTAACTAATAACCATATGTTTAAAAGAAATCAAATATATTTTAGTAAATAGTATTATTTTAGTAGTAGTATTTAGTAAAATCTGAAAGATCAAATTCAAACTAACTAAAGTTTACTGAATATATTACTTGAAGCATACGTTCCGAAAGCCTTCTGAAATGTTAAATACAATCCTCTCTTCATTCCCCCATAAATCAACTGTCGAAATGCTGCTGGTCCAATACTGTGAATTAGAATTGCGGAATTAAAAGAAATACATATAGTAAGGGGTAAATTTTATTCTATCTCATATACAAGTCCATTTTTCTAAATTCGGAGGCATTGGTGAACATGGGCTGGAGCAAAGTGATAACATTTACACCTTCAGAACATTCACAGCGGGTAATGAAGTCATAAACACTAATTTATGACCAACATATTGAAATTAATGATTTAAGTCGATTGTTGGTACAGATCCCATTTTAAGGGCCACTTCTAACGGTACTCCATAAAGTACAGTCTGTTTCCGGTTAATGGAGTCATTAGGATTGAAATGAACCATCAAATTAGAACACATGTTTTTTTTAGGTTGATTGGATTAGGCTTAGGTTTGATCAAAGTCAATTTGCAGCGGGGACCACATTCAATAATGAATCCATTCTACATCTCTGCCCCAATCCAATTTTTATATTGCTCGCTGCTATCTTAAAATGTTATCGCAACCCTAAACCAAAACCTTCATAATCTCAATTCAGTTGAGAGCAGCAGATCAAGATATTAATCCTAATAACATTACTATCAAGCAAAATCACCTTATGTATTATACAAAAAATATTATTAACTGTGACTGCCCATTTAGGCTTAGGTTTAGATGAAATAACCACAGAGCTGTCTGAATTAACTCGACTGGAATAACTGGAATTTATTTTGGTCCGAATTTACTGATGACCAGATTTTTCGATCAAAAGGAAAAATCATTCGCAGATTTGTATACTACATTATCCCTAAGATCTTCAAGTTCCCATAACACATTCGACCAACGATTTTCAGAGAATGTTGGATATGTTGTAATTAGCTTCTTGGTTGATTTTTATCATGAATGGGGTGAGAGAATTGGATTTTTGGCAGTTTATTGAATATCTTCTTCAAAGATATCCTTTCTAAATTAGCAAACTACAGAAACCCTGGTATGGCCAGACACATGCTACACATATTTTTACTGAAACGAACATGTATATGGCAGCTGATCAAACATTTATGTGTCGCAAGTGTTGAATTAAAAATTACCTACCCAGAATATAATGCAAGGAAACCTTCTTCTCTTGAAATTTTAGCAATGGCGTGCGCAACACCTCTATACCGTATTTTTTTGTACTGACAATCAATCTCTTGACCCTGTAAGATTTATATAGTCCACTTGAGCTTGGTAAACATATAGAATACAGGATATAGGAATCCATTTTACACTCACCTGAATCTGAAGACGTGTTTTTGTTAAATCAAGAGGAAAAGTCGTCATTTCAGCAATTGCTGATGCAATGCCACCTTCCATAAATGGTCGCATCCAATGCCATGATTCCATGCATGACAGTTAAATTCGGAGCTCCTAATAAAAAGCAAAACCAATCCAAGGTTACGGTTACGGGTTATTGTTGCTCACTAACGGTGCAGACTAGAGACATAAGATATCAGCATGACCGGCGACCTCACTTTTCTTCCACTAGCTGACAATAAAGACTTTTGTCGTACAGTGTTGTGTTGCAAGCCTTTTATCAGAAATGCGCGGAATTCAGCGAAAAGGGTAGCTTAAAAATACAACAACGAGACGAAATTGAAATTATGTTCATTTCTATAGTTTATGCTTTGAATCGAATCAAAAAGGACGAAATAGTTTTTTATGCTCGATTTGTCGTTTGCTGCTCTGTTAATAGCAACTGTCGAAAAAATACAAAACTTAATTGTCAACATTTCAGTCTTACCCTGCAGTCAATCCTTCTTCCTTTCAAGTTATTTAAAATAATAACGCCGCCGCGACCGACCTGGTGTACCCAAAGTCACCACACCAAGCTTGTTTCAAATGCCATCTAGCTTGAACCGGCAACAGAAACTTTTTTATATAGATACTAAAATCGGACGTATTTTTTGATTCCTTGCCGATGGCTTTTTTAAACGGGGATACCGACAAATCCCAAGAATTTTTGATACAAGTATGTTAAAATGATTGAAATCTATTACTCGACAATTTGATCGATGTAGTTCCGAAGGCCCACTGTAACTTATAAGGACTTGTCAGCGGTTCTGTTTAACACTGTTTACACAGTTCTACAGTACACATTCCTTTCCTATGCATATCATGTCATAACATGTATAGGTATATAATATGTCGCTTATCTCCGTTTCCAGCACGTAGCGGTAAGCAGCGTCTTTGCAACCTGGAATTGGGAAGTAATGCAAGCCGAACCATACAATACATAATTCAAGATGCACAATACACTACATGAATTCAAATCAGAGAAAGCACAAAGGCAAAGAATGTGCAATAAACTATAAGTGATGTAATTAAGACAAACAAATATTGAATCAGCCATAACCATGTTGTGAAAGAAAGCTTCTTATAATAGGGATGGTAATGGTTTGTATAGCTTTTCAAGTGATGAATGTATGAAAAATTAATCCAATTTTATTTGGCCTATTTCTGTTTTATTGTAATACTATTGCATTAAATCAAAGTTTCAATCTGGAAACTCTGCTTCCGTGATGTAAAATATTAATCTAAATTGCCTTGCAGAATGGATTTAACCTACTTTTTGCGCGGCAAATAGGTACATGTTAGGTTGCAAAATATAATATATTGTACAAACCGTCGCAAATATTTGCACTGTGACTTTCGCGTGGGTTTATAGCCGCCAGGAGTTACTGATTGATGACAGTTGATAGCATGTTAAAAATATTGTTTTTTTTTTATTTTTACGATGCTCTTATTGTTTATTATTTGTTGCCTTAGCGTGTAATTAATTTTAATATGTCGTTATCTGTGATTTACACATAATATTAATAACTAACTAATCCTGCGCTAATTAATGGATGTGCTGTTTTCACTCAGTTTCAGTCCATTCTACATTCCACTGCATCAGACTGAACGTCAATTCTAATCAAGTATATCAATTATTATTCGTGCTTAGTATGGGAAGAACAGGCCCGTTGCTTTGTGTTTTACTGAGTGTTGTAGTCGAATGTATGACCTGTCCATCTGAATGCAAGTAAGTCAAACTTATTCAAAGCTATCAGTGCTATAGCGTTTTCTCATTAGGTAGTATACGTGTTCAAACTATATCGTTGAAAAAGTGCTTCATGGTCCTTAGTTTCCTCTACGATAGTAATTGTTCATCAGAAACGTAATACTCTCGCTTGCAAGTTATTATGCTCGAACCACCGCACAAATTCTATTTCCTATAACTCTTCCCCAGTATGCTAAGGCATGATTAATCTAACTGTACAATAATTTAAGACATAGCCATGTAAAGACATGTATGTTATGACATGTACTCTTATTGAACGTTATAGAGAATGTAGACTAAAAAGATTTTTACAGTTGCTTCGGATGGAACGGGGAATTGGTTGCAGATTGCTCAAATCGTGGCTTGACAACTATAAATCTTGAGTTTACTGAGAATACCACCGAAATACATCTACAATACAACAATATAGAAACCCTCGATATTAATACCTTCAGGAAGGTACCAAACCTAAGGTAAGATGAGTGAAGATTTTTTTTCTGAATGTAAAATAGAATGCTAAAATCAGATATATTTACGAAATTCTTGAAAAGTAGGCAGTGTTATGTATTTTATGTTATATAATGGCTCGAATCAATGACCCGACTCAAATCAAACGTAAGTAGCAATATTTCGTTACATGAATTGATTCGAGTTATTAACAACTTTTGACTCGACTTGAGACTCAATCTCCATTATGGTCGGTTGCTTTATTTATTACGAGATTTGAATTAATTTCGTTTTTATTCGACTTTACTCGACTTGCAACCATGAAATACATGACTAGACTACTCCGTGTACACGGTTTTGTGACAGAGGAGTTCAGTTCTTGACTGCTTCACGTAACTTCTCCGAAAGATCCAACGTCTTCTCTTTCTGACCGTTCGTGTCTTATTTACTGTATCGTTTAGACATTTGTACCTGCAAGCGAATCGAATCACCAGTCTACCGAATGGAATTTTTGACAACCTAAGCCAGCTGGAAACATTACGTTTGAATGACAATTCGATAGAAACCCTCGGAGTAAACCAATTCTCCAAGTTGAGTAGTCTTGTTCTGTTGTACGCTCACAAAAATAAACTTCAGTCGCTCGAAGAAAATACCTTCAACGGGTTGCCATCGGTATGTCAGTTTACTCTCGAATGAATATGGAAGTTAACCGTAATACTTTTACAAAATAATAAATAATACAACCTTATGTTTCAATACAGATAAAACAAATCTCTGTGGCCGGAAATCCAAGTTTAATTAATATACACAGGAACACTTTCAACCACAACTTGACTATGATAGATGTGAGTGGGAGGTAAGTTCTGTTTACTAATATATCTGACATTGCAATTGTACTGCGCACTGCAAACTATTATATCTGTGTTTTCTGAGAACTGTACGGTAGTCTGATCCTAATCCCATTTGTTTTCATAGTGCTTTGCGAAGTTTGGAATCAGCGTTGTTTAGCGGAAATCCGAATTTGGAGAAGTTATACTTGTACAACATCAACACTCTAGTCTGTGATAGTTCTTTGGAACCTTTCATTAGGGTAATGATATATATGATACACTTGACCTGTAACTCAGGTTGAATTTTTGAAGATGCATAGAATTCTTGAACATTAAGAACTAGTGCGTAGTGAAAAGGGATTTTAAATGCACATTATTATTTTTGTATTACTTTGATGAATCGATGGTTCTCTGTTATAGATTTGCATATATATTGGATCATATAAATTTTCTTAACATTTCATTTGTTGATGCTACTGACTTAAATGACTAACTTTCGTGACACGTTTACAGTATACAACAGTATTTGCCCTTTTTAATATTCCGTTCACTAATCACTATAGTGGATGAATTTCAATCCCCTGACAGTCTTTGGCCGAACAACAATGGTCTGCGCAGAGCCCGAGAACTTGAGAGGAAAATCTTTAGCACAAGTTACTTCGAGCAATATTGTGGATCCAGGAAGTTGCCCTAGTGAATGTGTGTGTTTCACGGGAATTGCTGATTGTTCATCGAAAGGTGAAACGCATTATCAACATTTCAACGCCGTTTATCGAATGTCATCCTTTTCCCTAACATGGATTTTCAATCCAGATAGTATACAGCCGATTATTATTATTAATCTATAAGACACATATGAGGACGCAATGAGAAATTGGGAAAGATTTTGGGGGAAAGGCTAGGGAGTATTTCTTTTTTTCTCTGAGGCAATATGTTTGAAAAATATTTGCATTTGATACAGTGCCGTATCACAGCAACTGTAGACCCTGAGCAGGAATGAGAGGCTCAAACATAATATTATCTGATCATAAGAAACAAAACCTTCCATGAGTTCATAGCTATGCTATGAAAGTAGACTACAGTACTGTATATACAATGTTGTCGACACCATTGCCAAACCGTTACAAATGAACATAAGGTAATGGTGATTTTTTGAAGGGAAGTCCAGGCTGTAACCCACTCAGGCCAGTGTTCATCCGGCACTGATTGTATGTAAACATATACTCATTCATTTCATTTACGAGCAAGTTTTTCCAGGAAAATCAAGTACGGAATATAAGACAATTGATATAACCCCATTTCTGCAACCTAATAAATGTCGTAGAAAAAGTTAGGATCGGGAAATTCGAAAATCGAAATTCGATCAATATATCTTTTTTTATAAATGTTAAAAAAATCTGTGTTTAGGTCTGGGGTCATTGCCCGAAGAGTTTGCACCCGAAACTACGGAAGTATTCCTGCAGAACAATAATATATCGCAGCTACAAAACAACGCTCTGGTCCATCTAACGAAATTAGAGTGAGGTTTAAAGTCTGAAATCTTAGTGAACTGCGAAGCGTAGAGAAAACGTTTAACATGATTTTACACAGGTTCTTGTATTACCATGAAAATAAGTTGACCACATGGGACATTAATGTATTTACTGGACCAGCTTCGACACTGAAAAGTTTGACATTGAACAACAATTTACTGAGTAGTTTACCGGTCGGAGTCTTCAGAGGGATGAGATCTCTGCAGGTAATATGGCTGATTGGTTAGTGTAAGTATCATAAATAAAAAAAAATAATAATTATTGAGAGCGTAAAAATTATATAATCCTTTAGAATATATTAATCGGCAACCTCCGGTTTGCAGACCCCTAAAAAAATACTACCCGACCCGTTGTGAGGGCTGTTCGATTTCAAATGCGATATTTATATTGACTAGTAATATTTAAAACATTACACTATGACCTAAATACCCTATCTTTTACTAGTTTCATGTTTTAATCTTACAATTATTCATTAGATATGGAATAGACTACACTAGTGCCACCTTATAAGCGAGGGATGCGTTCTGAGACAACTTTGCATAGTGTCATTACTTATTTCAAAGGAGAAAAAAGGATTGCGTCTGACAACAACCTACAATCACAATTCAGCCATCATTTCATACAATAAAGACAAATGAATTACCACATGGTGATTTGCTGGAGGCCCAGAACTAGACATACGACGTTTCGGGGGCATGGAAAATGATAAAAGTCATAAAATATGTGAAATAACTGCAAATAACAGTAATAACAGCATAACAGTAAACCACTACGTAACCTAGAGCGCAAAAATCGACACACACACACGCAATGCGGGACTTCTGGATGAGTGGCATAAAGATATTTTGGGGGTCGTTGAACGAAAAAAGTTCACCAGTGTATATCCTGATGTTTCATGTACTCTTTTTGTCGTCTTCCAAATTCACCGGTTCCAGATAATATTATTATCGTTTTATCATGCTTTCAGATATTAAACTTGAACAATAATCAGATTCGGCGATTGAGAGCAGATGACTTCACTGATTTGATTTCTCTTGTTGATTTATCCCTCGCGGGTAACGGCATATCCATTGTTTCTTCAGAAGCCTTCATGACTCTTATGTGAGTTTTTTTTTATCAGTATTGAATTCTAGAATAATTTAAAAATCCCTCATTGTATGTTTCTCTTTTAAACAGGAGTTTAAAAAATCTTGGCTTGGCTAACAATGAAATCTCGTCATTGCCCGATACTTTACTAGACAGTTCCGTACAGCTATACACTATGGATATCTCCGGAAACCAATTTGATTATCTTCCGAAAATACCGCAGACAGTTGCATCAGTGCACGCTAGATCAGGAAAACTGAAGGTGATCAACGAGAGTTCCTTACGAGAGGCTGAAATGTTGGAATATTTGGACGTATCGGGAAACACAATATATATTATTGAGGAAAATGCATTCAGTGGAGCGCGCAACTTGCAAGTTTTGACCATGGCAGTAAGTGAATTTGTATTATCTTCTACTGGAAATATATATGGAATACAAATGAGAATCCTTTATCCGAAAGCAGTGATGTTTTTTTTCGTACAGTAAGTACAAAACATTATTTTTGCGTGTGATCTGAATTTCACCTCCATGTATAAGTGTAACATGACTGGCGTCCTTACTTTGAAAATATATTTTTTAATTTTACAGGTTTCATTTTGTTTACCTGTAATCATATTCAATGCTTTCTTTTTATACCTTACATGAAACCCAATATATATATAGTAAAAAATCATTTACGTATAAGGAAACCAGCAAATGGCAACAGAAGCATATGAGTCCCGGTTAGTTATAATAAATGAAAATATTAAAAATCCAAAAGAGTATCTCAATATCCAGTTCCAGATATCATTCTGTGATAAGTTAGAGCTTCTTCACTTATCTTTAAAAATGCTGTTTATTGAAATACTAGGGCAACACTATAGCAGAGGTAGACGACGAAACATTTGCAAGCTTAGTAGCCACAAAACTTCAATCACTTGATTTAAGCGAAAACAGGCGACTGGAGACAATTTCCGAAGAGGGCTTTGCAAGTGTTAGAGGTTCACTACTGGCGTTGTTATTGAACGGCTGTAATTTAGCAACAATGAGCGGAAAGACCCTGAGTGGATTCGATGATAGCTTTTATGCAACTCTAAGCAACAACCCTTGGAACTGTGACTGCAAGTTACAGGTAACGGCAATTTAACTACACCGTATTCTAGTCAGACAAACACGCTTTTTATTAGGTATTTTATTAACTAGTAGCATCGCTACAACCTCGCCTTACCTGGTAGGCTTTGAACGGAAAAAGTATTCTACGTGTACATATCTAGATTATTATTTTGACTGCTAGGGGGCTTTAGGTGGATTCCATCCCCTAAAGACACGGGGTTTCTTTATCCATGCATTATTCTGGGATGCATTTGGACTTACGTGCAAAATTAGTTGAAGATCCGTTGACAAATGGCGATGTTTTTTCAAGACAAACAAACATTCCAGCCTAAGATAATGATAAACTAGAAGAGCGAACGGCCCCACACGGAGCGTGGACCCTGGATTTTATTTGTTCGTGCATTATTCTGATGTATGTTGTGGACGAGACACACCACCAAATAAACAAATCTAGATTATAGAGAAGTCCTATTTATATAATAAAAGTTCCACAAACCTCGAAGGAAAACACATGACTTTTATATCATTAAAAAACTAAATTAATATAGGTATATTCTAATCACCCACCCTTCAATTGAATTCAATTGAAGAGTTCCGTATTTTACTGAAGCCAAACGTTCTAATTAATACCCGATTCCCTGATAACCAACAAAACAAAAATACGGAAATAATTCGCTGTGTTTCAACATAATATTTTACAAGTCCAAGATGAAAAAGAAGGTCCTCACGTAAAGTATTGATCTAATTCAAATTTTAATCGATACGACACTGTTTATTACAGAATCTCGCCCAATTCATAAATACCAAACCAGAGGCAGTGGCCGATGAAGAAAACGCAAAATGCTCGGAACCTAAAGAAGAAATTGGCACTCAAATAAACCAAGTGAATTACGAAGAACTTTGTGCAGAAAAAGTTCCCACAGATGACTCGCTCGCGTTAGTCATGTCGCTTTCCATTGTTGGCGCAGTAGTAGTGTTTGCCGCGGCAACGTTTTTGATCATATGGAACTCCAAACAAAATGGTAAGTATTAATCTAGCGATAAGTGGAGCATTTTTGCGGATTAACTGTTCAAGTGAAGTAATTGCATTGTTGCTACATGTAAAGTGAAACAGATTTCGGATCACGAGTCAAGATCATCTACAGCTTCTTCAGGAAAAAGTGAAGGAACATACGTTAACAAGTCTTACGAGAATACCGGTTCTGAGAAATATGAAAATATAGGAGTGGCGCTGTAGTTGGTTTACCGAACACAACTTGTAGAAATTCTAGTTCAAATATACTCATCCAATTTTAAAACTATAAACCATGTGAATTATCATCATCAACCACGAATAGACATTTACATATATATTAAGATGACTGATGGAGATTATTACATCGATGCTATACACCAGGGGTGGCCAACTTCACCTAGTTCGAGATCGACTAAAAAATTTTTTAATACCTCGCGATCGACCGGTCAAAAACGATATTTTTTCCTTTGACTATGCTAATGTATTTGACTCACCACCGAATTGCCAACAGTACGCTTTGCTTTGTTTATTTGTTATTTACAAAACACACCAGCATCAAAATGTTTTTGCTGCGCGCAATTTCCATCTTTGACATCGGCGGTACTTTTGCAATATCGACGCCGAAAGTTGGACACGTCATAAAGTTACTTGTTATGTTGTTGTGTTTCACTAGCTGTGTACGACAGATACTTTACTTTACAACTGTTAAAGCATTGATTTTAAATTTATCCGACTTGACTTGATGGAAATTTTGTATCCTTTTAAGAATTCTGTTTGAAAGCGTATTTACTCGCGATCGACCAGGTATTCATTCGCGATCGACTTGTTGGCCACCCCTGCTATACACATTAAGCAACAATATCATGCATGCATAATCTCTAATTTCGAATTTTCATGTCTCATATTGATTATCAAATAATGCTCAAGTGTGAAATAAAACCTGCAAATTAGATCAACAGTTGATTAAGGCTTACAAGTCGGTATATATGTAGACCGAGTATGCGACATGTTCTTACATGCAGATATTACTACAGCAATTTCCTACAGAATATTATTTTCACTGACAATTTATTTTATTTTTAGAACTATTGTAATCATTACCGAAAACTGTAGTTTTCCGTTTTCATTTTTCTGATGCTCAGTGATCAAGAAATTACGCAAATTAAACGGAAAACTTAGTCCGAGAATGACAATTAGTACTCAGAGTGTTTAACTCCATCCGCTAGAGTTCAATAATGATTATTTCTTTTTCGCTCATAAGAGATCTCATAGGTGGGAGAGTGGCTCATAGATAGCGAACGAGTCTCCAATCGGGTTGTTGCAGGTTCGAATCTCACCAGAACCATCTCCGTGTCCTTGAGCAAAACACAATCACCCAGCTGTTGACTAGGGTAACGGCAACGCCGGGGTCACTGCAGCTATGATGGTGATCTCCTACGAGGTTATAGTTATAGTATCGCATTGAATTGTGTGAGGAAATATTACAGAAATAGCATCAAATCTATCTGCACTTGCGCTTTCGAACGATTGTTGTCAGCTTGGTAATTTTTATTAATATTATTTAGAGGTAACGACTTACTAAGTAAATACAGCAGTCCGTACATACAGAGTACATACTGAAGAGCAGAACCGATGCGTAATATTGTCATATTGGCAATTAGCTTTTGATCAACGCAGAGTAAAGTGCTTCATGTAACTGTATGGTTATACCGGAACAAACAAGCATTGTCCACACTGTGTAAGCGAATTCTCTTTCCTTTTTAAATGAATCCACGCACATTGCTAGTTTTTTACTATATCTTACACGATAATTTCTTATATCGGGCTTACATGTACCGCAGAAAATTTTTTCATACGCGATTAGTTTCCATTCGTTATCTTACATGACAATTTCCCATAGAAGGTAACATATTTTCCCAACGTATTTTTCACGGAATACATTTTATTACGCACTTCATTTCTATTCTCGGGTGACACCTGAAGATGCATCATATTTGAAGTACAAATTCTTTGCCCTATATCGAATTAAAATTAAGCACCGATAAGGAAACGATAGATGGTCCTGCATTAAAGCAAAACCAGGATCACAGAAAACTGTAGCAATATGAATACAACCATAGGATTCAGGAGAACATGCAAGGGTATATTTTAGAGTCTCGATGTGGGGAGACATCTTTAAGAAACGTGAGCGTGAATACATAATTTCTTTTGTTGAGATTCGAAGCAATATATTTAACAATTTTGTTTCAAATTTGCAGGGATCGTAGGTGTTCACTAGTTTAGGGAGTTGAAACTTTGTTTTATCGATGCGAAATTTGAACTTCCCTACAATAATAGATGACGTTACGCATAGTGTAGGAACGTGTTGCATGTGTTCTGATTTTAATAGGTCCTGTCTTCGAGCAAACTTGACAGTAGTCATCAATCGCCCCAATGTCATCTTCACCCATCACCCATTCACTCACTTTATTATTTATGGGTGTAATTTCAAAAAATGATACAAAGTCGATACAAAAAACTGTTCACTCTTGGATAGTATTAAGATAAGGCACAATGACATCCGTGTTATAGGTGAACCATTGTATTCAGAGTAAACGAACATGTATACACGATATAAAGCATATGTGAACAATACATGGCAGCTGATATTATTCCCACATTCATATAACAGTACTGAAAAATATTTGCATATAGTCTACAAATGAACAAACACCAGACCCTTTCAGATCTTTGATAAAATAGCACACATTCTATAATTAGATATTATTTTGTATTATATTAAAGCAGCTAATTGCTGCTTAGCAGAATGAGCTTGAAGTTTAGTGGTCTCTAGTTCCTACTTAAATTCTGAATTCGGAGTTATGAGTATGAGAGGGTGGGGAATGAGCTTATTTTACATACTGTGTATATGATTCTACAAACTTAACGGTGGCGAACAAATGCTCAAAGGTGAAGATTTCATGAAATAAACTAAATAATATGAGAAATAGTTAGTTTGTTTTTATACAACGCCTTCATGTCTCTCCGGATCTTTACCAAGTTTGGCACTGAGGTCTAGATGAATTTCAGAAATACCTGGTCTAGGCGGAGTCGCTATGCTAGTAATAACTACCGGAAAATTCACATTGCTCATGGTGTAAACTCGTTGAAAGTTAGCCAGTGTGGTATTTCCCATTGAAGTAATATTTAGCAGTAAGGGTGCGAAAAGGGAAGAATAGACGAATTTCGTTATTCCGATAATTCATTATAATTCGAATAAAACTGATACTTGGACATATTTTTTACACTCGAATGAAAAACTCTTATCACCTATTAAAACAATATCTAAAGATAATTTCTAGGTCGTTGGAGCGGATTCTGAATTCGGAATCTGGTCGTTGAGTAAGGACTATCTTAGTAGGTGCATTTGTAAAATTGTCTCATTATTAGATACCTATATAGATTACCTATTTCGTCTAACGGGAACAGTCACAATGCTAAATATCCTGACAGGTAGGTTTTAAACTTTCGATACCAGTCATGTACCGAGTGAGATCATGCTAAAATTCTAAAATATTTGTTCTTTTTAAGCACTGCTTGTATTCTCAAGCACTGTTCACGGTCATGGAAGACTACGGGAACCGCTGAGCCGATCAAGTATGTGGAGAGATATTGGCGATCCTGCTGATCTGCCTACAAACTTGAAGACACACACATATAGGCAACAGCAATGGGATTATTCATATACAGTATTTCCATAAGCGTTGTTCACAATTACTTGATATTTAATCCTAAAAATATCGATGTATTAGTATTTTTTCTTAATAGAACTGGAAATTAGGCCTTTTCACTCGAAAATAATTAATTTATAATACAATAACTTCTAGCTGGGAATCATTCGTGAGACTTTTTGAAATACATTAATTAAACAAAAATGTTCGATTTTCAGGTATCTTCTCGAAAATGACCATTCTAGTAACACAAAGTGGCAGTTACCACCACCAGTAGGAAGTATACAGTTGTATTCTATTCAACTTAAACTTCCTGACGGCATTGAGTGTGAGCAGTGTGTCTTACAATGGCGATATCATACTGGTAAATACGAGAATATTGTTTAACTCAGAGTTTACAATATAGGTTGAACATCAATTTCCGGCATCGTTAATCCGACATGATTTTTCAGCTGGTAAATCATTTATCTCCATTTTGTGTGTGTGATTATTTCACTGCGTGGCTACAGTCGGCGCCGTGATCGTCCTGCGCCAAAACCGCGCGTGTTTATATTTATATTTAATGGTTGTTTCATTTCATTTGAAAAACCATTATTTAGTATCAAATGATACCACTTCCAGTTGGATTTTGGACCGGCGTAGGTCACCCTTAGGACGCGCCCCATATCTGAGTTGCGCGTATATCGCATGAAGATCGTTGGGGACATCGAACGAGGCAGAGGCACTGTTATCAACTGCGCAAAACTCATCACTCAATTCTCTTTCAATGAATTTTGGGTGGCTATGCCAATCATGCCTCATATAGTATATATTGTATTACTCAGGGCTTTCTATTTGAATTTTTAGGAACATTCTGCAATAAAAATTTAAAATTCATAGAAATATAACCTGTAGCTATTATTAATTCGAGATGTCTCGAGAGATTATTCGAGATTCATAACAAAATGGGTAACACTTATGACTGTGATGACGATGGAACATGTTGCGTCGGTTGCGGACCACAGGAAGAATTTTACGGATGTGCTGATGTTGCGATAGGCACTGGACCAACCCTAGCGCCACCTAATACTGTGGTACAATACAAATACCATTTTCCATATACTGTCCCATTTTATAAGAGTAATTGTCTCTATACTCTTACAAGGATATGCAGTCAACAACCAAATCTGCTACGATCACCTCTTCTGCTAATGTGGTAACGAGCTCTGCATCAGCACCGACCACGTCAACAGCGACTACAACTAGGAACAGTATTTGCCATGTAATTCCTTAGCTTACTATATCATTATAATTGATTATAGAGTGTTTATCTTCAATGGAAATATCTTTCTAATAGAATGGAAGTTCTGGACAGCATTTGTACGACTGCACCTATTTTTACTCATGCAGTAACGGCCAGGTTCACATATATGACTGTGCGCCAGGAACCGTCTTTGATGAAGCAAGATCCATATGCGATTTTGCTTACAATGTTCCGCCTCCATGTGGAGTAAGTAAACGCAGGGTCGGTGCCAGAATGTTATGCGCTCTAGGCAACGCCAACTTTCTTGCATTTCCAGCGACACAGCGTGCGCATCTCCATTCATATTATGGGATCAGAAGATATGTGTATCGAGTTTTCCTTAGATCGGGGTTCCTTTTTTCTTAAAACAACTAATTTGTATAAAGTTACGATCCTCTGAAGTAAGTTCTATGCCCATATTAGGTCTAAGACGTAGGCGGCTGCCTAGTTGCTTAATGATAGCGCCGGCCCTAAGTAAACTCAATACATGTAGAATGTATACAATGTAAGTATGTGTTCTCTTTAACAGACGCTTGGCACCGAGTAAATTCGTTTAGCGACTGAATGAAGACGAAAACAAGACCGTATTCAGTTGTCCAATTAATTATGGGTTATATGAGTACTTTCAATTATGATATAAATTCAATAATCATAACGATGTATTAATAGGAATATTAAATTCAGAATTTAGAATAAATCATCATCAAATCTTGTTTTAAATATTGTGCATTCATGTTTTCACGCATTGCTTTCTGGTTAGATTAGATGCAGTAGATTAACTAGAATTACTCAGCTATTATACAGAACTCTCGCTTGTACCTCCGTCAAATTGTCACCTGATCGCTACCATCGCATTTATATCATTCAATCTTATTCCTGCAGACATCAGCAACGTTTACAAATATTCCAAAATAAATTTGGTGCAATGACCAATAGTGATTTTTGAGAAAATGGAAAACATAAAATGGAAATCCATTCCTGGCTCTGATTTGCAGATCAAACAAACGGCCAGTGAATTCAAATTTGTCGCTTGTATGACTCATCAAGGTCACTTTTATACTGTATGCACACGTCGAATTTCTTTTAAATTTCAATTTTTCAAATACCAGTCTTATATTCGAAGGGATCACTTCCTTACATAATAGAGGACGCTTTGCACAGTGTAAGAACGTGTGTCATATGTTCTGATTTGACCAGGTCCTGTCTTGGTGTACATTTAATTAAGTAGCTATGGGTGAAATTTAAAAAAAATGATGTGTATCAATTTTGTGAAAAAAGTTGATTCAATAAACCTGTACACTCTCGAATAGAAATATTGAGATAGTGATCAAAGACATCCTGGTTATAGGTGAACCATTGTTTTCAGAGCAAACTAACATGTATACTGGATATAGATTATATGTGAACAATACATGGCAGCTGATATTATTCCCACATTCATATAACAGTAGTGATAAATATTTGCATACAGTCTACAAATGAGCAAACACCAGACTCTTTTAGATCTTTGATAAAATAGGACATTCTATAATTAGATATTATTTTGCATTATAATAAAGCAGCGACTGGGTGCCTAACAGATTGAGCTTGAAGTCTAGTGGGCTCTAGTGACTACTTAAATTCTGAATTCGAAGTTTATGAGCTTGAGAGAGTGGGGAATGAGCTTATATTACATACTGTGTATATGATACTACCAACATAACAGTGGCGAACAAATGCTCAAAGGTGAACAGTTTGACATGGCAAATTTCATGGAATAAACTAATGAAATATGAGCGAAAGTTACAGTAGATCCTCATACTACGAGCGACTTATAAGACGAGTAACTCGTTATACGAGCAGCCATTTGTGAATATTTCTGTTTCATACGACGACTACAGATTCACAGTACGAGCGATCTCCATACACTATGGCAAGGTAAAGGGAGTCAATAAATAGCGTTTCTCGCTGACTCATCGATTTGTAAGAAAAAGAGAGAAAAGAAAGAACAGCACGTGTAGAATTTACCGCGCTTTACTCACCAAGCGCAGTCTGCACTCGCTTGATTCACGTGTTTATTTCGTAGCGGTAACGTCCCGAGCGTTTTCTGCTGGTGAATATTTTGTGTTTCGTGCATATTTTGTATTGATTTTGTATTAACCATGGGTCCAAAAAAAGTAAGTACTAAAGGTAATAGTGGTAAGAAGAAAAATCTTATCACAATAGAAGTGAAGAGTGCCATAATAGATAAACATAAGAAAGGAGTGCGTGTAGTGGACTTGGCACAGCAATACAACCAAACGACGTCGCCGATCTGCACGATCATTTCTTGTATAATCTCTTATGTTCTTATTACATATACACATATGTATTATTATTTTAATTTTAACTGTACGTTTCTGTTCAAAAATACTTTAACAAAGGCATTTTGCGTGGTTTTTGGAGCCTGGAACGGATTAATTAGTTTTCCATTAATTTCAATGGAAAAACGTGTTTCATAATACGAGTGAATCGTTATACGAGCCCAGTCTTGGAACGAATTAAACTCGTAGTATGAGGACGCACTGTAGTTTGTTTTTATACAACGCCTTCATTTCTCAACAAATCTTAACAGTTTGGCACTGAGGTCTAGATGCATTTCAGAATTACCTGGTCTAGGCGGAGTCGCTATGCTAGTAATAAATAACGGACAATTCATATTGCTCATTGAAGAAAACTCGTCAAAAGCTAGCCTGTGTGGTATTTCCCATTGAAGTAATATTCAGCAGTAAGGGTACAAAAAGGGGAGAATAGACAAAACAATAAAAAGCGAAACAGAAACTTACACTTACGACCATTATCACGACTGCTAGCTACACTAGCATTTCCATTAGACCAGAGGTTCTCATGTTTATCCGTATTCCTCTCTTACCAACCCCAGACGCTTGCATTTTGTCCTCAGACGCTTTTCCAAATTCCTCCCCAATTCCGTCCTTGGGCAAATTTTCTCCAAGGAATTTTAAATTTCTCCTTTAGGCAGCCAAGTGGCCACGCTGGAGAACCACTGCATTAGAACTTTACGAATTTCGTTATTCCGATAAAGATACTTATATGAACTGATACTTGGACATATTTACATACTTGGACTACTACACAGTAGTTGCAATCATACAATTGTCTTATCACTAGATACTTATATAAATTACATATTTCGTCTAGCGTGAACTGTCACAATGCTAAGTATCCTGACAGGTGGGTTTTAAACTTTAGATACAAGTCATGTACTGAGTGGGACCATGCTAAAATAAAAATAAAAATGTTTCCTTTTAGCACTGCTTGTATTTTCAAGCACAGTTTATGGCCATGGAAGACTACGGGAACCGCTGAGCCGATCAAGTATGTGGCGGGATATTGGCGACCCGGCTGTTGCCCCATACACCGAGCTGGTAGTCCCTAATTACAACGATAATCAATTGTTTTGTGGAGGCTTCCAAGTACGTTTTAGAATTAAAATTGATCAAGACCACGAATATTTCGATGACAAAAATAACAGATTATGTTTGATTGAAAGTAATTGAGAATTGGGATCCTGGAAAGGACTTGAATAGGGTGATAAGCATCCTTTCAATTCAGGTTGAAATATGAACGAGTATAGAGAGGGGGTCTGATAAACATAGTAGCAAAAATCTTTGTTACAACCGGCTACCCATTTTTCTTACGTAATTCATACTCATTTATTGATTTGAATCATAGCATCAGCAAAGTCTTGGAGGAAAATGTGGAGTTTGCGGTGATCCTTACGACGGGGCCAGGGATAATGAAGCCGGAGGAATCTACGCAAAAGGAATAATTACTAGACAGTATATACCAGGTATATCTTACGTATATGCGTATTCGAAAAACCCGGCAACCCCGTGGATTTTATAACTCTGAAGCATTTTGTAGGGAGTTGGATTGAGGCAAACATAGAAATCACCGCTCATCACAAGGGATATTTTGAATTCAGACTTTGTCCATGGAATAATCCAACGGTTCCAATAACACAAGACTGTTTGGATCAGTGAGTATTGAACAGGGTCAGTGCTTTAGTCAAAGTGCAAGAAATCTATACAGTTGACAATCCCTTATCCGAAATTCCTCGGACCGAAAGTGTTGCAGATTTCGAATTTTTTCGGATTTCGGAATATTTTTATTTATTATATCTAAGCGGGCCCATTTTCATATGTTTTTGTTACCTTTGGCTAGTTTCCTTACACATGAAAAAAAACGTACAACATTTGTATATGATTTTTTACTATACGGGTATCGGGTTTAATGTAAGATATAAAAACAAAGCATTGAATATGATTACTGTACATGTAAACAAAATGAAAACTGTAAAAAGTCAACATTTTATTTTTTAATGTAATATACAAGTAATTACGCGAGTCATGGTACACTCATACATGAAGGTGAAATTAATATCTCATGTTAAAATAATTTTGTGTACTTACTGAACAGAGAACGTGTTGACCACTGCTTAAAAACTTGAAGACACACACATATAAGCAACAAGAATAAAATTATTTATATGTTTCCATAAGCGTTGTTCACAATTACTTGATATTTAATCCTAAAAAAATCGATGTATTAGTATGTTTCTCAATAGAACTGGAAATTAGGCCTTTTCACTCGATAAAACTAAATTCATAATACAGTAAATTCTAGCTGGAAATCACTGGTGAGAATTTTTGAAAGACATTAATGAAACAAAAACGTTTGATTTTCAGGTATCTTCTCGAAAATGACCATTCTAGTAACACTAAGTGGCAATTACCACCACCACAAGGAGATACACAGTTGTATTCTATTCAACTTAAACTTCCTGACGGCATCGAGTGTGACCAGTGTGTCTTACAATGGCGATATCATACTGGTAAATACGAGAATATTGTTGAACCCAGAGTTTACAATATAGGTTGAACATCGATTTTCCGGCATGGTTTAATCCGAACTTTGGTTAATCCGACATGATGTTTCAGGTGGGTAAAGTATTTTCTCCATTTTTGTGTCTGATTAGTTCATTGCTTGGCTACAGTCGGCGCCGTGATTGTCTCGTGCCAAAACCGCGAGCGTTGTGTAAACAACAATAGTGGTTGTTTCCAAACAGTTTTCCTCTGATTTATCATGTTTGACGCTAGCTATATTTATATTTAATTTTGTTCCATTCCATTTGAAAAACGTTATTTGCTATCAAATGATGACATATACCATTTCCAGTGAGATTTTGGACTGACATAGGTCTACCTCACTTGCTCCTAACCTTAGACCGTGAGGGCCATCGAACGAGGCAGAGGAGGCACTGTTATTAACTGCGCGAAACTCATCACTCAATTCTCTTTCACTGAAATTTTTATGTCAATCATGCCTCATATAGTATATATTGCATTACTCGGGGCTTTCTATTTAAAGTTTTTGGAACATCCTGCGAAAAATATTTAAAATTTGTTGAAAAAAAAACCTGCAGATATTTTTAATTCTAGATATCTCGAGAGAATAATTCGAGATTCATAACAAAATAGGTAACACTTGGGACTGTGATGACGATGGAACATGCTGCGACGGTTGCGGACCACAGGAAGAATTTTACGGATGTGCTGATGTTGCTATAGGCACTGGACCAACCCAAGCGCCACCTAATACCGTGGTACAATACAGATATCATTTTTCCATATACTGTCCCATTTTATAACAGTAATTGTTTCTATACATTTACAAGGATATGCAGTCAACAACCAAATCTGCTACGATCATATCTTCTGCTACGACCACCTCTTCTGCTAATGTGGTAACGAGCTCTGCATCAGCACCAACAACGTCAACAGCGACTACAACTGGGAACAGTATTTGCCCTGTAATTCCTTAGCTCACAAGATCATTATAATTAATTATAAGTATTTATCTTCAATGGAAATATCTTTCTAATAGAATGGAGGTTCTGGACAGCATTTGTACACTTGCGACTCTTTTTACTCATGCAGTAGTGGCCAGGTATACATATATAACTGTGCGCCAGGAACCGTCTATGATGAAGCAAGATCCATATGCGATTTTGCTTACAATGTTCCGCCTCCATGTGGTGTAAGTAAACGCAGGGTCGGTGCCAGACCATTATGCGCTCTAGGCAACGCCCACTATCTTGCATTTCCAGCGACACAGCTCGTGCATCTCCATTCATATTATGGGATCAGAGGATATGTGTATCTAGTTTTCCTTAGATCGGGGGTTCTTTTTTATTAAAACAACTAATTTGTATAAAGTTACGATCCTCTGAAGTAAAGTCTTTGCCCATATTAAGTCTAACACGTAGGCGGCTGCCTAGTTGCCTAATGATAGCGCCGGTCCTGAGTAAACTCAATACATGTAGAATGTATACAATGTATGTATGTATTCTCTTCAACAGACCCTCGGCACCGAGTAAATATCGTTTAACGAATGAATGAAGACGAAAACAGGAAGTATTCAGTTGTTCAATTAATTATGGATTGTATGGGTATTTTCAATTATGATATAAATTCCAGGAATCATATCGATGTATTAAAATGACTATTAAATTCAGAATTTATCAAAAATCATCATCAAATCTTGTTTAAAAATATCGTGCATTCATGTTTTCACGCATAGCTTTCTGGTTAGATTAGATGCACAGGATAGCTACCATTGTCTGACGCGTTTATTTATTCAATCTTATTTCCGCACACATCAGCAACGTTTTCAAAGTCATGTGAATGACAACTATTACTGTGTACCAATAATAGATGTTCCAAAATAAATTAGGGGCAATGACCAATAGCGATTTTGGAAAAATGGAAAACCTAAAATCGAAATCCATTCCTGGCTCTAATTCACAGATCAAACAAACGGTCAGCGAATTCAAATTTGTCGTTTGTATGCCTCATCAAGATCGCCCTTTATACCATATGCGTACGCCGTATTCCTTCAAAATTTCAATTTTTAAATCCTGAGTCTGAGTCCTGAGTCTATTCGAGGACGTCTCACAATCGTCTTATAATTAAACTTGTTCGATTTGCACTTTTTCGCTGCAGTACAAAGTGCAAATATAATGTCGGATTACACTGGTAGATTGTTCAATCTTTTTAGGTGAGGAGGTCGTTTTGTTAACGATACCCAGTTGCTGTGATAAAGCGAATTCTGCATTCTTTTATAATCCTTGTCCTAGTTATGCTGCACCGGTATCCTTTATCTACATTATAAGGCTTCAATGACGTGTATCCTACGAACACTGTGGCAAAATTAGGCATCAGAGAAAGTGACCCATAACAAATACGAGCAGGAAGTTCATTATGATATAAGTGGGTTCAGATTCTTGAAACCAGGAATCAGTCACATGATCCATTGCCGTAGTAGCCGTTTATAAGCAACAATAAATGTTGTGCAAACAGGTATCGTGGTATAAAGGAAGCACGGCGTACTTTCAGATATATGAGTAAACAGCATATTACAGCTGATCATTTTCTCACAATAGCCATACAGTTACACTTATATACAGACATTGCACAATTTTACAGATGATAATCTTCTCATAGCAGTTAACCTTACTTACAGGCTAAGTAAAACCCAGCTATCTAACCTATATCACTCAACCTTTATTCGAGTACTGTAATTTGTTAGAAAGTTTTGGTTAAACGCTTTCCGAATAACTGTAATCGCCACCATATATCATCAGCGCCCCTCAAAAATCGCGAAGTTCTCAAAGGAGTATATTTGCAACCTGGTACGATAGGTACATAGCGTTTTTTTGCAGGAATTTCATAATTTTTTACTGAATATAAAGTTTTTGGCTTGACATGTTCTCGATTCTAAATATCGTGACAGGTAAGCAAATATACGAGTTGCATTCAAAAGTATAAGGTTATAAACACCCATTATTATTTTTGTTATGCTCAGCACTTCTTGTGTTCTCAAGCACTGTTTACGGTCATGGAAGACTGCGAGAACCACTGAGTAGATCTAGCATGTGGAGAGATATTGGCGACCCTTCTGTTGCTCCTTACGCAGATATTATAGTTGATAATTACAATGACAATCAATTGTTTTGCGGGGGTTTTCAGGTGAGTTAGACAAATTACCATTGTCCCTACTGGACTAAAACCTCTTGGGATGTTTTTCGAAACGTATTTACGAACATCCGCAGCAAAAAACAGTACAACAATATCTTAAAATTCATAATAACTATTCTAGTTTTTAAAACAAAAAGTATTAGGAATACTAGTAATTCAATCCCAGGACTCACTCACGATGAAGATATCTTCCATTTCTTAACTCGGCCATTTGTGTAATATTTGCAATGTATGCAATGTACACAACTCTATTAATCAAATCCAGCATCAGCAAAGTCTTGGAGGAAAATGTGGAGCTTGCGGTGATCCTTACGACGGGGTCCGGGAAAATGAAGCAGGAGGCATATATGCTAAAGGAATAATAACAAGGCAATACGAACCAGGTATATCGAACATGCATTTATAAGTTTGGTTTTCCTTGGTATGTAACCGCTAACCTTTCTAGAAAGCTGGATTGACGTCCACATAGAAATCACCGCTCATCACATGGGGTATTTTGAATTCAGACTATGTCCGTGGAATAATCCGACTGTCCCGATTACAGAAGAGTGTTTAAATCAGTAAGTACTTATGTTTCACCATCTCTATTACTAGTTAATCAAGACGGTTGACTGCTTCCAGATACCTGCTTGAAAACGACACTCCGGACAGTCCCAAATGGTATTTACCTTCGCCAGGCAGTACTACAGACTGGTACTATTACATCAATGTTAAACTTCCTCAAGGAATTGAATGTGACCAATGCGTCCTACAGTGGAAATATCATACTGGTGAATATTTAAATATTTATTCTGATTCTATTCTACGAGGAAGAGGAATCCAACATCAGCGAGCAAAAAAAAACATTTATATTTATAAAGTTGTTGATAATAAGGCAAAGCGTATATGTTACAGGAAGATCTTAAGCTCTGCTAGTTGATAAGTAATTTTTATTCTTTGCCCTTTATTGTGCCTTTATGCGCCTGTGCAGTCTGACTCCACATTTGTATAACTGATTAGACCTAATTTTGAATTTGGTAGTTCATCATGGGAAGCCAATTTAAGGTTGAAACCCAACAGTAAGTAAACATTTTCTACTACTAAAATAACCTTTGCTTATTGCTCCATAGCCAGTGTTAAACTGAGTATAAACAACGCTACGTGACATTCTAAATTCGTTGTTACATGTGTAAAGGAAATTATATGTAGTTTGATTCATTTGAGTTATTGAAGTTACAACAATCATTCGTGGTTTTCCGGTTTCTTAGGTAACTCATGGGGATACGACGCTGACGGAACAGGTGGTCTAGGTTATGGACCACAAGAAGAATTCTATGGGTGTGCAGATGTGGCAATAGGGTCTGGAACAACCTTGGCACCACCTAATACCGTGGTACAATTTATACAGATATTGTACAGTACCACAAAAATTTTACTATATCTTAGACTTTTAATTCAGAATTAGGAATTTTAATCTTTAATTTGGAATATATATACAGTCAACAACCCAATCAACCACGACCACGACCACGACCACGACCACCACTGCATCTAACGTAGTAACAACCTCTTCAGGATCACAAACAACGTTCACAACAACTTCTACAGGAACACAACCAACGTCCACAACAACCTCTTCATCTGGAACCAATTCTTGTGCAGTAAGTTGAAAACTCATTCAAGTTAAAAACTACTTTTTATATTCATTTATCTACTCGTGTCTATTATTTTGCGATAGAATGGCGCTTCGGGATATTATATGAACGACTGCTATTCATATTACATGTGCAGCAACAACGAAGCTTATCTATTTGACTGTCCTTCGGGAACCGTGTATAACGAAGCAACATCAATGTGTGATTTCCCGAACAACGTCCCGCCTCCATGCGGTGTAAGTATAAATATATACCATCCCACATGTAGTACATGCAAATCATAAGTCAACTCTCTATCTCCCCCTCTCGTGGAATCATTACACATAAAATTCATGCCCGATTAAATTTATTCTTATCGTAAATATTTATAAAAAAAATCTGGTTTTGTGGAATATGAAAATAGCAGTTTTGAAGACGATCTCATAGTCAGCCGAATAGAAGTAAATGATTTGTATATTTTCGACTTGACTTTATTCAAATTCGGCCACTGTTACTAAACATATTTCAGACACAGTGTTTACAACATCTACATCTTACAACAACTCATGATTGATAAGGAGCATCTTTGCTGCCTGGTACGATAGCGTGTTTTTTGCAGGAAATTCATCATCTCATCATGATTGATAATAATTAACCGGCCTCAACACTCTGTATGATCTGAATCTCTTGTTGACTCATACGACATCACAAATTTAGAATACAGTATAAATCTAAACATATAATTGGCGAATCCGTATTCACAGTTAAATATTGAATTGTTGAAATTCAGCGATGTTTATCGTTGCACGAAAGAGAGCTAAAATAGTACTAGCATTTATATTAAGCGTACGAGTTAGAAACACAGAATATTTATACTGTTAGGAACGTTAAGGTGTATTTTTACACAGACGCTCGGCAACATGAAGTGAAGCTAATCTCGTGAATTGGAGAATACCACTAGGATTTTGGTGCATTACAATTGTTGTAATTCCTTTCTATCTGAGTAGTTAGTTAATTTTGAATAAGTAAGTACAGATTTTAGTTAAACAATTTTGAATAAACGGTAATTCTATTACGTTGGCGTATATTCGTTTTAGAGATTACCAAGCAATATCGAATTCTTGTAAGCAATATTTCGTATATGATTGGTAACATATATTTCTAAATTTTATTCTGCTATCATCTTCAGCTCATGATAGTTTGTCTTTGAGAAAAAAAATCGCCTTATTTCTTTAGAGCAAGTTTCTCCCTTAGCATGCTTAATTTCATATTGCACATAGTTACGCCCTTGTATCATTATAAATTTTCTGTGTACCAATAGAGGTTTCGGCACGTAAAGGCAATCTACAGCACAGAGCTGAATACAATAATTTATTCTTGTTATTAGAGCGTAAGAAAGAATGTCTGCCTTATTCTTTTAGCCACATAAATAAGGAAGAAACTGATTGTGTGTGTGTGTGTGTATGTTACGGTGCGCATAAATACCAGAGATCTTGACTCGGCGAAAATTTTAAATATCTTTTAAATCTTATTACGGTTACTTTTAATTTGTTGCTGGCGATTGTATATCTGTGCGAAGGGTATCTACCTCTAATTCTTTTATTTGATTGGTACGGAATTTTTCGAACAGAATGCGTTGGGAGTACAGGTACGGTACCCGCATACAGTACAAGATATTCAAATCCAATCATTTTTCATTTTCAACAAAACTTTCCAGGGCAAGCAGAAACAATGAAAGTTTGTGAGTTTTATGAAAATTCTGCGGTATTTGAGCTTCTTAAAGGTAGTTTCCATTTAGTCCATCACAGACTCGCTTGTATTGATGCCGCTTAATTCTGCATACAATCTGATCTNCACAGACTCGCTTGTATTGATGCCGCTTAATTCTGCATACAATCTGATCTGATTTACTTATAACTCGAAAATTTCTTTGGAGATCTTGCAACGTTTCAGAAATTCAATGGGGTAAGGCAGAAATTAGTCAGTACTGGATACGAATATATAATAGTTCAAGCAATGGAGACTGCAGTACTGTGGATTTTTTACCATTTATTGTACTTCATTGTACATCTGAGACTTCATTTTCCAGCTACAATTATAGCAATATACACTAACAACAAATGACAGAATAACTATCTAACAGGGCCGGATTATGCTGGGGCAAGTGGAAAATGTTGGATGTGTGGCCCTCAGTAAAAAACATTTCGTATGTCGCCAGTCAAGACCTAGGCATAGTTTATAGCAGAACTTCGCTGCAAATATTAAGAACTCTTCAATAATAACCCAAGTTAAAGCTTACAAATCGCTGAGCTTAGCACCCAATCGTTTACAAAAGGCAGTGTATAGCCGCAGTACTACAGTAATCGATCAAGTGCTGTATCGCTTGCAAACATGTACAGGCCCTTGAAAATGCGGGACCCGTACCATAGGTTAGAGTTTGACTAACGGCCCTTCTAACTGACATTCTTATGAATAAGTATGTGCTTACTTCAGATCAGTGGTTAATTTAATTGGTGATTAGTTCATCTAAATTCTAAGCTAATGAAATCTAATGAAATAACTACGATATGTACCTTGAATCTTAAAAATGAAAATCATTTCCATTATTTTAGGCCTCAACATGCACCTGTTACTGAGAATACTAGAGGCCTACGGACAATAGTTAAAGGTTTAAAACAGATAACTTAAATGAATCCAATTGTAATAGACCTAGCATCCTGATGCTTCTGTATTTACATTTAATTTACTTAATCACAAATATCAGCAGCTAATATTCACACAGCAGGAAAAACGAATGAAACTTTCTAGTCAACATGGAATATGTAGCAATGTCAACAAGTAGGTAACGTCAGGGATGATGTCATATTTTTGAAATTACATCGTTCTCACGTCAAGTTTAATTAACAGTTTCAGTTCTCCTCATATTGTGGACATCAGTAGAAGGACACGACCGACTGCGACAACCATTGAGTCGGTCTAGCAGTTAGTTTCATAAAAACTATGGGTAATACGAGTAATTTAAACCTACGACTGAATTAAGATAAAGATATTTTACATTGCTGAACTAGACTATTTCATGTATACAATCTGTAATGCAAGAATTCTTTCGGGACCCGGTTGTAGCCAAACAACCAATATGCATACACACACGTATAAATCAGTATTGCTGTTGGTAATTACTACCAACGTATAGTCTTACACTCTGAGAAAAAATCTCAATACTTTATTTCTTTAGAGCAAGTTTCTCCCTTAGCATGCTTAATTTCATATTGTGTATAGTTCACGCCCATGTATCATTATAAATATTGTCTACCGTATTTACTCGATAATAAGCCACACGAAATGATGAAAAAATAGCCGCACTATAACATAGGGTAGCCTACCTAAGCCTTTTCGATCATTTATCTACGGCAATGTCACAAACAGCAGACAATATGAAACTTTTAATAAACTTTGGTAGTATGGCAGGGCGCGCTAAATGATGAAAAAAAACAATATACAGTAGAGCCTCAAACTACCATTGTCCGAGCAACTTGCTTTACGAGCCGCTATTCGTGAGTATTTTTGTAAGCAGCAAGAAATGATGAAAAAGAACAATATAAACCTAGAGTTCTTGACTGAAAGGTAGGTATCTATCTACCTCTGCCAATTTTCCAAGCTTTTTCGTAGCCTGGGCACGTCCAGGGTAATTAATCTGAAAATTCGTGTGGGACCCTGATCCCGTATCTGCCTGTCCCTGCTATCGATGGGCATGCATTGAGGGCACTTCGGGGCACTTCGGGGTAATTTACCTAAAAATATTGATTCAGTATCTGTCTGTCCCTGCTATCAATGGGCATGCATTGAGAACGAGTAGATTTACAGCCAGACTGAAAAGTCTTTTTCGGGGCCGGGGAACGTCCAGGTTAATTGACCTAAAGAAAACGTGCCGGATTCCGAACCCGTAATCTGCCTCCCCTGCTATCAATGACATACATCGAGAACAGATAGACTTTAAAACGTTCTGCTAAACGGAAGGGAAATTTACGAAATTTCGCACGGATATCCGGATGCATACTAATATTTACCATAAGGATGAATTTTGGAAAGGTACAATTTTTTGATTGTTATTCAACAAAGAAGTAGAGGTAAATAGCATTCACACAGACTTAAGTTGAATAACAATCAAAATATTGTACCTATCAACATTAATCCTTATGCATCAATGTGTTTCCACCTATTCACAATCTCATCTACTGTCGTCCCTCGCTATATCGCGGTTCACTTTTCGCGGATTTACTACATCGCAGATTTTATATTATTGTATTGTATGTATTTTAATGTTATATTGTATTTTATTTCATGATAAATGCCGGGCCGTACAGTACTAGTATGTTTAAGCTCTAAAAGTTAAAAATGAAATAACAGGTCAAATGATTGTGAGATAGGTTAATTAGGTAAATAGGAATGTATGAATGATTTATAATGGTTTAAAATACGTTTAAATATATTCAAATAATTAAATGAATATATGGATTCTACTTCGCGGATTTTCACCTATCGCGGGGATAACGTTCCAGAGTCAGAGAGGGATTACTGTATATGATACAATGCGTTTCTGCCTCTAATACTGAACAATATAATAAAATACTACTACTGCTATTGTATTGAGTCGTTAATGTAGTCATGTCAAATTCCAGTAAAAGATTGTAAGAAGTAGATGTAGATAGCATTCATACAGACCCAATTGAGTAACAATGTAAATATGTGTAAATTAGCTACTGCGTTTGTTACCTATAATCCCGACCAAAATTGAAATAGGCGTTGATAATTATCAATTATTATTTATCTATTATAAAAGATAATAATAGCCATCGCCATGAATACGCTTTATATTCCATATGAACCTGCTATGCGAATTGAACTGTGTAAGAATATGCCTTCCTGAGGCAGTACGCCTACATTTAGTTCCTTTGAATGTATCATCAATTACATTGCTTACATTATGTTTTCCATTCAGGATGTCTCGTTTGACATTTCGACACAATTACAATTTAACATTCACATTGCGCTTAGATATAGTTCTTCATAAGATTGATTGCATTTTACGCGTACATACAGGATGTCTTAATTTGGTGTCTGTTTTTCCTTTTCAGATTTTCTTTCAATCTCAGCAGACTTTTGCATGAATTCAAAAGTAGTCTGTGACATTTATTTCAGCAAAGAAGTTATAATTGGAACCCCATCAATATTACGAGGATACTAATATTAGAACAGTGGTGCAAAATAATAGCCTGTCAAGAGGTTATTCGATCACCAACTGAAGCTGAACCAAAGGTAAAACGTAAGCCATTATCATTCGTTGCTCTTGCAACCTCAATCCTGCACTGTCAACATATAAATGTAACGGCTACGGCAACGTGGCTTAGGTTCACGTTTATCTGATAATTTTGTTTATCATTATGAGTATCAGATTCAATTACAGTAGTGCCTTATTGGAAAATTCAACATATGTAAGAATTGAACCACGCAGCAAGAGTTGAGATAATGTGATCATGGCTCTTGAAGCGCGAGAATAATGAAGCTGCTAGACAATCTAACAATATGCGCAGGTACTCCTGATTCTAAGGTTCATATTTTCTAATTAATAAGAATTTAAATTAGCAACTGAATGGATAATTGCTAGAACACGATTTGTAGTAACTTGTTGAAATCACGCGAATGAAAAAAATAAGTTGAGACTATTATTCGCATGTCGTTGTATCAGTCTGCAATAGTGCATATTCAAAACTCATAAAATTATGCACACTTTATTTACAGAGGCGGAAACGGGTATGTACAAAAGCTAAGTATCATCGAAAATAATTAAAACAATGTATTGTATATTCTCACATTGAATTAGAATACTAACCAATATATTCCAAAAACACGAAAAATAAGCAAGATTAAGGAAGGCAGATCATACAACTCAGAGCCAGGTTGTTGGAAATTGGCCCAGAAAAACTATTCTATTTATGTAACTATTCAGTCCTCTATCAATCTCGCTCTCAGAATGAATAAATAGCCCAGCAAAATTGCATGCCAACCCATAGTAGAGTTCCCATCTTGGCCAGTCCCATATCCCAGCTAACAATAATCGAATAATCCCAGCTAATAATAAATTAATTACCCTGTGTGAAACTCTATTACGGCTTTGGATGTTAAGCTTGCGTGATTTACCGTCATAGAAAAATTAAGTCTGTTATTTTTTTCGCCTTTAATTCCAACAGTGTCGAATTTCAATGTTATTTAAGCAATATTCAACTGCTTAGTTTTGCCGTACCTTATTTCCAACATTTTAGAAATCTTGGATTTGCGGTCCACATTTCTAAATACGTTTTTTTAAATGTTGTAATCGAACTGATCTCAAAGTTTGAATAACGGTAAGCTTACCTGTTAGCTGGGATAAAAACTTAAATAGCTTTTGTACTTTATATCAGGGATGACAAACCCTTTCCATTCCACGCGTCAACTTTTTCACATACGAATTGAGATGCGCAATAAAACTGTTGCACCCCCATTCAATTATTATTGAATATGGTAATGTAGAGACATATTAAGCATTTTTAAATGATATATTGAAATCAATTTTTCACTTTAACTATTAAAATTCCTATTGTAGGTTCCTGGAAATGGAGAAATTTAGCGAAATTATTATTTGTATTATATATTATATAATTTTTTCATCGACGTTATAACGAAACGAAATTATTCGATGACCTGCTGAATATCACAGCAAAAACATCTACACGAAAAAATACAACAACTACAATAAACATACATCACAGAATAATATGCACTGTGAAAGGATATAGCACACGATAATAAAGTTACAGAATATACTGTATTATCTATTTACAACATATCATTGTATTTAAAGCACAAATCCATTCTCTAGGTCGTGAATAGATACAAGTCAAGTGGGATATACATGGGACAAAATAATATTACTGGGTAAATGTAGGATTGTCTTATGGTGATGGTGTTCTTCTCTGCGGAAGCATTTCTTACCAGCGAGTATATTGTGTTTCATTTAATAAAGCACGTTGAATCAGAAAAAAAGGCCGAATTGAAATATTGAGAGGCGTCAAGTTACTATATCAGTGGTTCTTAAACGTTATTTAGCAAAGAAGATGATATTGTTACCCAGTAACTGGGTCTTAATACATGCCCGGACATCCTAACCTACTAAGTCAGCTCATTTTTCCACAACATGCAGTGGTGCCACCAAGTAGGTTATAGCTATATCTCCCAATGCTTCATAATTATAACGAGGCGTCAACGGAAACCAGCGGCCCAGCGGCCCAGCGGCCCAG
>QRAM01000283.1:10811-25023 GCA_013436055.1 Halocynthia roretzi | reverse complement strand
CAAAATAGTATATGAAAATAAGGAGCTAATTCCGATTTATCCAAGAAAGCATAGAAGTATTTGAAAAAAATTGCTCTGCAACTGGCTAAATTCCTAGGGTTCGCCTGAACGAAACTACATAAATCTGCTGGACTGGATTATAAGAATTTTAGCAGTACATTGTAACCCGGGGTGGTCCATAAAATTACAGTGGGAAAAATGCAGTGTCGAGTTAAATAGGAGTTTTAAGAAAATCGTCATCTAAACGTGTAGTTTACAATGTTCTTCAAGGTCGTATGATCTGAGAGCTAATTTATAGAGCTAATTTATAACGGAAGTCGAAAAACGAGAGTCACGAGAAAGGTTTTTAGCTTTTCAAACCGAACATGGAACAATTCAGTTAACTGTTAACTAGCTGCAAGTATGAATGAACTATCAGCAGTAATAAAACAATAGTTTCGACATACATATGCACATTTGGTTTGAAGAAGCTATCTGAGTCCTTACACAGATTGAAACCTATACCTACATCATATACCTAACACAATAACCTCACTACAAAGGGGAATATGACTACTATCAGCGAAATAGTTATACAGACTGAAGGGAAGGTTGTTTTCTGGTCATCGTTTTGTAACGTTAGAAACAACTATTCTTATATTCAATTATTATTCTCATCCGCTTAAATTCACCTACTGATCGCCTACTTATTAGACAATAATTAGTGAAACGTAAATGTTGTGTTAGAGTTAGATTGTTTACAATGATTGGTTGTCAAATTCCCGCGAACATCAAGTAATAATCAACCTAACACTAATAGGAGTCAGCGTACGGTAGTGTTGGACACGTCCCACAGGGAGCAATTTGAAAAATATATATTAAGAATACTATTTCCTTACATTGAATGATGCTTTTAATCACGTATTTAAGTGCAGTTTAATTCTCTGTGGTTGTAGTAATTTTCTGAAATGTTATATATTAGTGGGCGGCCTTTGGTTGCATAAAGATCCTCGAGGTGGGGTGTTGAGCATACTACCCTTTGGCAGACGTTGACCGGCCCTCGTAAGTTTAAATGGAAATTATAGATAGAAAATGTAACTGAATAAATGAAATTCTTGTAAGGCAATCTCCCTTTTTCATTGTTAAATAGTCATAACATTTACTCTTACGAGTCACAGCTTTTCAAAATAATGCAATTAATCGCTTTTTACAAAGAAATACAATACTTGTTTTACAGAAATGAGTTAAGGCTGTTGGCCCGGCCCTCCACCATAAATATTTCCCACAATTAGTTCGTAATGTGGCCCCCTGGGGAAAATAATTGTCCACCCTTGGTCTACAGTCTACACCAGTGGTTCCTAAACTAGAGGTAATTACCCCAAAAAGGGTAATTTGACAATTTTTATGGGGTTAGTTAGATGTTCACTATTTTATTAATTTCTTCTCCATTGTTTTTGACGCGCACCTGTGCTGCTGGCGGCAGGTGTGAATCTGATGTAAATAGTGAACTAGAATAGCCAAAAGCACCTGTGCTGATGCCAGAATGTCTGAATCGGATGATAAATAGTGAACAGAAGGAGCCAAGTGCACCTGTGCGGCTGGCGGGAGGTCTGAATCTGATGTAAAAAGTGAACTAGAATAGCCAAAAGCACCTGTGCTGGTGCCACAGTAAATTTTATTGAATACACACTGGAATTTTTATTTTTATGAAAAGGGGTAATTGACCTTTGGGGAATTGGATTTCGGGGTAACGATGTTAAAAAGTTTGGAAAGCACTGCTGTAGAGTGTAGACTAGTGGTTCCCAAACTGTGTGTCACGACACATTAGTGTGTCGCCTGCAGTGTGTAGGTGTGTCGCGGACGCGGACATTAAAATGTATTGATGTATCAGTATCTCTCACAAGGGATTGAATTAACCTCTGGTTTGCTATAAAAACTGAATTGCTCTGTTGCGAATTTATGTATGTTTGAAAAGTGTGTCACCAACTGGAAAAGTTTGGGAAGCTCTGGTATACAGTCTACAGCAATACTTCCCTTATCATGGCGGCTGGCTGATATGGCGACTTGAATATCCCTAGTGGGGAAGTGTACCGATAGTATTTACACCTAACATTAAACTGCTTTGCATTTTTGTAACGAAACATTTTGGTGACGTATTATTCATGACGATTCGCTATGACTGACGTACTATAATTTCAAATATTGTCCCCTCACCTTTGTACAGTGTTATATATATTTTTCCTTCTATAATTCCCATAGGCGGATTAACAAAGTATCGAGAATAGCGAATGCTACAGTTTCACGTTTTAAAGTGTTTTTGTCGGATTTTGTGTGACAGAATATTAAATTCAATTACATTATTACTGAAAAGGTGATAGATACCAATCTGTAAGAATAATGATGCTGCTAGATAATTTGATAATTGTAAGGCTAAGATAAGCTAAATATTTGAAGGGTTAAGAACCACTGAAACAGAATTTTTCAGAAGTTTTTTTCAATATGACTTGAGGCATAAACTGGATCTTGTTGAGCTCAAGCATTACCCCAGCTCGTATTCGCAGCCATCTTGCCACGTTATTAGGTACTTTTATGACAATTCTCACACATCTACCATATGTGTAGCATTGATTTTTCCGTCCCATATATTCCACAAAGGATGTTAACGCTTGGGTAATGGGTAGTGGGAATATTCAAAGAATCTTCGGTATGAAAAACATCATGACAATTTTTTTAGGCATGAAACGCTAATTACTTTTTTTACTAGTTTTTGAATCGGGGTTATAACCAATGTGTCCTTCTAGGCAAGTTGAACAGATGTGTTCATGATATTTTTGGCAAAGTAATAGAGTGATAAAGTTCATGATCATATTTAGAATTATATCATAATTTAAATAAACACTAATGTAGTATCACTAGTACACTGGAAATTTTACCTTCTGAGAGAATTTTCGGTGAATACTAAAGTTTGAGGCAACACTGGTTATAACGTATAGATTTTATCTTTCTTAGTTTGGTGGTATTGAATGTTAATTCTCGTGATACAAATGATGTATGTGACGAAATAATGATTAATATCAGTTAAATTACTAGGCCTATAATATATCACACATATTATATAATAGAGTCAAAAGTGTTGCTACCGAAACACAACAAACTTACAACGGACATTCCATTACCAGATAGCAATGTTCACAATCCTTTCTGTTAATAACGGTACTCTTTACCTATATCCGGATGAACAAAAACGCATTGGAACCTTGAATTTCACATCTGCTACCACGGCAAGGGATTCGTATAGATTAAAGCCTCGGTCATGTTCTACAGCATCAGTACGAAACGAAGTTACGTGGCGCTCAGTTGTCTTGTGGCGCTGGTTTCAATACGAGGTATTTTTGTGATGATAGTAACATTCAAATGATTCTCCAGGATACCCACATTGCGGACGATCTTAACCTGATTCCGATCGGTTTCACACAGCAAATACGTCGGCACAATGATAGACATACATACGTATGAAGAGGCCGACACAAAAGCTGTAACCTCGTGAGGACACAATCCTACATATACGACATACGAAGAAAGAAAGACAGAGTGTACCAAACACCAAGCACATGCACAAGATAAAATAGAAATTGAAATGAAGATGTTTCTAGCAAAGTACATACTAAGTGTCAGAGCTTAAGAGTAATTAAGCATGCCAATTGGAATAGATTGAATTCGAAATACAGCGAAGCCTCGTCATAACACGTTATAACAAATAATGAGAACCGAAATTTAGAGCAACCTTTTTAGCAAGGGCGTGGGTTTGGGAAAAGGGAATACAATAATGGAATATGAATGTGATATGAACAAGATTATGATTAAATATGGAATAAAGGCCGAATTGTGATTTACGTTATTATGGGGATTATTATATCGAGGTTCCACTGTTATGATGAGATTCACAGGGGCAACACTGCCTCCATGTATCAGAGAACATGATCAAGACGGAAAGAACCATCCAATCGTTGAAATCTAGGTTCTCTGAGGTCATCTACCGTGTAAACTCCACAGGATGACAATAGAAAGCTCAGGCATCAATAAGTTAGTTAGAAAAATGAAACATCACAGCAACCAGCTAATATAAATCATTTAATGCTAATATAGCATACGATCTTCCATAACCCCAACTATACTGTTGAGATGGGACATACTACAGAAACACAAATCTTCTATATATTCTAGCATATATATAATTTACCATAGACATATTTAAAATATATTATTTAATATTAATATTCAATATATACTATATTATAATAACATTCAATAGAAATATTATTTCTAATTGGAATCATGTCTTTATTACAGAAAAATCCTAAAAAATACATAAAAAAAATTATTTATAAAATAAAGAAGTATTTTAATTATTATATTGCAATTATAAATAAACCCATAATACACTACAATTACATAATTACTACTTTGCTACCTTAATTATTACTAAAAATTCATTCATTTGAGTAGTTTAGAAATTATGACAGAAAAACAAACGCAAAGAGATGTCAATAACCCAAAGAAGAAGAAGAACGTGATTGAAAGCAAGGGTAAATGACGTAGTTATACAAAACAGAACAAAAAGGACACTACTAGAACCTGCAGTGTCAGCAATACCATCTGCACCAGATTTACCAACAGTACCAACCAAACACCACTGTATCACACTGAATACTGCTCTAGATGATCTGGGTTTTCTTGTCTGCATTTCCTGCTGTCCGCACTCGTCGTATCGAGAATGATGTGCGACATTAAAATTATGCTGACTCGTAACGAAATGCTCAGCCACTAACAAATGATATCCAGTAGAAACCACATATATATTTCATTATTTGAGTATATATTTTATATTTTAACGTATTTTAAATCATTATAAATCATTCACACTCACATTTACCTTATTAACCTTTCCCACAATTCTTTGCCTATTATTTAATTTGTTTTTTAACTTTTAGCGCTTAAACATACTAGTACTGTACGGCTCGGCATTTATCATGAAATAAAATACTGGTTGTTGTGGTGGATCTTCGAAAATCCGCGAAGAGTGAACCGCGATATAGCGAGGGACGACTGTATCTATAAAAATATGAGCTCATGGCGGATACAAAGATGAAACTCTTATATAATCTGTTAGGGGCGTGATTGTCGAATTACCGTCTGTCGTCTATCCCAGTGGTTCTCAAGCGGGGCCACTTAGCTCCCTAAAGAAGGAATTTAAAATTCCTGGGAGGAAATTTGTCCGAAGGGGGGAATTGGGCATGAATTTGGGAAATAGTTTATAGGTGTTTTTTTCTGTTTACGCAAGGTCTGATGTTATCAGCGCTACATGATAGTTTACTAGAATCTAGATTTACCTCCTAGCTTCGAGTTGATATGACAAATGCCTATTAGTTTATCAGCACGAGGCTCAGGGTTCTCATTAAAGTTGTATAAAAATTTGTAAATATGTGGTTAATTTCATTTTCTTTTGTTTTCTGTAAAGATCAAGCGTCTGGGTTTGGTAAGGGAGGAATACGAAAAAAACGTCGATAACCTCTGGTCTATCCCATGCGTACAATAAGTAATAATCGATCTACAACTAATAGAAACAACTTAACGTTAGTTAGGGGCCGAGCATTGTACTACGAGGTACGGAGGTCTCACGTTTTTAATGTCGCGCTTCATCCTAGATACGTCGCGTGCGATCGGTGAAAAGTGTGGTCATGATAACCCTGGTGCGCTACAGCAGTATTTAGTTGGTACTGTTGGTCCATGGGGTTCAGGTGGTACAGTAGGTTCTAATATCATCCAGAAGATTCGTGATAAGATCCTCCGCAATGTGAGTTTCTTGGAGAATCATCAGAATGTTACTATCATCACAAAAATGTTAAAACCAGCGCCACACGATAATTGAGCGCCACGTAACCTCATTTCGTACTGATACTGCAGAACATGACTCGGGCTTTAATCTATACGAATCCCTTTCCTTGGTAGGAGATGTGAAGTTTGAGGTTCTAATACGTTTTCACTCATCCAGATATAGGTAAACAGTACTGTTAATAACTGTAAGGATTGTTCTGAACATTACTTACCGTTAAAGAATGTTCGTGAGATTTTGTGGTAACCATAGGCATTTTACTTCAGACTTTTGAAACTATTGCATACTATGTATGATGTAGTATCTTATTATAACTTTTTTATACATCAATATAACGTAACATTTGTATACGAGAATTAACATTCAATACCACCAAGCTAAAAAAGATCTCCGCCAAACATAACTATGCCTCCTTAAACTTTTGTTATTAACGGAAATACCTTACGGGAAGGTATAATTTCCACTGCACTTTTCATACAACATTAGTGCTTATTTGAATTGCGAAATAATTCTAAATATGATCATGAACTTTATTCAGAAATGACCAAGATCGTTTACGTTTAATGAACTGTACTTAACTGAACATGTGTGACGTTAATACCACCAAGCTCTCAGATACAGCATACAAAACTTGCACCAAACGTTTTTTTACAGGTTATTTAAGTGAATATGGTAAATATACATTACTCAATTACAACTAATTTATATTAGTAAAGTCACTCACATTCGCTGAAATAACTTGAATGTTGTCTTGAATTTTTTGAAGATTCATTTGAAGATTTTTGATTTGAGATTTAAGAGATAGTAGTAGTACTGCTCCCATGCGAATTGGTGGTGAAGGCACCTAACTGATTTGCAGTTAAACGAGAGTTGAGAACTGTGTAAATAAAATAATTACCATGTATTGGTGATGTGTTGTTTCTAATTTATGCATTCGTACTACGTTTCACTACTTACAGTAAAATATGGAATTGTTGGGCTGTGAAGCTTTTTCTGAAAAACACACACACAGTAAAATACGGAGGCAAAGTCGACAATTTCTATGTAGGTAGCCCTATTTTGATAACAAGAAAAATATCTGCAAATTCATATAACGAAATGTGAGGTAATGTAAACTAAAGTATACAATTGGTTTGTATTACAGCTAATGGGAAGAATGGAAATTTTTGGAAAAAACGTATCATTAAATTAGGGGCCAAAAGTAGTATTCCCTATCATCAAAATGTAATAACATTAAATTAAAATGTCGCAAAACTGCGTTACACATGCAAACGCTGACGAATTATAACTGCATGACAGCATGTGATTGCTGGCGTATCCACGCCATCTGTACCAAAGTCCATTTCCTCTATGGATGCTCTACTCTATGGATACACAGGGATACTTTAAGTTATGACACCAAATTTGGTTCAAATCGGGTAATCTTTGGTTTTGTAAAACCGACGAACACACACTGATAACTTCATATACATGCTTTATTTATTACATTATTATCTAAAGATGTCAAGAGGCCAGACTTCATCCGATTCACTGTTAGTGTATGACTCGACTTGAAGTGAGACTTAACTTGACCATAAGTTGTGGCCTTTTATCCTTTTCAATACTCAACAAAAGAAGACAAAAAGAAGTAGAAAATATATAGTAGTATAAACGTACTCTCCTTCCATGCTCTTTCCTGCCACTTCTCACGTTCCTTTGTATATTCCTCTATGGAAGTAAAACGAGGGTTAGATATGATATCGAATATGGAAGGAAGAACAGTAATACAAAAGAAAACAAAAACAAATACCTTGCATTGTACAGATGATCTAGAAAATAAAAATGAATAAACGTTAAATTATTTTCTTGATGTCAAATATCCAGGATAACGTGTTAACGGTTTAGAATTACAGTAGCAATAAATATAACAATACTTACGATCAACCATTGCAGGTTGATTATATGAAGATATGGAAAATATCGTCCAAATCTATTCCTGAAATTCAATTAGAATGAAAGATGTGAGAATAGTGAGAATAAACACATAGTGATCGGTGTGATAAAACAAATTCTGCTATTTATTTGTACCGCGTATCGGTATATTAGGTAATACTCAACTCAGCATTCTAGATTTCTTTGTCGCTCCATAACGATAATAAATACCCTTACAATCACCACATAAGGAAAATTATTCGAAAATTTATGGTATTAAAGATATAGTGGTATAGCGTCGATCTCATCAGCAATAAGTACAGGTTGAATCTCCATTATCCAGCACTCCCGTAGTCGGGAACGACAGTAATAGTTTGTGGATGAGGTGTTAAAGGACCAACAGCTATATACACTGCTGTCGCATGTGTTAGTGTTACGACCCAATTAATGTCATGCGTTCAGTTGTAGTTTACTTAGGTCAATAAATTAGCCCTTACCTACGAGCATTTCTTGTCCTATTTCTTCTCTATAAACAAGATATATAAATTAATTGAAGCTTGAAGTTAATAGGATGATTAAAAAAGTATAGTTTTACATTGTTCCAGTTTGGCATGTTTTCTTTTGTCCCATGCTGCTGTTGCTGCTGTTGCTGCTGTTGCTGCTGTTGCTGCTGTTGCTGCTGTTGCTGCTGTTGCTGTTGTTGCTTCTAAAAAACACAGGAAGACATATAATAAAACTCCTACTATCCTTAAATCATATTATTTAAGAAAAACTCACGACTTTAAACAATAATATTGTGACTACAAAAAGTAATGTATAATGCAGTAGCATGGGGTACACTATTATTTAGATGATTCAGTAAAATATTTTAGAGCACCAGCACAAGTCAGCGAAGGATCAAGGAAAGTTCGGCGAAGCAGTCGTTCCATATTAAAACAAATCACGACTTTTTAATACCTACTAAGCAAGGCGAGGCGAGGCATTTGCAAAAAGAAAGATTATTACAAATTGTTTTCACGCTTAAAATTTAGAAACTTATTTGCACAGCGCATAATGTATAAGGCAGTGATGGGATTCGAATTTTTAGAACTTGTTTTGGAATTTTCCGTAATTTAGGAATTTAGGAATTTGTCATTCGAAAAACATTTACCCAATTGAATTCATCTTGGTCGATTCTTTTTTTTCTTCCTTCTCCAACCTGAAGAACACACATTCGATTTAACTATAATTATTTAAGCTTTTTTCCTGAAAATATTTCCTACCGGGTAAGTGTTGGTTCCCTTTTTTTGATCTGAAGCTTTTTCATTATCCCGTTTTGTACTAGACACAAAAATACTGTAGGGTAGTTCAATTCATTCTTCAGGGGTGAGTGAGCTAATACAGGATCAGAAAAAGCTAGTGCGGGGCCAGTAATAGATGCGGGCCTCTTGTTCAATGGAATATACATACATTCAAAACCAATTATTTTTGGGAAAAAACATGTGAAGTGAACAATGACAAATTTATTGTGAGTGTTGCTATTTTGATTTATTGCTTGGCACGTGGTTTTTCATGTTAACAGACAGATGTTATATCTTCTGATTTTCTACAAAGACACTATTGTTATTAAATTGGAGGAAATTATCTTTGAACGACATTAAAAACGTGTTACTGCGGGAGCCTTAGCATTTGCCAGTATATTAATTCGCCTATGACCTGATTAGGTGATTATTTTATTCTTACTAAGGAAGCCTTCTCCACTCTCTTCTCTTTCTATTTGCCTTTCTCTGCAGGAAAGAACGAGAAACATTGATATTATTGCATTTAAATCATTATTTGAATTGATTGTACTTACTCTCGTACAGGATTTCGATGCATATTCAGTATCAGTGCCCTGTCAAACACAATAAAAAGTCTAACAACGATAATAATCTTTTATTTTACTGGCAGACTACATCGATTTATGAGCAAGGCAGCCAATAAAATACCCACTCTGAGTAATAAAATACATGAGCCCATGTAGTAGCACCCATATGAACCAGCTGTTCATAGTAACCCCCTTTTGAAATCTTGATTCTAGATAGTTTTCGGGAACCTATATTAAGATTGTATTGCCTATATTCACAGACGGGATGGGATGATGGTGGACGAAAGAGGTTACTATAACCTCAGTGAGAGTCACCAACATCGCCACAGTGACTCCGGCGTTGTCGGTACCCTATTTATACAGCTAGGTCAATTGCAAGCTAAGTTAATGCAGAGCACGAAGACGACTCTGGGCGGTTTGGTATCCTAGGTATTTGTATCAAACTCATATACTCTGTATTATCAGTAATAGCTACTATTATTGGATTTCGTTTACGAGCATCAAACATAACTCACTTCAAAACCAGAAGTACTGTCAATTGATCTCTTTTGATTCGTAGCTTGATTTTGCAATATTCTCTCCTCTTTATCCTGAAACAGGAATTTGAGTTTGAACGTCATGCTTGCAAATAATAAATGTCACACAACCTCTTTCTCAAGTGCCTCAGATCCCACGACTTTCGGCTGTGGGATCATCTCCGCCAGTGGGACGCACGCCCCTGAGGTGTTCAATTAAAGAATGATGTATTAAGGATGTATTTTTTATATTAAAATATTTCTTATATTGAATGATGCTCTTGAAAATTGATTTAAATTTGGTTTCATTTTAAGTTGGTTTACTTCATGACATATCAGACATGTTTATTCAAACATGCAGTTGGACAATCTGGTTATTTCCATAAGTATTATATTAGCGGGGGCCTATAATGGCCTCAAGACGCGTTGAGTGAAAAGAAGTTGGGAATCACTGCTGTAAGCTATACGGGAAGTGTGAAATTATATTATATATTCCTATCACCATTCAGTACATTTTATTCATTACGTTTTCATTTTGCCCATAATCCTTCTGGATTTTTGCTCCGTCCAAATCCAAATCGAAATCCAAATCTTTTTTAGATGGTTCTGTTTCATATTCCACTTTCACTTCTCTCGCCATGACTTGTGTTGTTGTTTCCTGTGTGTTGTTAACTTTAAATTGAGGATTCTAGATGAAACCAAAGCTTTGATGTATTAAGTGCTAATTGCACCGACTTTTTCAGTTATATCAATGGAATCTTGTAGGTAAAAAGGTTCTGTAGTGACTTCCTGAATAAATAAAGGCTCATGATATTTATTTTAGTAGGAGTATGTCTCCATTTTCGAAAAGTTAATACAATAGCTACTCCACAAAGCAGCCTTACAAATTGTCACTCGTACATTAAAATTTAATGAACCTCAGATTTCAGGGTCTCCCCCTCTTCTGTACTATCTTCTGTGTCCTGCTGAGTTCCTGCCTCTTGTGCTCCTTCTCCAATGATCTGCTCGGCATCCGCCTCTTGTTCGTTGATTCCAGCAACCTCCTGATCACCCGTCTCTTCTGAACTCACTATAACGACCTGCTGAGCATCCGTCTCTTGTGATCTCACTATAACGATCTGCTGAGCATTCTCCTCTTTGTTTGGTTCTTGAGAATGTTCGAGATCGAGATTATCCCAATTGCCAACTACCACATCCTGCTTGATGGATTCTTCTTTCCAGGCCTTCTGTATAAAACACGTATAGGTAGAGTCAAACAAATATTTCAATTTCCATGTTGAATAGCATCACCTCCTTTCTTGTCTGCTGCACAGCTGGATACTCTGGCTCATCAATCTCCATTTCCTTGTAAGTGAATGAAAAATGAAAATATTATCATTATCAAAAATTTACAGTTCCAAAAATCTCCGAAATCCGGGAAGTTATATCCGTTATAACGTTGATGAGAGAAAAAAGGCGAAAATATAAAAATCAAGCAAAGTGTATGATAATTATTTTTTCATATTCAATTCATTAATATATTCTTTACAAAAATGTGTTCCTCGATTTATCCCGGTTATTATGAGCGCTAAATGTTCACTGTTTATATCATTGAGCCTGTGGTTAAATTGGTTTCGTTTAACGTCTTTTCACTGCAAGGTGCACTTTCTAATTAACCTATCCACGACGTTAGGCGGTGAACCCATACTATTTGATATATAAACTGTAATAGTATTTGCAGTCTGCAAATATCGGCATAGATTTCATATTAATAAAATATTTTTATTTGAGAATAGGAGAAATATAGGAAGCGAAGTAACTGATACATATTTCTATGCCGTTATTTTTTATTCGAGTTCCATTCCCATCATCAACCTGGTTCCTCTTGTTCATTGTTCTGTGTGAATGATTGTTGATAATATTAAAATTATATATGGCTAGCTGCTATTATGTGACCCGGCCTTTCTTCATTAACTTAAATTGATGTGGAAGTTGTAGGAGTTATACAGTAGAACCCGCTTAATACATCCACATCGGAACCAGGCGATTTTGGATGTAAAACCTGGTGGTTGTTTCAACCGAATTATACTGTACGTATATCGAATTTAGTCCAAGCCTAAATCTTAAGCCTAAATTGTACAATCTTCAACCCTAAAAATGGTGCCCACCAAAAAGTTTAGAATAGGAGAAATATAGGAAGGGAAGTAACTGATACATACTTCTATGCCGTTATTTTTCATTCGAGTTACATTCCCATCATCAACCTCCATTGGTTCCTCTTGTTCATTGTTCTGAGTGAATGTATGTTAATAATATTAATATTATATATGACTAGCTGCTTCGCAGCCAGCTCCTGCAGCCTTTGGCCCAGCGAAGTTATTTTCGCTAAGCTTGCTGGGCCTCCTGCCCAGCTCGATTTCGAATTTCAGGCCGAATGATTTTATTTTGTACGCTGTAGTGCGTTTGTCATAGTGCGTATTAGTATATAGTCGCTTTAGTGCGAATGATATCTTAAGGGGGATTTGAGTCTCTTTGGTCCCCAGTGTGTCCTGACACCAGTTTTCTTTGTTCATGCAATATTCTGGATCTGTCACCCGCCTCGCTTTATTAATGTAAACTAGGAGGGAAATTTGTAGAAGTTCAATCCGCAGAAATAAAGCAGTCAAATTTCTTTGACTCTGGAATAATATTTGTATTGGGTCTATGCAAATACATACCGATCGAATATAAATATTAGAGGTAGATAACATCCACAGAGATATACATTAGCCAGCAACAAATTGTAAGAAACTCTACCTACTCAGATATAAAATTTGAACATTAATTTTTAATTTTAGGCTCCTTGAATTTATGTGACGCGGCCTTTCTTCATTAACTTAAATTGATGGGGAAGTTGTAGGAGTTATACAGTAGAACCCGCTTAATACATCGACATTGGAACCAGGCGATTTTGGATGTAATAGGTGGTGGTTTTTTAACCGAATTATACTGTACGTATATCAAATTTAGTCCAAGTCTAAATCTTATAGCTTAAATTGTACAATCTTCAACCCTGAAAATGGTGTCGATCAAAAAGTTCTTTTCACATTATTTTCGTTCATATTGGGAGAATCGAAAGTGGATGTATTAAAGAATTAAGCGGTGGCTGGATATATTAACCGGGGTTTTTATAATGGGGAATGAATAGTAGAATTCCATCCCAAACAATTTGGATGTATTAAGCGGTTGGTTGTATTTACCGTGGTTGTATTAAGCGGGTTCTACTGTATCCCGTTGGCCTGAAAGGAAGAGCGTTGCATAGCTCCGCCTACGTTCAAAATCTTGGCCTTTGTGACATCACAAAGCATGTTTTTAGGCTGCCGAGTCTACGATAATTTTCACTTACAGAGAGAGATAATTTCTTTTGTGTCGATTCTCCGAATAATCAAGTTTGTGATGTCATAGTAGCGAATTACGGAATTATACCAAATTAATCAAAAAAGTGATTTGGGGCCGCGATGGGCACCCCTATTTGGAAAAAGGAGCCTATAACCGACTCCATCCTGGACCCGGTCCCCGTGCAACTTTTCAGAGCGCCCAGTCGCGTACTTTTGGAGTTATGGGCGAACGAACATACACACACACACACACACACACACACAAACAGTTTCTCCTTTTTTTATGAGAAATAGTATTAGTACCACTGCTCTAGCGGGGCTGTCAGAACGTGATTATTTCTACAATTTATGCGTATTTTGAAGAACCAGTGTGTTAGAAAATATTATTCTACTTATTTCTGAAAAACGTGCTTATTTTTGATTTGCGTGCTTAGTTTGTCTTATCAGACGTAGAAGGTATCTGATCACATATGTTGGTTACGAATATCGGTATTCCCTGAATTTTTTAAATTGAAATTAAGAATAAAAAAATAATTTTCAAAATTTAAATTATAATTCAAATAATGAACGTATATCATGTATATTCTAAATTTAATTAAAACTGACAAATACATACCATCATGTGATCATTTTCCTCTTTATCAAAATAAATGTCGAGTTTTGCGGAGTATACATCAAAATTCGAAGGAATTGCTGGTCCATGTGAAAAGGA